>OY744528.1:45827362-45909862 GCA_963556195.1 Sepiola atlantica | reverse complement strand
AATCTCTCCTTCTCTCTCTCTCTCTCTCTCTCTCTCTCTCTCTCTCTCTCTCTCTCTCTCTCTCTCATAAATATATATTTATATACATATATATTTATATTTTATTATATTTTAAATTGTTATTAACAAAAAGGTTAACATTATAGCTCAATAGTGCAATACTATAGCTCTTAATTAAATTTAATGTCGCATAGAAACAAATTTCCATAAGTTCATCAGAAAACAGTTTTTATTGACATACAATTGTTTCTGCCCTCCTGAAACACATACATATTCTTGATATCAAAGTTATGCAAAAATATACAAAAATATCGACATTTTTAAATATATTTATATATTAATATATATTTACATTAATTTGATTGGCCATCGACACATGCAGTTTGGCAAAAGAATACCAAGTTATCTGTTTTTCAGATGATGAACTGAAAAATGGTTATTCAACTGACAGTAGTTAGACCGATAAGACCTAGAGAGCATAAGAAATATATACTATTACATAGTTAACTTGTCAAGTGGAGGGAGGAAAATGAATGTTCTTAACTTCTTTACAAACTCAACGCTTGAGACCTAAAGGAGAACTTTAAATGAACATTTGAATATCAATGTATCTCATATAGAGATCAAGTGTTAGCCCCAGAAAAGGGCCATCTTTGTTTCTGAGAACTTCAACTGAAGTAAAATCAAACAAAAAAACAGTGTGTATATATATATATATATATGTGTGGTGTGTGTGTGTGTGTGTGTGTGTGTGTGTGTGTGTGTGTGAAAGAGAGAAGGATGTTGTAGTTTGCTGGAAGTATTGTGCGTAGTATGCAAGAAGTTGTGTTTAAAGGCTATGACAATGCAGTTTGGTAGAAAACACGTTGGATACGAGACGAGGTAAATAGAATAAATTACAATATTAAAAGGTTTCGATAATTATCGATAATTATTTTTTATTTAATTACGTGATGTGTCGAATTAGTATCCGTGGTGTTGAGTTCTTTGAATTTTCGAGGTATACCTTATCTTCAGAAAGAGAAGAAAAAAATATGTGCAACCCTCGATTGAGTTGTGTTTTTTTGTGTTTTGCCCGGAAGCCGGAAGTTAATGGGTGATTGTTGCATAAGATCCGTAGAAATAGTTAATTATTCTCGCAGGAAACTGATTGTGAGCCTGCTTATATATATATATGTTCACATTGTTTAATTAATGTTGTATTATTTTGTTGAAAATAAAAAATTATTCAACGAAAATTATTAAAACCTTTCAATATTGCCATCTGTTCTATTTACCGCATCTCGTTTACTAACGGGTTTTCTACCCAAGTGCATTGTCATAGCCTTCAAACACAACTTACTTCTTATATATATATATATATATATATATATATATATATATATATATATATATATATATATATATATATATATATACATACATATATATATATATATATATATATATAGTAAGTTATGAAAATATAGTTATCGCAAATAAGCTACACAGAGGCTTCCGCGTTTCATCCCCGTGGGGAATCGTCAGGCTAAACTGCATGGAGTTTGTGTTGCCAGGTGTTTTTATATATGCACGTGGTGTTTAGTCTAGCGAGTTAACCAATCAGATTCTTTGTTATTCTTTTAGCCAATCGTTGGGTTTCTCACAAACAAAGGTTCGGTTGATTTTACTTCCTATTTCCTATTCTATTGTTCTCTTTACTATAGGATGGCCGATCCCTGTTTCTTCGTTGTGTCGAAATAATGGGTTACCTTATTTTAACAAGTGTTTGATTGTATTTCTATTTTAGGTTTTAGTTTAGTTTTTTATTCATTTATTTGTTCGTTTATTTATCTGTTTATTTAATTTACTATGTATCTTTAACCTAAGGTAAAATTTATTCTATGTAACTATGTTTCTATTCACTTCTACAGTTTAATAGGTCTTGGGGATCTTTAAAGTTTAGGATTTTAAATTTCTCATTCAGACATAATTTACACGAGTCGTCTAAATTTCTACATGTACTGGCCTGTCGTATTATTTCCCATTAGCTTATTGGTGAACGCCCACTTTTTTTTAGCTCCGAATAATGGTTTGCTAGTGCTGTTTTAATTCGGCGTTCCTTGTTTTTAAAATGTGCTGTTGTGGTCGTAATATCTGGTTTTAAAATTTAAGGAGGTCTTTCTTTGGCAAATATTGTATACTTTTGGTTAGGCATTTATTTTGTAGAAGGCAAAGTTTACGAGTTATGCAGTTATAGCTTTTCTCTTCCTTACTAACTTTTTCATTTCTGTTTGGCTTATTTTTGTTCTTCTTCGTTTTATTTTTGCTATATTGGTCATTTTTTACGCAACTTGTTATTTTTTCTTCTCTGTCGTTCTCTTTTAGTATTTTGTTATTGTGTGCTATAATTATCTATTTTTCATAACTTACTATCTAGCTCTACTCGCTGTTGAAATAAATACTGAAAATTGATACATACAAAGTTATATCTGTTTATAACATTTTATGTGGATATATTAAATAATATATATACATATATATATATATATTAATTAATTAAGTTCAAATATTAACTAAATGAACAAAACTATTACTTTTCAAAAGTGCTCAATATATATTAGAGCTTTTATATTAAAATAAACATAGTTTGAGTATCCGACAATCCCCGAAGAGGAACCTAGAAGGTTCTGAAACGATTGTCGGATACTCAAACTATGTTTATTTTAACATATATATACATATATATATATATTTACAGGCGTGTGAAAATATGTTTTTGCATATACTTCCTATTATTTCTATATACCAACCTTTATAAAGTGAAAGCTCGATGATTGTTAACATATAACAACATTTTGTTAGATACTAAAGACAAAGATTTTATTCATCTTCCCAATCATTTTTTCAAAACAAAAAAGTTTAGTACAATTACGGATTTGTTTCGTTCAACAGAAAACAACCGATATCTGTATGTCAATCCTGGATCATTCTTTCATAGACTCATCAGAAAACCAGAAAGTTCTCAATCAGAAAAAAATACATAGCGATGCAACCAACAAACAAGAATCCGAAAAACAAACAACTCACATCGAATTCATCTTCATTGAGAGAGATTCAGAAATCGCAACCTAGAAAGAGCAGCCATCTTGTTTAATGAAGAAAAGCCATGAAAAAAATACGCACAATATTGCCCAATAAAACCTGCTATATGAGTTTATAGTTACCTTGGTTGAAGATTAATAGCAATTTATATATATATATATATATATATATATATATATATATATATATATATATATATATATATATATATATATGTGTGTGTTATATCCTAAATTACATAGGACATACTAAATTAAGAATACGCCGAGTGGTTTGCGTTTAACAGGGATCCGGTAGGAAGTAGAGACGTTTACTTCCAGATATGACTGCCCGTCTTATATACGTACTTTCGTATATAGTCAATACCTGATTACTTCCCTTTATGTTAGTTTCGTATTTATGCCAATCATGACCTTTACAACAATATATATATATAAATATTTTTTTATTATTATTATTATTATTATTATTATTATTATTATTATTATTATTATTATTATTATTATTATTATTATTATATCATTTTATAATAATTCATTCTTGAACGAAGTTATCGGATTTACATTTGTTAAAAAAGAATCCAGGTAGTTTATCATAAAAAATCTTCCCTTCTTAATTAATAAGTTCTTCAAATAAACAATTACTTTTTAATAGTTATTGTTTAAAGTTATGTCAATAGTTTCTTTAATATGTACGTTGTTAAGCAAGTTTTCCACGTCTAGTGAAGTAATAACTCTGTGGTTAGGTTTTTGAGTTCTCAAGGTTTAAATCAGTTATTGATTTGGTTTCATACTGTATTGATTTGCGGGTGTATAGGGTAATTAGTTCATTAATGTTTTTGTAAGTTCGTTAGCTGTTGTAGTTACTAATATCTCCTTCTCCAAATCAACTCCAATGCCCTACGTAAAAGTCTTTTAGCCTGCACCACTGTTTTATGACCATCTCGCCGGTATCAGCATACCAAAAAAATCACTATGAGTTAAGTTTTGGATCCCATTTTTAGTTGTATATCATAAGACAAAGTCTCATTCTAACGTTTATATTAACTTTATTGGTAATCTTCGTTAAATGTAATGATAGATAAGGTGTTAGTAATAGAGGATAAGTCCATGAGTCTGGACGCGGAAAAAAAGGTTTGAAAGTCCATAATAGAATAATATTTTTAACGGTCCGTGCGTATGTGGAAGTTAGTTTAAAGGCTGTCAAAGTTCATATGTGGTTTGTAAGTAAGTTTGTGTGGAAATCAGTCTACGACCGGAAGGTCAGTCACCGTGCGCTAGGTCGCCATATTGATTAGTGAAATCTGTTTGTCGACGCCGAGAGCCCGTGACTAACGACGGTTTGGTTTGCGTCCCAAGAGAGGGGTTTGGTTGTTGAACTGAGCGACGTGGGTTGGTTACACAGTAGGGCCCTTCTCGCGGCTAAAGAGTTAGAATGGTGCAGATGCACTCCATTAAATAACCTTCGGGAACCAGTGCTCTGCTCGCATAAGAGATTTTTTTCTGATTGGTTAAATCAGAATTGAAATTACTTGTTTTCTCCAATCAGCGCCAGACTCACAATCAGATATTTCAAACATAATTAATGGCAGTTTGTGCTGCTGCTTGTTGCTGTTGTCTTGTAATAATGACTACTACTACTACTCAACCCTTAAAAATTCAAGTTTGTTAATAAGGTTAACTATATCCTTATTAACAAACTCTTAATTTATTTATTATATGTCGACGATATATTAATTCTCACTAAAATATTAACAAAATCAATACACCACAAACAACTTTCAAAAAACCCTCAAATTTACACATAACTTAAACATAAACAATAAAATCCACTTTCTTGATATTCGAAAAGACTCTAACTCTATAACGAATTCTCTACATTCACGTATAAAAACTACTAATAATAACTTCTGTACACTTTATATAAAAACGAATGAAGCTTCCAATATAAAACCGTTATTATTAAAACAAACTTAAACCCACGCAAAACTAATCGCTTTCTCTCAAACTATTTTCACAAATATTAACAATAGCTATCTTAATCACACTATAAATGAACAAATTTGATACTCTATTAAAAATGTCAAGTTAAATACCAATATATATATATATATATATATATATATATAATCTTCTACCCAATATACACCAATACATGGCACTATTTTACCGTAATCAAATTCTTAATAATTACAAAATAGACGAAAACATTTTTTAAATTGATAACCAAATATTTACTCCCCATTGATCCTAATAAAAAAATATTATTTACTATAGCAAGTTCAAAACGTCGAACCTTTTCATCAATGATAATTCTTCCCCGTCAACTAAAGTTTTAGACACGAAAAATATGGTATATCAATTTCAATGGCCTTTGGGAGACTATGTTTCCTGCAGCGAAAGTATATACGTAGGTTTGACCACTATAACTTTATCGAGACGTCTGACTATGCACATTTCCGACACTAGATCAATAGTCCAACACCTATAAGTAAACATTCGTGCCCTTCTTCAAAATTCCGAAAACGTCTCGTTGGTAACACCACTACATCAGTCATTAAAAAAATAATGTTTAATACAGTAAGAACGTTCTAAAGTGCCTCTAACAATATTACTTTTCTACTAATACCACCATTAATCTTAACTGTCGCGCCAGGATTTTTACTAACAATATTAAAGAAACCCATGAGTTATTACTCGATACACAACCCCCGATTATGCTTCTCCAGGGAACCGAAAGTACTGGGACTCAAAACAACTATGGTAAATTCATCTGCCAGTTTAAACACGAAACTTGATCACTTATCATGCTCAGACGGAAGATATGCAGACATAATTTGTCCGTATTAAACTATACACACGCATATATATATATATATATATATATATATATATATATATATATATATATATATATATATATATATATATATAAATATTATTTTGTAAGATGGTAAGAAAAGTTCCAGCAGAGTGCTCAATTAATTGAGAAAATTAAAATTAAAAGCGTAATATTTATTTATTATTCGGTACAGAAAATCAGTACAACATCAGTACCATTGGTTTCAAGTTCAGAAGGTGTTGACCTCTCGGCTATCTTCAGCTGTGTTGTCACTTAGTAGAGAAAATGAAGTGTCTCGTAAAAGCCACGATCGGATATGTTATCTGCTTTGAAGTGTCAAATTTATATCGTCTAAATTTTGTGTTAGAGGAAGATATGTTCAATTAAAAAGCTTAATAAAGTCCCAAAAAATTAGATCAAATTTTAAAATTAAGATTACAAATTTAAAAATATTTTTCTCGTGAGCCTGTTTTTGCTAACTGCTGTTTTTATCTGGGATGATATTTATTTTAAAGGGTTTCGTCTAAATTATATGTTAAAGAAAGATATGTAAGGTTAAAAATTAGATATGTGAAGTTAAAAATTAGATTATTAAAAAAAAATTTTAATTAAGACATTTAAATTCAAAAATTTAAAAATGTTTTATTATTTAAAAAAAATTTAAATCTCGTAAGTCACAGTTACGGTAAAAAACGGTCTCAGGAGAGCAACTCTACAAATCGTTATTAAATTTAACATTTAATATTGAAGGTATACTATGAAAAATTAATATATAAATTTAAAATATAAATTTAAAATATAAAATTATTACATGAATTTTAAATATAAATTTATAATGGAGTATCAATTTATTATGAATAAGATTTAGGAAGTAAATTTAAGTCTGTTTAGGAATTAAACAGTTTTTAAGCCTACTATTTTAGCACCATTAAACAGGGTCTTCTCTCGAACAACCGGAAAAACTAATGAATCGACGATTATGTATTTGGGATATAGTTTCTAGGCGCAAGGGTGGATTATGTGTGGTATATTTAGTTTAATATCGTGTTATGCAAAGGGTGTTTAATGAACATTCAGATATATCCTATTTTTGTGAAATTTCAGAAAGAATTAATAAGTTAGAAAAAATAGACATCAATTAATAAATATTCCCAATATTTCACGTTCTTTGGTTAGGGTTTGGGGGCATAATATGTGCACAACTTCCCATTCGAAAATTCAAATATTTAAAGATTTCATTAATTTTGAGCTATCATCTTTAGACTCAAATTAAATTTAGACATTTAGAATCAAAATCATGCAATGGATGTTTATCAAACTTTGAAAAGGCATTCTAAACATAAGGTTTAGTAGCATTATATATTGATTTTAATCTTCGTAAGGGGACAAAAATGTTTTGCAAAACTGTTCTGTTCAGGGAATTCATTTTACCTGTCCTGGGACGAGTATTCATCTATTTAAGTATATAAGTGCATTAAACTCATTAAATATTGCATATATTTGCATTTTTTATGAATTATTGTACTTTATATAAGCGAAAAGTTTCTGTATTTTAATAAAAAGATATATATATATTATTTTAATTTCACTTTGGAGCATTAAAATGTTATCTCTTTGATACGACAGAGGCGCGTGAGATAATTATGTTTTTTATGTTGGAAAACAAATGAACAATAATAATTTTATTTTGTACATTAAACTCAAGACATATATTACTTTCTGTTCGTTAGTTTAAAGGCTTTAAAATGCTTTCAAATTCAGCAGTTTTCTGATAATTCTGAGGTCAGCTGACACCATTTGTGCATTCTAGTGCGTGCCTCTGACGTCTGTTGCATTTTACAGTGTCGATTCGATAGTCGCTGCACCAGATGTGCCATCATATCCGCGCCCCTGATTGATCGCCTTACCCCAAACGCATGTTCCGTAATTCTGTTTCTTCTTCGTCTCCATTTTCTTATTGGCCGTTTCTAGATTTCTACTGTTGAAGGTCGCCGATGAACGAAGTCATAGTCCACAATTTACATACATAATAAATACACACAGGTACATTGTATAAAGCAACTTTTCGGACACTGATGGGGGTGTGTGCGGTTAGAGTCTTGTCGCTAGTGTCTCTACATCTCTCGCTTTCAAATTCTCAGCTAAGACCAACTCTGTCGTTCGCGACCCTTCTCCGCCCGTCGCCGTGATCGTTCTCCACCTAACAGCCGGCGTCTCTCAAATATATTTACTTTTCTCTGGAAACTAGAGCTGTCCATTTATTTCACTTCTTTTCGAATTCTTTTCTATCTTGATCCCGTCAGGATAATAACGGCTAATTGCCACTAACTGTTATGGCATCACTTTGTTTTTGTAATACAATGGCTCGTCGCTTTTAATGTCATTCTTTAGTGTCTTTTTACTATTATTCATTTTCTAGCTAATCTCTCTCAGTGGTCCTGGTTGTGGGGGTAGAGGCATTCTATAGTATCACAGATTCAACCACTCTCTAATATTTCTTAATGTGTCTGTGAGAATTTAGAGAAAGGGTAACATTCTTTTCTACAGCGTTGGCATGTAATTTGTATACGCGTGTCAGTACACACCACAAACACGTATGAAAAATAGATGGCAAAATAATAAGTTTCTTTAATTCTATCTATATAAGAATAATAAAGAATACTTCTATATTATAATAATAAGAAGAAGAAGAAGAAGAAGAAGAAGAAGAAGAAGAAGAAGAAGAAGAAGAAGAAGATAAAAGCAAAGAGATTTAGTGTTTTTAGTTATGCAAGAAGAATATCTTAAAAGATATGTCACAGTTTATTAATATTCGAATGAAATCAAAGTAGAATACATAGTGATAGTGGTTGTGACCCAACGGGTCACGGGTATGTCTAGCATTTGATTAAAAACTGACTTGATACAATTAAAGTTTAAAAGAAAAAGTCAAGTATTATAGTATATTTATGTTTCTGAACCAAAGGGAAACATTATTTTTCTTATGTGCATCTTTCGTTTATAACAGGGGGTCCGAACCTTATTTTGCTTGTTGACCCCCTAACAGCTATTTTATCATGCATGGACCCCCATATATGCATATATAATCTTTTAATGAAATATTCAGAACTATTAATAGTCCAGTTATGTTTGAAGATAAGATGACAATGAAACATTCGCAGCCAGCATAATTTGTAATAATAAAGGAACTTGTTTTTGGTTAGAATTGAGTTTCTCTGTAAACAACTAACATAATTATTATATCTCTTTTCCTTGGCTAAAATGAATCTGATTACAGTAAAAGGGTGGTTGTAAATTCGCTACACAATCAAAAATTGTGGGAATAAGTATTAAATTAATTTGAACTGAATATATATATACATACATATATATATATATATATATATATATAATATTTGTTTTGTTTATTATCTATGTACGTATACGTTTCGTCCTTTATAATCGGGACTCATCAGCATAAAGATATGACTATTCACTACTGGTCATGCGATTCGAAACCCCGGATTCCGAGTATTTTACAACTCAAATCCCGATAACTAGAACCACTGGACCACCGCTGAATAGCGAATAAACAGTGATAATTTTAACACTTTATCCGGCGGCTTGACGTCATAATAGCGTTCAACTTAATGAAAGGAACGATGCATTTATAGCTAGCTAGCGATATATATATATATATATATATATATATATATATATATATATATATACATATATATATATATATATAGATAGAGAGAGAGAGAGAGAGCGAGAGCGTGAGAGAGGAGGAGAAAGAGAGATGTTCAAAGAAGTATACTAAATAAATAAGAAAAATCAACGTTTTAAATTGTTTCGGTTTTTGTTTTATCTTTTCTACATCTTTCTAGCGATCATTCCATCCTTTAAGCTATCCGTCTATCTCTCAGATCTGCACTCACATAACCAAGTCATAAAAAGAATGGTAAATAGTCTCTCGGTTATACCCAGGAGAAGATGATGATGTCTGGCTTCGGCCGCCCCGGAGAGAGAGCAAAGAACTGGACAGACTATCGAATGGCACCTCCGATTGAGTGCATGTATCTAAAAGCACCAGTGACAGAAAATCAATAGGCACATCAGATTTGGATCTTCCTTCAGGAGAAAATAAATCAATATTTGGAGCCGTGTCCTTTTTTTGACTTGCTCTTATATCAACCGATACCTTTCGGGATGAGAAGTGGGGGGAATGTCTTCGGGATGAAAGCCAAGACAAAAACCGACGATATTTTCTGCCATTTGGAATGTGATTAAAGTAATGGCCAACTTATACGTAACAGTATTTTATATTATCTAAATTCGATTTGGTGCGTTTGTTTTACGGCGAATCATGCCGACTAAATGTTGAATTCGTAGCTCTAATAGCCTAAACGTAGTTAACGTACGCACAATGAGACAGACAGTCATATATCTCTAATATTATTATAGGCATCTGTTTCGGGACTCGTAAAGTTTCGTCGACATTGGGGGTTAGACACAGGGGCAGGTATAGTTTTAAATAATTAGCGCACTAGAAGAAGTGCACTTTGACTTACAAAAAAATGCCTGTACACCTCCGTCGGAATTCATCGGTAGATACGCCTCAGGCGATTAGCGATTAACTAACCTTTCTCAAAGAGAGAAGTTAAAGTCTGGGAGGGATAACCTCCTAGTATTGAACAGAACCATACCTCAGCCCGACAGCAGCAACGCCACTCTCTGACTGGTTGTTGATGACGTATCATGGATTGGTATGAACGACATTTAACTTTCATCGTCATTGTGACTTGAGGTAGTAGGTCGAAAATACAGAATCCTCGAGTTCGGTCCAACAAAACGAGTTAACGAGATATTCCACAGTCGAGCGGAACCATACGACTTTTTATTTGTGTAACTGTTGTAATCCTTGTTGAAGACGTCTGTCTAACATTAACTTTAGCGAAAACCAGAAGGACTCAATAATAAGATCCTGACAAATAAGACTTAAAGTTCTTGCCTTTGGCGTGAATGCGGACAAACTTGCTCCTAATAGGATCCAGATTAAACTGACTTCTTTTATTAGTATAGCTGTTATAATCACTGTTGAAGACACTGTCTAACATTTAAGGTTAACTTTAGATAAGTACAAACACGCAACAGTTATAGATATTAACATCAAGGGTTCGATCCTTGCCTAGGGCAGTCATGCTGATGATGGCTGATATTTATTTTATGTACGAAAAATTAATTTTTTATATATATATATATATATATATATATATATATATATATATATATATATATTATAAAATGAAGTAATAAAATAAGGTGTCAATCAAATTTTATTAGAATTCAAAGTTCAAGCAAAGTATCCTTAAGTCCTTAGCTCATGAGTTTTCAAAGATAATTCTTCTCTTCAGATGACCATTACCGCAGTTATACTACTACAGGTAATAAAATTAAGCTTTGAAAATATATAAAAATCATATACACAAATACATAAAAATACATAACATCAAATATATCAACCCAAAAACATACTTTTTGTTGAATCTATACAATCCATCCAGGTCATACAAATTAAAAAACATAATGAGGAAAGACATTCAGAGGGTTAACCGAGGATTACTCCAAGTTATAAATAGCAGTCCATATACGTGAAATTGAAGGAGCTGACAAAGTTATCCAGTCGCGAAATGTGTCAATAATCGATGAAGTGAAAAGTATTCAATGTTAATGATAAATAAATCAAATAATATAGAAAGTTCAATAAACTCACTTAAAATTCCAAAATCCTGATATGGGCAACCCAAATCAAGTCAAAGTTCGTTGTTCAATTAGAAAACCCGTTAAATCCGAATTGAGCAAAAATAAAACTGAATCCCGGTCGTATCTTGCAAGCAGAGCGAAAAAATAAGTAATCTTCTCTCCCCAGCGATTCAACCAGACATGACAAATCCCTAACGAACAGAAGGCGATATTAAATTGTCTACATCTCTGAATGACTTTAATAGATCGGAAATTATGTCTGTGTTTCACTAATTATAAGATATTAGTTGACGCTTATATCTTTTGTTGGATTGCTTCATATATATATATATATATATATATATATATATATATATATATATATATATATATATATATATATATATCACTTAAAGTTAGTTTAATAACAAGCAGTACTACTAGCTTCATTGCGATATTCAACACAGTTTGTTGTTGTAGATCACTATTCACTGCTCGTTGTAAAATACCCGCCGACTTGATATTTACAAAGTTAATTTCCTTCTTAATTCTAAGCTAATTTGTGGTGGCAACGGGAAATCGCTCTTGAGTGCGAATCAGTGGTGATTTGTGATCGGAGTTTGCGCCCGCCGACCGTCGGAAATTAACTTCTTGCACTGAAGATTGCGTAAGCATGAAACATCGATGTCTGAAGGTAATAAATAATTCATATTTATTTATTAATATAATATTATATATATATATATATATATATATATATATATATATATATATATATATATATAGAGAGAGAGAGAGAGAGAGAGAGAGAGAGAGAGAGAGAGGGGGGGAGAGAGACAGACAGACAGACAGACAGACAAGAGGCAGAATTTGTAATCCTACCGTGTATTTCTGATATATAGATATGAAACATTTTGAAGGGTGAAGCCTTATAGGCTCGGTGTGACAGGAATGAATGCTAAGATAATAAGACGATTGATATTTGACTGGAAATTGCGTGCTCGACGTTTGTCTTTGATGATCGACCGCCTTCAAAGACAACACAGGAAAGTCGTATTCGCTTTGGTTTTCTTATTTGTGGTTATTGTTATTGTGGCTGTCGCCGTACCGGGTATAATAAAGGTCAGTGGAACTGAACATGAATGATTAAATAAGCAACTGAAGGCCACCGGAAAGAAGAAAGTAGATTCGAGAGCACGGAGGCGCATGTCATTAAAATTCACGAAGATACCACATTACCCAGAGGGATCGAAGGTCAGGATTCAGTACATTTCGGGAGTTTCCATCATTGCTTTTAACCTTATTAGGCTATTGATATGAATGTAATTCTTCCTTAAGAAATCAGCATTGCTCTAAAGAAGAGAAAAAAAATTACATTTTTTTCATTAATATATACTACTTACGTACACCCTTCGTCAAAAATGGCGGGAAAAATATGCGTCGCCAATGTTCGCACTAATTTCCATATAAAATTTATTTTATTCAGATATAAATTAGTATTATCATTTCTGATGACCTAAAGAAAAAAATCACCTACCGTTTTTCCAATATAAATCTTTCTAATGTTTTTTTTTTCAATAGGATAATTAGGGACTTAATTATCGCATAATTTCTGATAACTTAAAAACTAACCGTTGACTTGGCTTTTTTGTTTCCTTTGATTATTGAGAGGTAGGGGTGACTAGACATTAAAAATTACGCCGGACTTTGTAACATCAAAGACGTTCACGAAGGCGAAATGGTTAAAAATGAAATTGAAATAGAACAATCGTCGCTTAATAAATTTAATAAGAAAGAAAGAAAGAAAGAAAGAAAAAACGTTTTCAACTGGAAAGTTTAAAAAGAAAAATGGAAAGAAAAACGTATAACACAGTATAGAAAGCAAAGAGGAAAAATGAAAGAAAATGGCTCATTATAGAAATAGATTTGCGTTACCCCTTCCCTTATCCATTGGGCATACTTTTGTGTGACAGGACCGATATATATATATTGACAAATAAGTGTTCTTTATTATAGAAAGTGCTGGCATTGCATTGGTTACCGGTCCGAACTATAAGTTAGACGTACTGCGCAAGAGTTATGTTCGATTCCTGCTGAGATATCTTCTATTTTTCCATATGTTCCTTACAACCGGTTATATGCATATTTTTTACATATATAAACCGGATCTTCCTGTTAAATATAATGGATCTACTTTCAAAACGTTTAATTAAATAAAATATGTCGGACATTTATAATCCATATATATGGGATGCAACGGTCCGTTCTTTTTTAAAATACGCTGTATAAACTGAAACACAACAATCATAACTGACGTTAAATACATGAGGATTACGTAAGACGCTGTTTTTGGATTAGTAATACGCTGGTTCGGGGGAAAGGGATCAGACGATTCTCGGCGACGGTGTGCTGAGGAGTCTGTACTAGTGGGTTGTAAATACACACACATATATCTCTATCGTTATAAAGTTAGGAATGCTTATATGCTTATATATTTGTATGTACAGGATTTACCCCTAAACTAATTAACCGATCATTAGGAATTTTTGAATACAGCTGCTAGGCATAAGCGACCCAAATGTTGGTGGCTATATTTAGTTTAATTTAGTTTTATGTAAAGGATATAAAAATAGGGATGAAAGCCCTTTGTGAAAATTCAGATCCTTCCGATGTGTGTGAAATTTTAACAATAGGTATTAGATATCAATTAATAAATATTCCCAAATTTTCAGTTGCCTTGGAAAATTTCAAAATGTTTTAGGGGTCATAATATGAGCACAACCTCCTATTTGAAAATTCAAATATATCAGATGTGCATAAATTCGATTCATAGTCATTCGACACCAATTAAGCAAGATTCCCTGAATTCCAATTTCTTCTTATGACCCCTTAAGCTTAAGCCTTAAATTTGAGACATTTTCTAAAATCAAAATCATATTTAGGATTTTGATTAAAATTGGAATAACGATTCTAGACATTAAGTTTAGTATCATTATATCTTGATTTTAATCTTCGTAAGGAGACATAGAAGTGCTGCAAAACTGTTCTCTTCTGGAAATAAATTTTACCTGGTCTGGGGAATACTATACATTACTGTGTGAGCTGGGGATACCCGGGTTTCACCCATTTGGTCATTTCGGAATTAGAAGAGATTTCGGTTTGTTCTTCTTCCAGAAAGTCATTAATCCCGTTTTAAGCAAAAGTCTAAAACCGGAATTTCCGTTATTTCCATGGAAGTTGCTCGATTGAGCCCCAATATATGGTTCCTCGTTGTAAGACATTCACTGCAAGAACTTGTCTCTCTACCACCACGGAAAAAAATTCTTTTCAGGCGGAATTTTCACAAACAGAGTTACTTTCCAAGATGTTCTCGTCTGTGGAAAATACTACCACGGAATTTCATTTTGGAGATTACAACATAATCGTCTTCAACTCCAATGTCAACAAATACTTTTTATAAACCATCCCCATATGTAAGAAAAATTAATCATTTTCAATATTCTCATAATATTCTTCATCTTCCAACTTACAATCAATCGATCTCATTAATCCTTATCCTCGAGTTTCCGTTTGCCTTGATAAGTGGTGATTCCATAGCAAAAAAAGTGATCGGTCTATGATAGCAATTATTTATATCACTATAGATTTTGTGGTAAAAGTACACAATAATTAACACTCGAGAACACGTAAAAAAAACATAATCTATATAAAACGTATTATAATGAAATCGTTTCCACATGTTAAAACTTAATTTAATTCTAATACGTTTGATATAAATTATGTGTTGTTGTCTTTTATTGTTGGTGTTTTTGTTTGCGAGTTCTCGTGTGTAAACTATTCTGTACTTTTACCGGTTTTTATTATGAATCTGAGACAACAACTAACAAAACTGTTCCTAGTTAGCCCTTAAAGCCCAACCTGGGGCACACCTGTACGTCCTTATCGTGCAAATAATTACATTCAAACATACCTGTATATTCATTTTCGTTTTGTAATCAGCCGCGGAACCTCGTTACGAGAAATCCACGCTGAAACCTAATCAAATGTTCATGGGTTTCTGTAAATATAAACAAGTTCAAACTACCGATGGCGTTTTGGGATTATGCGAGGTATTATTGGATTTTTCGTTTATCCATCGATACCAAATGTCGGTAAATATTTGATTGCTAAATACACAACTTGGCTCGATCGATCAGAACAAGTGAAATTGTTTCTTTCGACACTGGTATGGCTTCTCAATAAACAACGCAAGAATGTAAGTATGCGAATTGTGTCTGGAAAGTAATGGGACTTCAGTCGTTAGATAGCGAAGAAGATGCCCGGATTGGGGAGGAGCAGTGGCGCCCTAAAAGTGGGGTCTAAAAGCAAAAGTCCAGGAAACCACGTGACATCCGCCAGAGTGGGGTCTCAGTCTTTTTTCCTGCTTACAACTGAAGTGAGTGGATACGCAACGTCGCCGCCCCCGTAGGGGTGGTCACGTAAAATGTAGTTAAGTGTAACAAGGCAGGCGATGATTTTTTTGTCTATTAATCCGTTTTCTCTCTCTCTCTCTCTCTCTCTCTCCCTCTCGCACGCGCGTACGACGTTTCTGTTCTGTTCTAAATAAAACCTGTATAACCAGCAACAAACGCCCACGTTGTTTTTATCAACAGCCGAGTAGAAGTCTGACTTTCACAGCGCCTACGTTGTCAGCACCCTGGGCTGTTTTTAGTTTTTAAAAAAAATTCCCCCCCCAACAAAAAAATATATTTACTCTCCCCCACCCAAAGAAATATTTTTAGTTATAAAAAATATTTCCCCCCCACCCCCCACCCCCAAAAAATGTTTCACCCTCCCCCACCCAAAGAAATATATGAAATATATTTAGTTAAAAACAAAAATTTACCCCCCCCCCCAAAAAAAAATGTTTTACCCTCTCTTACCCAAAGAAATATTTTTAGTTAAAAAAAAAAAATTCGACCCCCTCCCCCCCCCCAAAAAAAAAATTACGCTCCCCTCACCCACTCCGAGAAAAAATATTAGAGGCGCTTCGGTCATATCAAAGAACCACTTTTGATACTCATGTTTAAATATGCTATTGAAGGCGCCTACGTCATATCAAAAAAACAGTTTTTTTATTCTTCCAAAATGGTCACCCATTTAGTAATGGCTGGGATATGCCTTGCTTATCTTCAATTTACAACAAAACACCTTAATGAAAATAAAGAATTATAATGTGAAAAAATCGTCTCACAATGACATAACTTCCGGGGGATGACTTAGCAATTTTAACCGAATTTACCATTCAAAGTATGGTCTAAAAACAGGCTCATTTCTGAATAAAATGTCTTTAATTAATTGTATGAATAATTTTTTTTAATATCACTTTATCGAAAAATATTGTAAATACATATGTAAATTTGTGAATAGCAGTTATAAGTGTATATTTGTAAATATGAATTTATTAAATGAATTATGTAAATTGCAAAACCCGTGTGTTGTCTGAGTGAGTTTTTGTAACAGTATATAAAGAAGTTTAAAGTATTTAGTAATATGCTTAACACCTTCAGAACCCACCAACTTTTTTACCCCCTTCTTCCCAAAAAGAAAAATCAAGCGGCCCCACACTGTATAAAAGAACCAGTTTTTATACATAGCCTCGTTTTAAGATCATTCGTTGTCGCTAAGTAAAAAAGTGAAAAAAGCATTTCTTGAGCCTAAGTAGTTAAATCAAAACGATCCTATTAACTTTGTCATGTTTGCTCAGTCGGTAGCGCTTCGGACAATTTGACTTGCGAGTTCAAATCATGGCGTCAAATTTATTTATTTTTTATTTAGTTGTTAAGATGTGCCCCCAATGTAATTCTTACGTTTACAAAGATTCTAGCTGAGCTAAAAAAAAAATTAAGTAAATAGTATTTACCCGCCCCCCCCTTACGTTTACAAAAATTCTCCAAAACGAAGGATGAGTTAGCAATTTTTTCTTCCAAAAGAAATGAATTATGTAAATTGCAAAACCCGCCTGGTGTCTGAACAGTATATAATGAAGTTGAAAGAGTATTATATTAAGTAAGATTCTTAACACGTTGTGTGTTCGAATCGCAGTCTCGTCTTGAAATTTCTTTCTACTTTATTTATATGTTATTACATTAAATAATGTTATTTCATAAAAATTAAGTAATTAATAGTTTCCCAACCTAATGCTAAGATATACAAAGATTATCGACGCTGACTTGAAAAAATTAAGTAAATAGTAATTACCCGCCCCTCCCCTCTCTTACGTTTACAAAAATTCTCGCCGGCGGACAGAAAGACAGACAGACAGACAGACAGACAGACACACAGAGAACCTGCTCATTATATTATAAGTGGTTGTAGATCTAGGTATACATAGAGAGACGGGAGATATATACAGACGGACAGACAGATAGACAGACAGAGAAGTGTTAAGTACTAAATATACCAAAATCTTTATTTTATTATATTTTTTAAAAGAAAAAAGAATATTCTTTTTTTTTTTTTCATTTTTTTTTTTTTTAGCAGTCCGAGGGCAAGATTGTAACAGTACACTCAAGGTTGTCCGTCTGTTTTTCTTCCAACTGAGCAATTGGGATATTTGTCGTCTTTTTAACTAAAACTCATAATTACATTTCTATTTCATGTGCAAAATGTTGGAAAAGGGTTCATAACTTCCTTAAAGGGACATATAGAGCATCATGACTACCCCATCATGTTCCTAGGAATATTCTATACGTGTATAAACTTTTATATTTTAGGTACACTCTCAAGTCTGTCTTTTTACAAACAGACGGACAAACGCATACACACAGACGTTCTCTGTTATTATATATATACATACATATATATATATATATATATATATATAGAGAGAGAGAGAGAGAGGGGGGCAATAGGGAGCAGTATGCGTGGATAGAGAGACGGGGAGAGGTTAGGTACTTAATATACCAAAATCTTACATATTTTTCACTTACATTTTTATATTTAAAAAAGAATATTATTTGTTTTCATAAAAAACAACCCACGGGCAGTATCGAAACAGCACACTCGAGGTTCTCAGTCTGAGTCTCCCCACAACTGAACAATTGAGATATGATGGTAGTAGCCATGGCACTACGTTCGTTTTTAAAGAAGTTACAAGCCTTTTTCAAACATTTTGCACATGAAATTTAAATTTAATTATTACTGTTATTTAAAATTATATATATATATATATATATACCTTACACCGACATGTCGAGGTTTCGATATACTCTTCAGTAAATTTCTTACTAAACTGATGTAGTATCTAATGTGCTTGTTATCTTGGGTGGGGTGGTGCGATGGAAGGGTGTAAATAATCTAGGATCCTTAATGTCTTTTATGCTTTTCCAACGTAAGTACTTTCTGAATAAATCTTTCTTTGAAGTGGCTATAAACTGATAATATATTTTTAACTACCCTGTCTTTCATGATTGGTGACCTTTTATATAGGGTCGCAGACAGCTGACCGGCCAATACTTCTGGCCCTTAGATCTGTATCAGCACCTACGTACAGCTAAACTTGTGCACAGTTGTGTACTTAATTTAACTATGCTGAGATATATGTAGATAAGCAGACATACATACAGACATATACTCACTTATAGTGCTAGGGTGTCGGAATATACGCACATACTTGATTTTACCATACTGGACTGTATGCATATTCACACAAATATACTTCAATAAACTATGCTTAGATATATGTAGATAGAAAAATAGATAATACAGGTACTAGTAGTTCTACACGTTGTTCAGATTAGTCTCTAGGCCTATACACAGATACACACCTGTACCTACACTCGCAAACACATACGTTCATATACACACACATATACGAGTGACTGCATCCGTACGTATGTACATGTATACATACTGATGTGCTCTTTTATCCATATGTATAAATAGTTATCTACTGTTCGTATTGACGAAGCATCCGTGTTACATAACAACATTTTATTGTTTAGTGATTTATTTTTATGTTGTATATTTATTCATTGGTTTTATCCAGATCTATTTAAATGGTACTTTGGTTGTATATACTAATCTCTATAACTGTATATAGTTTACTTATTCTATCTAACTTATACATATTTGAGTGGCGATCTGTGGCTGTGTCGACAGATGATTGATCGTTCTGATCTATTATTTAGGAGGTGGTATTCATCACGAAATTTCAAGATCGCTCGCTTTTTGTGGAGGCATGAGAGAAATGGATCATTTAGTAACCTGCAAGCACTACTTTTTAGAATAAGCCAGAAGCAAAATAAGCCAGAATCAGACACAAGTCGTAAAATGGAATATTCTGAAAAAGGTCATGTTTGCAGGTCAATAAATGATCCATGTCTCATATATGCCTCCAACTGTGCATGAACATGTTGCTCACGGTAAGTTTGATGCTCACTGGGTGCCAAAAAGCGTTGTGTGAAGATCAACTTATTTAAAAGACTGGCATTTCCAATGACGATTGTATGAAACGACCCATAACTAGATTTATCAATACTAGGGAGTGTATGACGAACGAACATCTACTACACTTCTCCCTCATTGGAGGATAATCTTATGACACCAAAACAGATACTGGGAGGATGGTCTCATAGCAACGGAACATATACTACGTTTAAAAGGGAGGTGGTAATGCCTGGGAGAATGGTAGCATAACGAGCAATCATATACTATATTGCCCCCAAGAAAGAGGCAATGCATGGAAACTTGGTATCATGACGAACTAACATATATTACATTACCCCACCTTAAGGAAGGGAAAATGTCTGAGAGGATGGTTTCAAGAAAACAGATACTACACTACCCTTCCTGAATTGAACATTAAAAAATAGTACATTAGTCTGAACTAGTAGAGTAAACTGACTTGAGCATTAAAAGATGATAACAGTATAGTTTCGGATTCAGACAGACAGAATCTCCATTAGTAATAGAAGTAATAGTATACTTTCAGCGTCAAACAGACGGATACCAAATCTCCATTGGGCCTCAGGCCTATACACACATATACACATGTACATACACTCTCAAACACATACGTTCATATGCAAACACACATACACGAGTGAATACATGTGTACGTGTGAATATTATACAACAGAGAGTGCAAGATCAAATAAAAACCAGTTTAGCTCAGAAGGTGATGGCGACTGTTTTTTATTCTAAAGTGGGATAATCCTGATATTTTTATTCTAAAGAGTGATAATCCTGATATTTTTATGGTAAAGAGTGATAATCTTGATATTTTTATTCTAAAGTGGGATAATCCTGATATTTTTATTCTAAAGAGTGATAATCCTGATATTTTTACACTAAAAAGTGATAATCTTGATATTTTTGCACTAAAGAACGATTAGGAAAGTCGAACATCGGAATTTTTTTTCATTACGATAATACGTCAATATATTCAGGGTAACAATAGCTCTTTTTTTAAAAAATGATTAATGAGTCATTATTTATCAAGTTTAAAAGCCACTCGAACATAGCGGTCAATGGGATATATGCATTGTCAGTTAATGATGAGCAATATTATAAGAGGGTTTTAAATGAATTCGTGGCTCAGTTGTAAGGGTGTCAGGCTTATATATAATTATATTTTATAAATATATACGCTCCCATATGGGGGCACCACGCTGGTGAAAGGGAACGATGTTTTTCTCTTCGCATTTTAGCGAATGCTTCCCCGTGAAAATATATTTGACCACGTTCAATTATATATATCCCATCAATTTAAAAAAAAAAGAAACAAGAAAGTGCCCGAGCTAATATAAATTATTTTATTTAAAAATGTACATCATAGTTTCTGTTAGGCGTACCGGGGTTTCGTTGTTACAGACGTGCGATCTCTGGGGTAGAATCCTTTTTTTTTGTCCGGGCCAAATCTCCAGTGCCTCAGAAATCGATAAAAAACAGGAAAAAATTGAAAGAAAAACAGGGAAAAAACTATTCACCGTTTACAAGTGAGTTCTTTTCTGAATGTTCCTTTGTGGGAGAAGTTCCGTGTTTACAAGTGTATGTCTGGATAGATTATTTGGGAAGGAGGTTAGTGTTTTACTTAATTTGAACTCAATATTATTTATTACGGAGATGATTTATTTATATTGTTTATATATATATTTTATTTTGATTTAGGGTATTAGCTAAAAGTTTTGTTATTTTTTATGACCAAACTAGACATATACAACAAAAATAAACGTATACTTTAATATATAATATATAATATGTATATATATATATATATATATATATATATATATATATATATATATATATATATATGTGTGGGGGGGGTGTATTTTATGGAGGGAAATTAGGATTTCTGCGCTCATAAAAGATGGTCCACTGGATTGGAAAAGGTGTCATAGTCTACAAGGATTTCTACTTCACTGACCACAGACAGATGGAAATAAAAATAAAAATAAAATAAAATGAACAAAAATAGGGAAATTAGGATTTCTGTGCCCACAATAGATGTCCACTCGATGAGAACACAATAACAGTTGCCTCAGTCTAGAAGGATTTCTCCTTCACTGACCGCGGAAAGCTTCATGAATATTTTGGGTCACATTTACATTTTTTATTTTTGGTGCAGTGATTTTGATTTTTAGGAATACGCCCCTACTTAAAACGATAAGTAACCCAAAATATAGAGGTGTCTATTTTTGTGTTTTTGTTTGTCATCTATCCTTCTTTATTCATCAATCAAAATCATTTTTCTGGTTTTTATTCTTTTTTATTCTTTCTTCCACCATTATCTCCGATAACAAACACACACGCACACAAAATGCAGTTTTATTCTCTCTCTCTCTTTCTCTCTCTCTCTCTTTCTCTCTCTCTCTCTCTCTCTCTCTCTCTCTCTCTCTCTCTTGCTTTTCACTCTCTTTTGCTTTTTCTCGGTTAATCATTATGAAAAGTGCGGGGGAAAATGAACGAAAAACAACTTTTTTTAATTAAATTAAATCATTATTTTATATTTTCACAGGTCAACGCCAATTATATTATTATTATTATTATTATTATTATTATTATTATTATTATTATTATTATTATTATTATTATTATTATTATTATTATTATATATTTTCCCCGGGTAATATAGGGACACGTGTCCTGCTAGTATAGTATAAAAATGTACTTTTGGAGAAAAAAAAGGCACAGATAAACGTTCTCGGGAAAAATTGTCATGCTAAATATACTAGTATTGTAATTAGAACCAATAGCCGATATTAGTAGCCGTATTAATCGCTTAGAGAGAGGGAGGGAGAGAGAGAGGGGTAGTGGCGCCTAACTTCTCTGGCCTACTGAAAAGTAAATAATAAAGCAGGCGATATGAACTCTTAATAAATATTTCGATCCTTTATTTTATGGAACAACTCTGGAAAAAAATATGACAGCGAAATTCAAAGTTTCCAGAGATTTGCTAATCTATTTATATCTTTTTCCTATACGAATAAAAATATAATATTATTTCACTGTTATTTATTATTAATTAATGAAAGGGTGTATTATTATTATAATATTATAATTAATTAGTAAATACTATTAGTAGTTAAATTTGCTGCTGAAAGTAATGATGACAGCCATGTTAATTTACATTTGTTGCTGATAACCACGATGGCTTCTTTCTAAAAAATAGTCCGAGCCGGATAAAGTATATTTGCACAGATGTAATCGAAATAAATTTTGATACAAATAATGTGTTGCAAGCATAAAAAAGAAAAATGGGCTAATTCTAATAATATTGATTTGTTAGATTTAAAAATATTAATGACAAACTGAGAAATAGACTGACTACACTTTATTATATGCGTAGATATATAAATATTTATGTATGTATGTATATATACGTATATTTAAATATATGTCGTTGAATGTCTTAGAAAATATATATGTGTATATATATGTGAGTGTGTGTTTGTGTGTGCATTTTGGATATATGCGTGCTTATGTGTGTGTACTTTTTTTATTGATGTATATAATCACGCAGACACAAATGTCTTCCGTATCCTTTTATCTTGAAAAACATATTCCATTTTTCCAATCGACCAGCCGCAGATTTCAATACTTTTTCATCCTCCTTTATTCATCAATCAAAATCATTTTTCTGCTTTTTATTCTTTTTTATTCTTTTCTTCCACCATTATCTTCGATAACAAACACACACGCACACAAAATGTAGTTTTATTCTCTCTCTCTCTCTCTCTCTCTCTCTCTCTCTCTCTCTCTCTCTCTCTCTCTCTCTCTGTCTCTCTCGCTCTCTCTCTCTCTTTCTCTCTATCTCTCTCTCGCTCTCTCTCTCTCTCTCTTCACTCTCTTTTGCTCTTTCTCGGTTAATCATTATGAAAAGTGCGGGGAAAAATGGACGAAAAACAACTTTTTTTGTTATCTCTTCGCTGTCAATAGAGGAAAATCCTTTAATGGTGATGAAGAAGAAAAGACGGGGGCGGAGAGACAAAAAGAAAATGTTATTGATGCTGGGCTAGAATATGAAATAAAAAAAATATTTTTTAATAGTAAAATATAAATATATATATATATATATATATATATATATATATATATATATATATATATATATATATATATATATATATATATAATTCTTCCAACGGTGTTGATTTTCATAGTCGGGTTATTAGTGCGTACGTGTCTGTGCGAGTGTGGGTAGATGTACGTAGCAGGTAGAAATGTACGATCACGCTTAAACGTACTCAATCCTTCCCCACACTTAGAGATACTATATATATATATATATATATATATATATATTACAGAAGATCAGAAAACCATCGGTACCATCGGTTTCAAATCCAAATCCCTTTTCACCCCTGTTTTGGTCTGCCTCCCTGTGAAATGGCGGCTTGCACGTTGTGTGACTTTGTGACGATATTTCAATCATCCGTTTTATTTTTTTCTAGTCTGGCATTTCCACCCGCAAATACTGAGGGTATTTCTAGCATGGGCAAGTCAAAAGAGTTTTTGTCCCTTGATCTGTGAATTTAAGTTGAGCTTATGATGATTCCGATCGCCTTCTCTTTATCTCCATCGTCGCAGAATTAAAAACTAACATTTAAAGATTTAAAAATTTGCTAACCAAATTTCTGTAGTTGTGCGTCGGTGTTACCAGGCATCTAACCCTAGAATTGTTTTTTTCTGCTCGACCTTTGTTAAAATCCGTTCATAAGGATGTTCTCCCACCCCAACATATCAGTAATATTATTTATCAATTTAAATGTTGGTGCGATGCCGTATACGTGGGAAGCACAGTGCAACGGTTTGAATCCAGAATCAAACAACACATCCCCCCTGCAATACGCCAGGGCCGACTAAATAATTTAAATAATTTAGTCAACACATCCGGGTCAGCTATTACTCACCATCTTATAAATAGCGCTGAATGTGCGTCGACTAGTGACTGGTTTTCTGTCATAAGTAGACCACATTCCTTATTCCACCTTAAAGTCCTGGAAGCTATATATATTAAGTTAATCAAACCCTCCCTTTGTAAATAAAAGGAGTGGCTTCTAGGACTCAATGTGATCCACTTGTGACCCCCCCCCCCCAGTTTTTTCCTAAACTTGTTATTGGTCTACATTCTACTTTTTTAAGTTTTTAGTCGTAATGCTTGAATTATTTCCACGTATTTACTCTGATGAGTGTGGACGAAAGCCAGCTTAGTATATTCATGTATTTTTCCCCCTCTCGTTTTTACACTTTTCAATGTCATTCCACCCAAGAAAAATGTCACAAACGTCTATATTCCTTGCTTTAATGGAATTAATAATGTGTATCGATAGCCTACTCCTACGATAAATTATGGGGGAAAGTAAACAAAAACCTTTTTTCCTGTTTAAAAAAGATCGTAATGGAGAAGGGTGGTAACTCTTCATCACCGGGTTTAAAACCCGAAAAAATAAACAAATCTTGTTGGGTTAAGAATTAAAATGTTTGAAACATTAATATTATTACATCGAAAAATATAAAATAAAATAAAATAAAAATATGATTAAATCAATCAATAAATAAATAAATAGAAATAAAGTAAAAAATATGTAAAAATATAAAAATATTAAAAATATTAAGTAAAAAAAAACATTTTCTAACCTATATCTGTAACGTAAAGAGCCATCTAAAGTAAGGTATATATTCTGCGATGCTTTAAAATTAGTGATACGGTGTGCATTTTCAGTTTCATCTCCAGACTTATTTTGGCCTACAGGTCTTCTCAACCTGAAGGCCGAAATAATTATTGTCAGAGATGTGCTAGACAAAGTTACGCTAAAGCATTAAATATTTTCTCTGTAGGCTAAATTGAGCTCTCTAGTCGGATTTTTCTATTTAGATTTAACTTGAAATCTTTAATTTTCAAAATCAATACTCTCTCTCTCTCTCTCTCTCTCTCTCTCTCTCTCTCTCTCTCTCTCTCTCTCTCTCTCTCTCTCTCTCTCTGTATATATATATATGTGTGTATATATATATATATATATATATATATATATATATAGATAGATAGATAGATAGATAGATAGTAAGTTATGAAAATATATTTATGCCATAAATATATTTTTATGACTTACTGCCTAGTTCTACTCACTGTTGAAGTAAATACTGAAAATTGATACATAAAAGAGTATATCTCTTTATAACATTTTATGTGGAAACATGAAATAATATGTATGTGTGTATGTATGTATGTATGTATGTATGTATGTATGTATGTATGTATGTATGTATGTATGTATGGAAAAGGCTCTCGAGATACTTGACAGACACTTCGTAAAGTTTACATTTTCTGAATCCTCCAGCATCCGGCCTCTATAATATCGAAAAATTGGGAAAAAAAACATCCATTTCTTCGTGCCGAACCGACACAAAACTTCTCGGGGGATACCAAATTTCATCGTTTTCCCCCACATATTCGCGTAGTACGCATGTGCGCCGAGCTCCGATTTCAAACCTTTAACTGACCTATTTTGCATCAGCTTTTATACTCTGTCCGTTTGGGCCCTTGGATAACGACGTAGTACCGCAATCTTAAGGTTAATTGTTCGATCCTCATCGGATCCCAGATTTTTTTTTCATAACCGTGACATCAAAGGGGGGAAGGGGGACGACAGGAACGACAGAGTTAGTACTTACTGTTGCCTGCAGAGAGGGGGGCGACCGGGGAAGATACAGCTTTTGCCCGGGATAGAGAGAGATAATTACACTTTTGTCTGCAGAAATTGGGAAGGAAAGCCCCGGGCAACGCCGGGTACCCCTGCTAGTATATCCGACTTATTTCGGTTTTGTTTTGTTTTTGTTCTCCACAGCTTACAGCTATCCGGACCTCCGCATTGCCTTCAACCTTTTTAAAAACTTTTATTATTACTCCCAGCAATGCTTACAGCAAACTACCAATTTCTATTAACCCTACGTCTAGGCCAGACACAGTTTGCACTAATTAAAAGACTATTCCGACTCTCCGAGAAGCGTGCCAGACTCAGCTGCCAGATCATTTTCCTTAAGAGATGCCTTAAACATAATGTCATACCCAACACCATACGGAATATCCACTTACCTGCTTGCCTCCAACTCCCCAGACTCTATCCAACCCGTAAGTTCCTATACACCTACTGTATCAAGAACATCATCAAATTCCTACATTGTGAGCTACACAAAATCACCCGCAAGATCACAGAGATGAAATCGTCTGACCCCGGATCAACTGACCAATCGGCACAGACTCTATCCGCATCTGTCGACCACGCCTATCTCCAATGCTTCAACCTAGAGAAGAATAGACTCCAACGGAAATTCACCTGGCTTTCATTAAAATACCCTCAACATCAAACTCCTAGCGGAACAAATATCGACCACACACATGACCTTAACATTCCTCAAGCTACCCACCCCCTAGTTACTGACCTCACCAACTCCCTTTCTACAGATGAAACAAATCTACTCAGCCTTGGCCCCAAATTCATTACTACCCAAAAGCTGAACAACCATACAAAATTCAATATAGAAACCCAATTCTGTAGAACAGCCTACCACCTGAAATGGCTCTCGGCATTCAGTTCCAATACCCCTGACCACCCCAATAACACGAATAAGCCTAACGAATCCTTCCCGGTTTACCAACTAGACCATCCTCTACACCCTCCACCCAACAACCACCTACTCGACCACAAACTCACCAGATTAAAACAAAGAATCTTTACCATACTGCAACAGGAACAACACCACATCACCCCTAACATCACCAGATCCCAACGCCTTACACTTAAAACACTAAAAGATAAAGACTTAATCTATCTACCCTCCGATAAAGGCAAAGAATTCTGCGTCGTCTCACAAGACTCTTATAACACCCTTGCACTAAAACACCTCGACAATAACACATTATACACTCCTGCCCCTAACATACCAGCCATTAAGATCCAAAATACTATAAACAATACCTGGTCTAAAATCTGCGTCAAACGCAACCTCCCTAAGAAATACAAAATTAACTTCACTACTAAAAATAGCAAGCTCCCTACCTTCTACCACCTTATCAAACCCCATAAGACCAGCATTCACACCCAAATTAGACCCATCGTCTCCAGCGTCGAAGGACCATTATATAAAATCTCCTGGCTACTTTCTAGACTCCTGAAACCACTACTCCCTACCTTCCCTGCACATGTCAGCAGCTCTGACCAAGTCATTAGCAGACTAAACCTACTCCAACAACAACAGCTAAGCTCTAACAAATACACATTTAGCCTCGATGTTGTTTCCCTATACACATCAATACCCGCACACCCAGCCATTGACCTCATCTCCGACCACATCTCTTCCTCCGATAACTTAGAACTCTTCGGGTTAACACCCGAAGACATACACCAACTCCTAGACATTATCATTAATAATACATATTTTACCTTCCAACACCACATATTTAAACAGATTACTAGTCTTCCCATGGGTTCTAGCTTGTCTGGCCTATTAGCCATATCCTACATGGACAGACTCGAACAACAAGCCCTCAACACCTGCCACTCCCATATCTTCTTCACTGGGTACATAGATGACATTCTTGTCCTCACCTCATCTCGTGAAGAAGCTATCAGCATTTTCGACATTTTCAACAGCACCGACCCCCATATAAAATTTACTATAGAACACCCTAACGACTCCGGCTCACTATCTCTCCTCGATTTTAACCTCAAAATCACAGAAGACGGTTCTATACAGACCAACTTCTACAGAAAACCTGCCTGTAAAAACCTATTTGTCCATTTTAAATCTGCCCTGCCCCTTAAAGCCAAACTAGACTATGCCCGTAATGAAATTACCCGCATACAAAATAAATGCTCATCTACTGCCAATAAAATTAAACACACCAAAGACTTCCATCAAACCTTAATTACCAACGGCTACCCCACTTCCACAATAACCAACCTCAGCAAGACCAGATCACGCAGACACAACACACTCTCCAAAACATGCTTCCTAAAACTACCTTTCTTTAATGACAGAATCACTAATGCCATCCGCAGTGCAATACATAAAGAAAAACTAGACATTCAACTCACCCACACCGGCACCACCCTACGTCAACACCTTTCCAAAAAACGCACTACACGCACCCAAGAACCATGCTCCCTAGCCAATTGTCCCATTCCTACCACTGGACTATGCCACCGCACCAACTGCGTATACAATATATTATGCACTATTTGTAACCACTCCTATATCGGATATACTACAAGACAATTACACCAACGTATAAAAAAACACATGAATACAAATATATCTTCCTTCTTCAAACATACTTCCTCATGCAATACTACACAACAAGACATAAACGTTTCCATTCTAGCCTCCACCAGGAACCTAGGCGACCTAAGACTGATGGAAGCTATTCTCATTTCCAAACATAATCCAGTTTTGAACCAAAGACACGAATTAAATTCTACCTTCATCATATAATCCCCAGATAATACCCCCACCCCCCCACCCCCAGATAATACCCCCCACCCACCCCCATAATAAACACTATTTGCACAAATCATATCCATTATACTAAGAATTGACCATTACATTAGTTAAATAAATTCAACAAACAAAGCCAATTAACAGAATTCCCTTTATAAATTAATACCAAAAATAAATTCAACAAACAAAGCCAATTAACAGAATTCCCTGTATATATTAATACCAATAATAACAGATTCGTCTCCCTTTAACCAGCAAACCGGTCAGTTTCCATACCTAAAACAGAAGACACTTAAGAGGTAAATTAAAACCAATAAATAAGGATTAAACTCAACCAGGCATAACTAAATTATAATATACTGCACCGACAACAAATAATCAGCTATCTACAGCATATTTAAAATCTAATGCCGGAATCAGCCTGTTGACAAACATATATATTATAAGTAAAATCAACGTAAAAAAAAGCCAAAAAACAATAACAATAATAGTAAATATATAAATAATAATAAAAATTAAATAAATAGAAACAACATACAATTACATATATATATATATATATATATATATATATATATATATATATATATATATATATATATATATTAAGAAAAAAAAAAAAAAAGAATCTATTTAATTTTCCTCTGAATACTTTACCCTGAACACTTCCGGTTTAACCCCCCAGCGCTCCTGGCATTTTCTCGGTCTCCGGGATTTTTCTTTTATTTAATTTTTGACAAGGAGAGGAATAAGAAAAAAGAAAGAAAAAAAATCTCTCGAAATATATCAAATTTATTCTTGATAATCCGGATATTACAAACTAACACCCTTGCTGTCTAGAAAAATAAACAAACCTTTCGATCTATATCCGACTTATTTCGGTTTTGTTTTGTTTTTGTTCTCCACAGCTTACAGCTATCCGGACCTCCGCATTGCCTTCAACCTTTTTAAAAACTTTTATTATATATATATATATATATATATATATATATATATATATATATATATATATATATATATATATATATATATATATATTATATATATATATATATATATATATATATATATATATATATATATATATATATATATATATATAAACAAATAAAATCATACAAGCAAGGGGGCCGGGTGTCGTAATAGTCAACAAGAAGGAAAAATCCTGCCAAATCGTAGACTTCGCCGTTCCACCAGACCACAGAGTGAAGATCAAAGAAACGGAAAAACAAAGCAAATACACAGAACTTTCCAGACAAGTCAATATAGTACCAATAATTGTAGGAGCACTAGGAACAATCACAAAAAACTGGGGGAAAAGACTGGGAGAAATTGCAATCAAAGGGATCACTGAGACCATACAACGGATGGCAATAATAAAAACAGTTGCAATCTTAAGGAAAATGCTTGAATGCAGAAACCAACCCGCATAAGCTACGAACAGTAACCAGCCACATAGAAGTTACAATAAGAAGAAAACAAAACCACAGAATGAACACCACCACACGAACCAAGGAACAGAAACTGCAAGAAATCTCATAAACTGCCTCCATCCCTCCCCCCAACAAAAATTGATGGCACCAGCATCGACTAGTACCACACAAAATAGTTGTGAACGGTCAAGGAGGATGTTAGGAAGAACGTGAAGGGAGAGCACTAACCAGACCTCCACTGGAAGAGTGCACAGAGTACTGGGACTTGGGGGATGGAGCTTATTCTTACCCAAATCCCAGAGGAGACCAATGGTCGTTACCACCGAGAAATCAATGGTAGGCGGCTGTTGTGATACCGCAAGGTTATTTGCGGTGATTATCGAAAAGAGGTGGAGAGTACTGGAAATCTGGGAAGACTTGTTGTCACTCAAACTCCAGGGAACACCACTGGTTGTTATCGGTGAACAATTGCTGACGATTACTTGTGAACTCAGGCACCTTGACCAGAGAACTAGAAAATTAATGACCATGCACAATGCTCTACACTCAAAACTCGATACGGACAGACTCTACATGAAAAGAAATGAAAGGGGAAGAGGACTGATAAGTATAGTAGGGTGTGTGCAAGACTCAAAAAAAGAGCTGGAGAAATACACAACTCAGAACACAGAGAGGCTAATCACCGCAGCAAGAGACGCCATTCCAACGAACAACTCGGGAAGCACGGAAACCAGAAACCAAAAGACAATAAAAGAAAAGTTGAAAGAAAAACAACTATATGGAATCTTTACTGATGGCTGCTCAGAACAATGCGATTAGGACTCACTACAATAAAGGTAAAATAGATAAAACCCAGGAAAACAGTAAATGCCGACTCTGTGGACAAAGAGACGAAACAGTAAATCATATAAGTGAATGTAGCAAATTTGCCCCAAAAGAATACAATAACAGACATGACTGTGTGGGACAAGCAGTACACTGGGAACTGTGCAAACAATTGAATTTTGAATATACAAACAAATGGTACAAACATGTTATATATATATATATATATGTATGTTATATATACATATAACTTTATGTATTGTTCTAATGCGTGCGAAGGAATCTGAAATCTTATATTCCGGCAAGGCATTTTCATTCGACAAACACGCACGTGTTTCTACTTGTCTATCCAAATCTATACACGCATCAAGTTATTGAATAAGTTTAATAAGTTTAGTTTACTTTTGCATTGCCGAACGTCACCTAGTGAGAATCAATTTACCATAGAATCGAACTAGTAAAACGAGTTTTATAGACATATTTTTAGAACAATTTCCATACATACTTCAAGCTGAGATCGAAAATCGACCGTTTTGTCAATAGTCGAATATGCTACGCCTTTTGGCTAAGATCAAAGTGTAGTATCTGTTCCGATGGATACTGCACCCCATAGACTGGTATTGTCTTGGCCTTCGGGTCTTGATTTACGCCGGTCAATGGGTCTGTCCTGTGCAGTTTTGGGAGGTCCACCTTCCCAGGCTTTGCCTCCCCTCTTTGGAGAGGAGTAAGTTTATTGCTTACTGCCTGAGACGCCCCTACCGGGGAATGCTGACGGGGCTGCCCAGGCAATTTTTAAACCCCACTTTCCCGACCCGACCTTGGGTCACATCTTACTTGTGGGAGTAAGATAAAAACTGGCCTTGTGCCTAACTCCTGGAGAGGAGTAAATCAATACTCACTAGGTCATCACCACCAGGAAGAGACACCTTCATGCTTTATATACTTATCATCAGCTGCCTGGAATGCTTTATTCAGTTACAAAGAGATATGCATTATCGCTGATAGCAACTGGCTATTTTCCTTACCAGAGTGCCCAGTCAACAAATGAATAAATGAATTAAGATGTTATTTGGCTGACCTGTTACGCACGTGTCATGCTTCTACTTGCAACCTTAAGACAAAACTGTATCTGTATATTATTAATCGGACCACTAGTCTCATCTTGAATGTTTTTCTCACAACGTTTCGGCTGATGTAACCCCCGACCTTCTTATGATCCGTCTTGTTGTACTCGGGAATCTATACGGAATTTCGAACTGAACCATTTATTTCATCGACTGGGTTAGATTGTTCTCGTCCCGTCAACCATTAAGTAATTTTTATTTTATTTTAGTTGGTATCGCTTTTCGTGCGAATTGAACTTTCAACTTCCAGAATACTGTCACTTAGAATTGACTCTAACTTAACACGTTATCTGTTGCGCCACTTTTCCATGATTCCCGAGTTCAACAGAAGACGGACGCTGCTTACATCGGCCGAAACATTGCGAGAATAACATTCAAGATGAGAACAGTAGCTGGAATAATCCGAATGATCCAAATCATCAATCATGATCTGAAAAATTCCGAAACAAAATAAATCGACTTTTTCATTTTTTCGTAGCTTCTGTTACTCCAAAATATTTTGCACTGTACAATAGCCAGATATGGAATCGTTATGTTTGTCCAATCATTTTCAAAAGTGTCGACATGTGCTTATTTTTCATGTGGCCATTTTGACATAACTTCATCTCTCTGTACATCAATGGTATTATCGCCAGTCTGTCATTAACAAAATGGATGCTTTTTTTCGCAGTTTTTCTGTATGGAACTAACTTTTCAATTTCATTCCATCCCATAAGTCAGGATTTTTTTTTGTTTCCAAATCTTTTTTTATAATCACGTTTAATTTTCATAGATTATATTTCTAAAAAGTCATCTTATGAAATTGCATGCATATTTTTTAGTCATTTTCTGTATGATCTATATACCCCGTTCTTAGAATATATATATATATATATATATATATATATATATATATATATATATATATATATATATATATATATATATATATATATATATATATATATATATATGATTATTGTTATTTATACATACATGTACATAATCTTTTCAAGACTTAGATCAATAGGCATCTCCTGTCTTTGCGATAATCATATTTGTTCCTGTTAGCTTCTTGCGTCGAGTGGCTTCATACATTGTCTGTAGCGATTTCCTTAAAAAAAAGAGACACTGTCTCAACAGACTTCACGGGAAGCACCGACACCAGAAACAAAAAGACAAAAAAATAAAAGTGGGAAAAAAACAACTACATGGAAGCTTTAAAAGACTGACAAGAGAAAAATCCAACGAAATAGCTGGGCATGGATAAGAAAAGGACACTTGAAGAGGGAAACGGAATCTTTACTGACGGCTACACAGAACAATGCGATTAGAACAAAGTACATTAAAGCTAAAATAGATAAAACCCAGGAAAACAGTAAATGCCGACTCTGTGGACAAAGAGACGAAACAGTAAATCATATAAGTGAATGTAGCAAATTTGCCCCAAAAGAATACAATAACAGACATGACTGTGTGGGACAAGCAGTACACTGGGAACTGTGCAAACAATTCAATTTTGAATATACAAACAAATGGTACAAACATAAACCTGAAACAGTACTGGAAAACGAAAAACACAAAATCATCTGGGATATGGATAAACAAACAGATAAACTCATACAAGCAAGGAGACCTGATGTTATTATAATCGACAAGAAGGAAAAATCTTGCAAAATCATAGACTTCGCCGTTCCACCAGACAACAGAGTGAAGATCAAAGAGACGGAAAAACGAAGCAAATACACATTTATCCACGAATTTATTTTGAATATCTATACATATAAATGTCAATGTTTGTTTGTGTGTTGTAGAAATCGATATGTTAAGAGTTGGGCGCCAGGCTGGAGTCATCTAAATAACTCTGCGTTTTCTCTGATTTGGCGATTGGTCTTAATGACAAGCTCTTCAAAGCTAAAACCAGCCTAAAACCTCATTGCCTGCATTGCGAGGATGTTGAGGAAGAAACGACCGAGCATGTCATCTTTAATTGCAGCAAGCTGCATGAGTTTTAGAGGTTGTCAATGAGGTGACGGCTCGCATCGTTCCCGAGCAGTTGCTACCTCTAGGTGTATCATCTGTAGTGTACAATGTGATGCCTTCGTGGCCTAGGGAGATACGAATGGTGTTTCTCACGATCCTAGTTGTAGCTAGACTTGTAGTGTGGACCTCACGCTTAGACATAGGGAACGGGGGTGAGTCGCCTTCTGATTACGATTTGATTTCTCACTTTAAACATCAGCTTAAAGTCAAGATCAGAAGTGATGGAGGAGACTACACACTTCGCTGTTTAAAAGAAGGTGCATACACACCGCTAGTTTATGTGTGTTTGGACGAACCAAGTTAGATTATGTGTCCTCTGCCTTGGCGTGGTGCTCACCGACCTGAAGTCTTATCAGATCCCATATCAGTTAGCAATGTCTCTCAGCTAGTGATACAAATGAGCCCGGCCATACACCGGTTTTTCCACTTAGAAACTGTCTTGCGCGTTTTCGGCTCTTGAAACAACCCGGAAAACAGTGTGAAGCTCATACTTAAATAGATTTGTGAGTGTCCTACTAACCACCACACTTAACATCTTATTATTCAGCAATCTCTGTTGTCTCTTAGCACCCCACCCCCAACTGATGAATTTGTACATATAATTTTTGTAAATAAAACCGTCAAACCATTGGGGATAATGTTAAGTAGGTTTCATCCATAGAGTAAATGTGGTATTTTGGTGACTGAAAATAGTTTAGAGGACGACAGCCGACCATCTCCCACTCAATTTTGGCCTTGTGCCACATCTTATTTTATAAAGAAAAGTTGCTATACTGTGAACATAAAATATTAAGAGTTAGTACATTCAAATAAGTTTCAATGAGGGTTAAATTTTTCACAAAATCTAAAGACACTATTAACATTTTCCTTCGATTTCATCTGGGTTCACTAGGGACAATTATCGGTTAAGTCCCAAAAATAACTATATTAATCTTGGAACTTAAAGAAAAGAATATCATTTTTAACAGATTATCTTATTTTCATAAAGCAAAAATAAAATTAACCAAATATATATATCAGTGAAGGATCTAAGCATTTAAAAATTTTATTGACATTTTTACGATTTAAAATAATTAAATAAAACGAACTCGTTTTCGTCCGTTTTACAGCTGTATGTAAGAAAATCAGCGTCAAAAAGGAAGTTTCTTTAGTAAACACCACTGCGCTAACAGTTTTTTTATTACTTTACCTTATTGCAAATGTTATTTTTAATTTTTCTTTCAAGCCAAGAGTTGTAAAAATGACTATATTTGAAATTATTTCCGAACATCAATATATCTCTACATGGACAACTCCGGGTGAATACCTTTATAGACGGGTCAATATACTGCCAGGGTACCCCTACCTAAAAAAAAATAGCAAATTTTTCTTTTTTGGTGGTTTTATGTTAGACTGGGTCTAGCCTACAAAATACTAAAAGTTGGACAAAATCGTAGTATGGGAAAGTGTGAAATTTCGAAGATAACTTTTTTCGGTTTACAAGTCATCTTCGATTGACGTGTGAAGCACTGACTCGGTCAGTTTTCATGATAAATCAATAAATCTTTGATTTTTACCCAGATTTCTAGGGTAGATTTTTCACATGTAAGGGTTACTAGTAATGCCGAATCACTCCTTATACCATATCTAGGGGTACCATACTCCTAAACCCCTTATTGCACCCACATTGGTACCTGTAACCTTTAAACCCCTGATTGCACTCACACAGGTTCACAAACAGTCATATGGGTGATTATTTTTATACGGGTACCAGTAGTGAATTAGTAATCTCTTTTATTAATCGGCCACCTTATCTCCGTATATAAATGAAATTGTTCTGTAGGGTATATGATTCCTGACAGAAAAACTAAAAACCAAAAAAAAGACAACGTTTTACCCCACCCAAAACTGACCTAAAACTGCCCTCACAAACAATTCACTAGCTTCACCCCCCAAAGTTTGATTCTCTTGGTTTTTGCATATTTGGCGTGCCATAAAAAACGCATAGTTATTTACAAGCCAAAAAACATCTAGTATGATGTGGCCTATTCGTACTGAGAAAAATTAAACTTTCCTATCATCATAAATTACCGTCTTTCAAAGGAATGCCAACCAGGGGATTGAATTTCAGTCCCTCCTCACATCTGATGTCTGTAATCGCAGAATGGGCATCTAGCAGGTGCATAAGGAGTGCGAATATCCGGGAAAATCAAGGAGATCATGGAGAGAGTATATGATGAAAATGCCGTCGTACACATGATGAGTGGAAAGACAGTGCACTGAGCGTTTCGTGGCCACCTGCTAGTGTCTTACACGTCAGATTGTTGCCAAAATCTTGTAGGATTAACCTGGTTTTCAGGACCAAGTAGAGGAACTTGAGCGGCTGTACATGCTGGTGAATGTGACTTGAAGTCAATATTGGAATCATATTGCATTGGTAGGATTTACAACAATCTAGCTCTGAAAAATGGAGGAACTGGCAAGAGCCTTAAAAACCAGCAAACTATGGATAAACTATTAGCACCAGGATAGGAATTGCTAGGACACCTGTTGCAGCGGATCGAATGGGGTCTTGGGAACTGCATCTCAGTACCGTCTCCGCTTGCCTGCCAATATTCGCAGCCGCTTGTCATCCAAATTATCTGAAGTCAGCTCGTCTACATCTCCAGAAGATGTATGCCTTGTAAGGTGACAACCCTGCAGTACATTAAAAGTTCCAATCTGGGTTTCACGTAATCAGACGAAGTAGTCAATACTGGGCTGGTCTTGGCTCCGATCTTGTCATCGAGCAAACACTAATGTGCTCACTCAAAAGTCAAGTTGGGCTCACATGGGAGAGATGGATGTCCGAGCACCAGAGAATAGTTTGTGCTATGTCGTCAACTGTGTCATCCGCTTACAACCTCGCCATGCAATAACTTACCGCATGAAGTTAAACAACAAGCAAACAACACAAGGAGTTTTCTGCCCCTCGGGTGATAAAAGATGAGACAGACCTCGGGAAAGTTGCAGAGCAACTAGACAGCTTTAAGCCGTTTTCATGCGATGAATCATTACGCAATATTATCACAAGGATTACTGCTAACGAGGATGTCAATGTTCAGGACATTTTCGAAATCGGAAAAGACATTGTACAGACGATGGATGGACAATCAGTTTTGCTCCTACTCTCACAAACACAGTTTGAAGGCAAACACTTTAGCATCGAGCAAGAATGTCAAAGTTTCTACAGATCGTAGCATTGACCCAGCACTTTTATTCCAGAGCTTTCTCGTGATCTCACAGATGGGTGATCTAAGGGTGAATGATCTCATGTTCTATGAACTCTGTCTCTACCCAATGTTTTTTTTTAAGGAAAAAATATCTTATATCAAACGGACAAACTGCAGCTGGCAGTGGCTCTCAGAAATTATGTTGAAACAAAATCGAACAGTGCTATGACACAAACCGTTCCAGTCACAGAGTACAACGTACTAGACGGAGGATCTTTTCTTCGCCATCTGAAATGGAAGGAGGGAAGTACATGCAGCTCGATTGCAAACGAGTATGCCTCATTTACTGTCGAACATTATGGGAGAGAAACTGTCGGGTTTGATGGTTATGAAGTTGGACCAAGTCTAAAGGACTGCGCTCATCAGTGGCGAAATCGAAAGCTGAATGCAAGAAAAGTGAAAATTGCTGAGGTAACAAAATTTGCTGGGTAAAAGGAGGACTTCTTGTCGAATGCAGCAAACAAGCAGGCACTGATCCAGATGATCATGGAACAAATGCGACAGAAAGGCTGTGACGTTATTCAAGTGATGTCGACGTTGAGATTGCAAAGGCAGCCATCAATATGTCTGCTTTCAAGTCAACCACCCTCATTAGAGAAGACACGGCTCGTCTTGTTCTCTTGCTGTTCCATGCATATGTTTCTAAATATACTGCATTTTATTTCCGCTTTGACAAGGCGAAATCCTATGTCTACAATATCAAGGTTCTCAAGCAGTTGTTTGGCGAAGCAGTTTGTAATGATCTGTTGTTCTTGCATGCCTTTGCGAGATGCGATTTTATGTCCAGGGTATTCGGAATAGAAAAGACGTTGGGTTCCAACGAATTGTTAAGAGAGAAAAGACAATAACAGACTGTTCAAAGGCATTCTCTCTACCAAAACAAAGCCAGGATGTTGTGGTTGTAAGGCAATGGTAGCTTTGTTCAATGCGGATAAAGAAAAACTCCCTGGTATTTATTAGATACGATATGCTCTGCAAGAAAGTTGCAAGAGCTAAGACATTCGTCACGCCAGAACGACTCCCACCAATGTAAAATTCATCCTTTGCGGATTTACTAACAGGTTATAGAGTAGATGGGATGTAGTGATAAAATGGTGGCATCTGAGTAGAGGTTGAAGTGGAAGGGGAAAAACTTGTTCCAGTGATGACGGACAAAATCCCTGCTCCAGATGCACTGATTCAGATAATTCATTGCAACTGTTCCGAAGGATGCCATACCCTCGTGTATCTGCAGGAGGCATGGACTAGAATGTACCAGAGCATGTGAACATTGCCAAGACAAAAATTGTGACAATATTAAAAATAATCTAGTGGAAGATGATGATGAGGAGTGAAAAATTTTGAAAAAGTACTGTGACGTAAGTGAATCAGAGTGGATGAAACAAGGGTAATGGGCGTAGGGGTATTTCTTGATAAGGGTTTATTTGACATCACTGGTAACCCTTTCATGTGAAAAGTTGAACCTGAAAACCTGGGTAAAACTCCAAGATGTATTGATTTATCATGAAAACTGTCCGAGTTAGTGCTTCACATGTAAATGGAAAATGACTTGTAAACCAAAAAAAGTCATATTCGAAATTTGAAACTTTCCAGATACTCCGATCTTGTCCAACTTTTAGTATGTTGTAGACTAGAGCCAACCTAACACAAAACCACCCCCAAAAAATTTTGCCAATTTTGAGGGGTCAATCAGTATATTGACTCGTCTATTAGTTACATAATATAACTCAAAATTTTATGTAGTGCAATTCTTTTCTCTGTTATTTGTTTTTGTATCTCGCTTATTAAAAAAGCATTTTGAAAGTGAGTTTGGACGCCCCTCCACCCAAATGGTAAAGTTTACAATAATATAATGTGCTCACGTCACTCACTGTGTCGTCTTAAATATATATTCCATAATTTATAATGATCGGTTCATTACCTTATAAGTGAATCATATATATATATATATATATATATATATATATATATTTATATATAACAATATTTATTTAAGTATTAAATTGTGTTTACCTACATACGCCAGTGTTTCAAGCTTACGCTATCATATATATATATATATATATATATATATATATATATATATATATATATATATATATATATATATATATATATAATGTGTGTGTGTATCTACGAACTGCGTTCGATCTCATGTGACCGACTGCAACCGCCACTTCTGCACTGATGAGTGTAGAAAACCCGAAACGATATCGTCTGTAGGTACAAAAACGCTTAAATATATAAAATATTTACAGTTAATGCCCCTTTAAGATTAATAGTCTTAATAATAAAGCCCTGTTCGGAATTACAAAATTTTGTTGTCACCAGCGATTATGCAAAAATCCGCTCGAGCGTTGAACGCTCTACACAACAATGACGCTTGCCCTCCGCCTCTCGGGTAAATGTACGTTAATTTTAATTACTGTCCGTGGAGACTTCTCGCAGCCGTGTGGGCATAGACGTTAGGCTCGTGATTTAATACTGAATCTACGAAATGCGTTCGCATCCCATGCGATAGCTTGCAACTGCACTCCTGCACTGATGAGGGTAGAAAACCCGAAACGATATCGTCTGTAGATACAAAAACACTTTAATATTTAAAAATATGTTCACTATATATATATATATATATATATATATATATATATATATATATATATATATATATATAATTATATTTTTTAAATTTTACCTACGTACGACGTCGTTTCGAGCTTTCGACTCTCATAAGTGCAGGGAAATGACAATCCCAAACGGTCACGAGGCACGAACACGGTTCACAGAGACACCTTGAAGCTGTAAGCGTTCGCCTACGGGAGTTTTTCATGTTATAATGGATAAATTAAGTTATTAACGCTGAAATCGGCGAACGTAAACATCAAGACAATCTAATAGAGCTCAACAACAGAGTCGGAGTCTCACACTGAAGCTTTATTTATAATTTCGGTATATATATATATATATATATATATATATATATATATATATATATATATATATATATAATTCACTTATAAGCACTTATATATACATAGCCATCCACATACAGACTGTTTCGCTCTTAAGTGCAGCTAGACCATCTAGTGCCTCAAGCCAGGATCGAAACTCGACCGTCGAGCTGATAGTCGACGTCTCTACCCCTGCACTATCACGCGATCGGTTAGGGACCCTCATGGCGTACTGGTTAACTCATTACAGTCTCTTTGATCGAGGGTTCGAATTCTATCATAGTCAGACACTCTGATGAGCTGCAGTAACGGTGAAACACGTGTCCGTGGATAACTATTTTATCTGTAATATATATATATATATATATATATATATATATATATATATATATATATATATATATATATATATATATATTGGCACAGAAAAATTAGTACAACATTAGTACCGTCGGTTTCAAGCCTAAAAGGCCTTAGCCATCCAGCTCTCTTCAGCTTATATTGCCATCTGTTTCGGAAATGTGAAGTCACGTGTCACTCTCGTTTGGACGCGTTATTTGCTTAGAGTGTTATGTATATTTGTTTAAATTTGGTGTAAGAGAGGTTAATAAGGTTTGAAAAGGGGGGGAGTAACAGTTGAGATTTAAAAATGGAAAATATTTAAAGATATACAAAAATTAAAAAATCAAAAATATTTCTATATAAATCCCGTGAGTCAATGTTTATAAGTAGCGTATATTTGGGCGTTACTGTTTTGAGGGTTAATAGTGTATCTTTTAGAGAAAATAAGGAGAGAAAATGGGTTTAAGGATTATACTTATGAAAAGATAAAAAGGTTAAAAAAACACACATTAAATTCAGGTTTAAGGCGTGGATTAAATGACTTTAAATCAATCCAAAAAAGAAATTAAATAAAGATTTAACCCGGATCCGGTCCTGGCAGTTTGTCGATCGGTCTAAGGGCACTAACTCTGCGGGGTTCTTCAATGATTTGTATTCGGGATTTAACATTATTAACTAAGGTATAATGAAGGCTTATGGGAGTAATAATATTGGTATACTGATTAATTCTGGTTTACAGATAAGAGTAAGGATTGGATCGGCAAGATTGAATCCGTTTGGGAAATATGGGAGGTTAGCATTTTAACTAAGATATAGTGGGGACATGGTAGTAATAATAATGTGAAATGGGGGTGTTACCCTCTTAATGACTAGAAAAATTATCATTGGAAAAGTTATTATTTCATATTTAAGTGGTGTAAATTATTGATCTTGAGTAGTAGTGTGGATATGGGCTGATTAAGGTATTTATTCCTATTTTTTATTTTTATTTATGAGGGTGATAGTGGGGAGGATTTTCCGGAGTGGAAGTCGGTATTTAGTGGGGCAATTATAGGGTTATATAAGAAGGGGGCGCTGCTAGGCCTTTATGTGAATCGGTAAGTCCAATTTATAAGTAGTGCTTGTCTCCTGTGGATGCATCCTTTAAAGATTTCAGACTGTATTTGGGTCAATGACGGCCCTTAATATATGGTATTTTTCTGCATCACACAGAGAACATCTATTTATGGCTTGAGAGAAGAATGGTCTTCTCTCTATTACTTTCCATTTGATGGTAAAGGGTGTCTTTTCATCTTGAAGTTGCCATATCCGGGTTGCAAGTGCCGTATTTGCCTTGTTTTTGTATCTGAAAGTGTTTCTGTGTTCGTACAATCTTTGCTTGAAGCTTCCCTGTATCATGTCTATATATTTTTCTGCTCTGCCGCTAGTCTGGTTTGTGACGGTGGCTTCATATACGAGGAAATCGATTTTGCAATTCCCCTCTAGGGGCAATTGTTTTTGTCCTGGCATGAGCAGCCTGCGTTTACTATTGCTTTGGGCTCTGCAGGGATGGTTTTTACTTATGGATTGGGTAGTGGAGTAGCTAACGTTAATAGAATTTCTGTTAAAACGTTTGTGCAGGTTGTGTGTGGGGGAAGTGTTTGTCGAGTAAGTTGAGAAAACGGTAGCCTACCCTTGTCTTGGTAGTGGTGGAAAAGGGTGGGGAAAACCAGAACACCGACCTCCTTCTATTGCGGCTCCCTTGTGATTGGTATTGGGTGCGGATGTATGAAATCTCCTATCTGAACCCGCTGTCGCGAAGCACTTTATTGTAATAGGGTGCTGCCTGGTTGAAAATTTCGGAACTGGATGAGAGGTTTGAGATTCTTTGGCTAATATTATTGACTACATTTTTAGAAACAGTTGGGGTGGCAGGATCCCTTGTGTATGTATCGGAGTGTCTCATTGGGTTTGTGGAAAGGTTTGTGTGTGTTGTTTGTAAGGTTCAGTGTGGTGTCTAGAAAATATACTTGGTCTAAATTTGTTTTAATGGTGATTTTGAATCCGAGTTTTTGAAAGGTGTTTGTTAAATCTTTTCTAAATCTATCTAGTGTGTTCCCATTGTGGTTGCGTGACAAGCGAAGTCTGTCATCTCTGTAAAGACCAAAGAAATGGTCTGTGAATTTATTTTGGAGCGTATCCAATATGAACAAGCCGACTAAGTCGCAGATGCAATATCAAATGGGTCCTCTGGGTTTTATTTTTTAACCCAGGTCCTTCCCTCGAAGAAAAGGAGGGTTTATCTTGCTTGTAGTATTGTATCCCTTTCTAGTCGATTGATGTTTGTGTGTGAAAGTGCAAAGGTTAAGGCCTTATATAGGGTGTCTTTTGATATGGATGGGTAGAAGTCTACTATGTCTAATTGTGTGAATTTGCATCTGTGTTTTTCCTGTATGTTATGGAACCAATTTAGGACTGAATTTTTATTGCCCCACAGACTTAGGTTTGTTTTTACCTTAATTTTATTAACTATATTTTTAACTATTGATTTACTTGCTAGTCCTAGTTCGCTTTTAGCTGTAATAAAAAAATAAATAAATATTACGCTCTTAATTTTAATTTTAATTCTCAATTAATCGAGCACTCTGCTGGGATTTTTCCTACTATATTACAAAAGATTATCTCCCTGTGTTTTGCTATATATATTTTTAACATTGGCTTCGGTTTGTGCTTGTACCATTTGTCTATATGTTAAAAATGTATTCGTTTGCACTGATCATAGTAGGCTACGTTCCAACCCCACTCATGTCTATTATTATATTCGTTTTTGACTAACTTGCTGCATTCATTTATGATTTGGTTTAGTGTTTCATATCTTTGTCCAAAGAGTTTACATTTGCTGATTTCTGTGTGTTGTCTATCGGTACTTTTATGTTTTTTTTTTACTATCGGGGTCACCACTCATCAGGGCCAAGAGTCACTTGAAATTGGGGGCACCAGTCATCAAGGCCAAGAGCCACTCGAAGGTAAGGGTTAATGAGAAGGGGATGGTTGAAAACTGAAAGATAAGGGATATGGGGGTACTAACATTGATCAATTGTATGAACTGCGTTTGTGGTGGTCCGTGACAAGAATTGTTGACATTTTATTAGAAACCGACCAAGTTGTAATCAACACGGAAGCAGTCTCACAGTAATGTGTTCACAGACAGGAAAGTCTTGTAAAAGACCTATGTCCATGGAAATTTCACCTCGCGCTAGACACATGGAGGGAAAAATGAAAGACTTTTTTCGATGTGGTAGAAGACGAGTTCTTGCTGTGAATGGCTTACAAAGAGGGACTAAAGACAAGAACTCAGTCGAGCACCCCCCGTGGATAGATAGAATATAGTACTTTGTTTTAATTGCGTTGGTTTATGCGGCTGCCAGTAACGATTCTGTTTCTCTTTTCAAGTTTTCTTTTGACAGCCACGTGCATGTTTTTTTTTTAATTTCTAATGGTTTATTGGTTTCTCACAAAAATTTCATGATGTTATATGACCATGAGTAGAGAGCTCTGACTGAGCCAGATTATTTGTGAGAAATCTGGTTGGTACCATTAGCTAAAATGCCCGCAAATGGGATTTTCTTCTAAATATCTAAAATGCCCTTCTTTGGTTTTTGCCCCAAATCCACCAAATATTACGATTAATGATTATTTATCATGAATCAAGTACGGGTAAACTCAGGAAAGCTCTGATTTTCGCCCATCCCTAGGTCTCCGTTCAGTCTTGAAAGACAATAGATGCCCCCTGTATGGGTGGAGAGGCTATTTAGAAGTAAGGGTTTCGCAATCTCACAATCACCTATCTTCTGAACTGACATTGTTTAATTTCAGTGGCAAGGAAAGGCCTAGGACGACTAGGAACAATGTTGTAATAAGCAGAGACGCCTTCCCACATACAGCACCTTATATTCCCAAATAGTCACCCCTTTTTTTACTGACCAGGTTCAACGTCGCTTAACTTTGCTGACCAGTGCGTCAACGTGATTATTATCCCTAGCAAGACTTAAAGTTATTCTTCAAATTGCCAAAAATTAGTTTTCTGTCCCAATCGAACAAGAGTAATGAATACTGGTTGTTTATATCATTCAAGTAGCAGTGATCGAAGGGGAAGACAACTCATGCTTTACTCGTTGTTTCTAAGAAACCATTCTTAATCGTTAAACCACTTTTGTGTTCAATATGCCCAGACGGTGTTTAATTTCCGTTAACTTCCTGCTTTCTGCAATAAACTTCAGCGACTTCCAACTGCAGTTGTTTAAAAAAAGATGCTAAACTTGTGCGCATATTAATAGTTGCAGCCACGATTATAACATCCGAGACAAAAGAAAAAGAAAAAAAGTGTAGAAAATTATTAATGCACTTCTCTTCCCGTTCAAACAATAACGACTTAGACTGTTCGCCTCTGCCTTAGAATTCAATGTTGCTTTAGAATAAAACAAGTCTGTAGTTTTTTCAGTTATTTAAATTGAAAAATAATAACATTATATTTTATATTAAATATACTTTACAAATTCCATATTAAATATACTTTACAAATTAATGTTTTAAATAGGTAGATTAATTTTCTTTGTATTTTTTTGTTTTGTTTTGTTTCGGCTTTTTGTTTTTTTTTCATTTCTTTTCAATTATTATGACAAAATTTGACTTGGAAAGTCAACTACTATTCAATTTGGAAAAATTTTATCTGGAATGTCAAATATTATACAAAGTTATAAAATATGATCTGGAAGGTGAACCTTTATGTAAAGTTATAAAATATGATCTGGAAGGTCAACTATTATGTCATGTTATAAAATATAATCTGGAAGGTCAACTATTATGTCATGTCATAAAATATAATCTGGAAGGTCAACAAATCATGAAATATGATCTGGAAGGCAAATTATTGGGCCAAGTTATAAAATATGATCTGGATAGTCAAATATTTTGTCGTGTTATAAAATATCATACCATCATCAACTATCATGCCAAGTTATAAAATATTATCTGGGGCTTCAAATACACTGCCAAGTTATAAAATATGATCTGGAAAATCAACTATTGTGCCATGTTATAAGATATTATCTGGAAGGTAAACTATTATGACGGGTTATAAAATATGATCTGAAAGGTCAAATATTATGCTAAGTTATAAAATATGATCTGGAAGGTGAACTTTTATGTCAAGTTATGAAATATAATCTGGAAGGTCAACTATTGTGTTATGTTATAAAATATGATCTGGAAAGCCAATTATTATGCCAAGTTATAAAATATGATCTAGATAGTAAAATATTTTTGCGTTTTATAAAATATCATACATTCACCAACTATTATGAAATATGATCATGAATATCAACTATTGTGTCAAGTTACAAAAGATAATCTATAAAGTCAGCTAGTATGTCAAGTTGCAAGATTTGAACCGGAAAATCAACTTTTGTGCTAAAGTGATTTTTGTAAGAGTAATAAAATTTAAAAAATTTAAAATTTAAAAATTTTAAATTAATAAGAAATAAAAATTAATAAAAAATAAAAAACATTGCATGAAGTTATAAATACGTATTATTTACTTTCATCTTTCACTACGAAGGAAAAATGTGACACAATGTTATTTTAATTGGGAGAAGAACCTTATTACTCCCAGGACTCGTTCCACAAATAACCCTAATCCCTTTGGTACACCTCAACAAGTAGGAATGCCGTTTGATTATTTTATACGTAAAAATACGAATAATCATTAATGATGATTGCGATTTACCCACCTCTCATTAAGGACAAGATGAGACACAAGGTTTTTTTTTTATTGTGGGAGGTCGGTATCTGAGCGGCACTTGTGGTCAAATTACAAAAAAAGAACGGTCCGTTCGGCATTCCTTTATAAATTAGGGCGCTTTAGGCTGCAAGTAATGAACCCTAAGCTCTAACCGCTTTTGAAGATGTACTACCTGAGATGTAGGCCTCCTGATCCAGGGTTTTATTTATAAGGATACGGATAACAAAATTGTTGATGCGAATTCGTGTGTGCCTGCCTACTCACGGGATCAAAATGTGACATATGATCGTTGTTATTGCTTATTTCATTTTCCATATTTCCACTCGATAGTGAAGACTTGACAGGACAACTGCTGTTTCGATTTGGCACTTTACTTGGACAGTAACACATCGGTTTCTTTATAATAATTTCTTAAGTTTCCCATAAGCTTTGCTTTCTTTGTCTATTCTAAGCAGGACATCTTTGTTAAACCTAGTTCAGGCACTGTGTTTCCTATGTAGAGTAGAAAGTGGACCTTGGGTTTACTTTCGGCAGATTCGTAACTCTCACTTTCCCCCTCTTTTGTCCTTCAGTCCTCACATTCCATAAGCGATGTTTCTCACAAAGGAGGAAGAATTGCTGTTTTGAGTGGGCGTCAGATTTGCAAAACTCTCATAGTAGTCATCATCAATCAGCTGCCAATCTATTCATCTCATTAACCCTTATCCTCACATGGTTTTAGTCTTGATAAGTGACGACGACGACGATGACGTAGTAGTAGTAGTAGTAGTAGTAGTAGTAGTAGTAGTAGTAGTAGTAGTATAGATCAGTTATTGCATTGTATCAGCGGGTTATCGTTGATTCAGAGAGAGACAATTAAATAATGTTAAGTTTCGACTGGAGATTAATTCTATAAAATGAAACCTTTTGAAATCCCATAACTTCAGTAGTGCAAGCTCTATTTTCTCAATTTTGCCCATATCAAGTAATTTGTGCTAATATGATAAACGTGTGTCTGTGTCTACACTAACTATTTTTAGTCCCTATATACTTTGCTCCCCACGATTTAGACACAAGGTCGGTTTTTAATGTGGAAAAAAATCCAGCCCCCCCCCCCAAAAAAAAATAGGGGGCACTCTAGATAGGACAAACATGAAAATTGCCTCAGTCTAAAAGTATTTTCCTTCACTGACCGAGGATAGAAAAGATGTAAGTGTAGTATCAGAACAGATACTATACTGTACTGCTAGGAACGTAAAAAATGATAGGAAATATCTTCTACCCATTCGGGTTGTCTTAAAGAGGTTATTTTTTTTTTCTTGTGGACGGGTTTCGAAGAGAAGATGCATCCCTGAAAAAAATCTTGTGACCTCTTAGTTTAATGAAACTTTAAAAAATAAGTAAATCACACATTGTATATATTTTTGAATTTATAGCAACTTTCGATAATGTTAAGACCATCTAAAAATATTTTAAGCCCATAAGTTCATCTATGTAAGCCCTATTTTCACGCAGTCTCCGTCATAGCTGTAGCTAAACTCCTTGAAATGCAAATTTGAAATTGATTAATGGCGATGTAGTTTTATGATTTACTGTCAAGTCGTAGCGGATTGAAAATAATTGGTTGCCACGCGGCCCAGCAATTTTGGAAGACACAATAATTCTAAATTTTGAACACTGTTGTTTAAATAACTCTCCACACAAGTTTATTGGCACACAGATTTAAAAAAACTAAATCTAGCAAACAATTAGATCTTTTTTTATAGTGTAATATATTTTTGGAACAAATTACTTAATCAAGTTTAAAATGGCACTAGTTGAGAAAATGTTAAGAAAAACGGGTTGAAATCAGAAATAATGGTTAAACAATGAACTTCCAAAGAAATGTTTGCGGTTTATTTGATAAGATATTTAAGAGAATTTGATCAGCACATTCCTATTATATATTCTATAATGTTGTAAGTTTATACATATATATATATATATATATATATATATATATTAATTGATCACGTTCAAATATGTTACTACAATGAACATAAAACCAATATTTTCAAAAGTGCTCAATAACAAATAGAGCATTTATAAAATTGTATAAACAATATTACAGCCTTACGTATATCAACCAACGTTTCGATGTTATCACATCTCTTCAAAGACTGAATAAATTTAAAAATAAAAAGTGAGAATCCCGCATTGGTAATGTCATCAGCAGAAAACCGGATGTTAAGAAAAAGAGAAAGAAAAAAGACAAGATTCAAATCTGATCAAAGTGCCTGTTGGCCAAATATAGATCACAGTTCGCTGACCCTCCAAATTTGCACTCATGAACTCCTAGTTCCCTCCCATATCTCAACAAACGCTTCCTTCTCTTTTGACATATCTTAAATAGAGCAGTCATGGGGGGTTAAGAAAATAAACAAGTCATCAAACAAGTAGAATGAGAGATAACTATATATGTTTTTCTATGAAGAAACGCTAAAGAAGACTTACGACTAATTATCATTTGGAGTTATACCGTACATGTAATCTAAACATTTAAATAAAACTGTAACCTATAATGTTTAAGATGATCATCAAATAATTTTGATCATAAGAATTAACTGTATATTAAATAATATTAATAAATATTTTGAAATAATAAGAATCTTAATTAATCTATTACTATCAATTTCAGCTAGGTGTTAGCATGTAACGGACCAATAATTCACGGGTTAGTATTATAATATTTTGAATAAGTGTAAGTCCTACAGGTAAACCACTGTAGTATTTATTATTATTGTTATTATTACTATTACTATCTAACCTATTATTATTACTCCCACTATTATTATTACTACTATTACTACTGTTACCATTATCATCATTATTGTTATTATTACTATTGCTGCTATTAGTGTTACTATTACTATTATTATGATGGTGATGGTGGTGGTGATACAAAATTACACACACACACACACACACACACACATATATATATATGGTAAAATGAAAAAGGAAAACCAAAAACTGGATGTTTTTTTATGTGTACATCAACGTTTCGTCTTTATTTATAAGACTTCATCAGGATGATGATATAGGGAAAAGATATCATGCAAGCACGGATACATGTAGGGTAGACATGTTGGGAAGAAAAATAAAATAAAATGAAAAATAAGGGCAGCGTCTAGCTGGACGTCCGTACTTGTTAGAGAATGAAAAATGAGTGGGAGAAAAAAGGGGAAGGGTGGAGGGAGCAAGGACTACTGTGGCTGGCGATGAGAGAAAGAGGTGGGGGATGAGCAGGGGTAAAATGGATGGCAGAGAGAGATTGGAGGAAAGAGGGGGAGGGGGTGTTTGACCAGATGGCTGTGGTCGAGATTGAAGGGGAAGAGTGAGTTGGAATGTTTGTGTGTGTGGGGTGTATGCAGGGAAATGGGGATGGGTAGAGAGGGAGGGGGGGGGGCTGTGATTTTGGTGGATGGGCGAAAGTTATAGTCTTAGAGAGCGTTTGAAGAAAATGAGGGAATTTAAGAAGAGGTATGGAGGAAAATGGATGAGAGGGGGAAGAGGGAGGATTTGTCGAGATAGGGTGTGAAATATTTGAAATATTTGGAAAATGATAGCAATGAGTGAGGGATTGGAGTGGGTGGGGGAGGGGGTGATTGAAAGGGTGGGTGAGGAATATATTTGAAATATTTGGAACATGAGAAAGTTTATTTGGACTGTAGTATTAAAAATGTGAGGAAAAAAAAAAAAAAAAAAAAAAAAAAGAGGAAAAATAGAAGATTCAGGGAGAAAAGGGAAGGGTGTGGGTGAATGGAAGAGTGTCATAAGGTTAAAGATGAAAATAAAAGTTAGCCATGATCAGGCAAAAGACTTTGTTCTGTGAGGATGATCTTGCTTATTAAGGGTGATAGGTTAAAGAAACCATTACGCTGCTTGATAGTAGTGGAGGATGTGATGAGTGCAGTTTCCAATAATCTTCGCCGAGATTTGTTGTGGGTGTGTTTAGTGATTTTGGCTTGTTCAAATTTGAATGCATGACCATATTCTAGAGCATGGGAGAAAAGTGCACTAAGAGGGTTGTTGTTTTTTATATCCCTTTTATGTTCATTTAATCGTTTCTTTAATTCACGTTGTGTTTCTCCCACGTAGAATTGATGGCAATCATTGCAAGGGACAGTGTATAAGCCGGCATGGGATGTGGGTGTTTTTTAGCTCAAAACTATTATATTTAACCAATTCGTTATGCATACAGGTGGAAAGGACTTCATCTTTTTTATTTAATAAGGGACTTACATGTTTAAATATAGATAAGGCGCCATCTAGACATAGCCTACAGTATATATCTAAGGCATTACTTCAAAGAGCGCTGATGATAGAAATTTTGCTTATTCTCTTTCTTCTAATCTAGAGTGTAGGGATAATGTGGTTGCAGTAAACAACTTGATAGGGGGATGGTAAAATCAAGAACTCAGATTGGTTGAAAGTTGGAGTGAGCAATCTTAACTATAAAAACGCTCATAGAAAGTAAATCCATGTAATTAGTCTGATGATTACCTTCGGGAATGAAACATAAACGTTTCTGTTTAACCTACTTATCATAAGTAGGGGTATGCTACTACTAAACTCTACTCTTGCATTGAGAACTGAAAAAAATAAACGTAATATATTATTTTATGATATAAGTTTATATATATGAAATAGTAATATATATATATTATAGGTACATTCCAATAACCATACCTTTCAGCTGATGTTACAATTTCTTCATCCTAATATGTCGTCGAATGACAACAACCCTACTTTACCTCTGTACTTTCGATCTTTTTATTTTCATATATCAGTGAATACCTGTAATTCTTCTTTGTCACGCTGAAAAACAAAAAAGATTTTCTTTAATATGTTTAAATTGTATTTTTTATGTTTATTTTTTTCCAAATTCAATGCTTTTATGATTTCCTACGCGCGTTTCGCAGCAGAAATGAAGAGGAATATGTTGACTTCTTACCAATTCTGTTGCTCATCAGAGAAATTGTTAATTCATTATCAACAGGAAAAAATATATAAAAAGTTCAAAATGAGCTCAAAAATAACGGCAAGTCAAAATAAATGAAAGAATGCATTTAAATAAACTCGCATGAAAAGTCGTGATGAAATCAAGCGTCCCCTCCCCCAAAAAACTTAATTCAAAAACCTTGACACGATACTTTTAGCAGTCTTCTTCAGTCGAAACTCGATTAAGCTAGCCTCCAGCCAGCTTCAGTATGCAAAGCAAAATCCTCTATTAGAGAAACCCCGAAAATAAACCCGAAAAAACGATTGACAAATTATTGTTTCTAAAAATCATAATAAAATAATGAAAATAAGCCCCCCGGAGAGACATTTGTTTAAAACAATCCAGCACAAATTGTAATTACGCAGAAAACATATATAAAATCTAAAATTAAGATTTTAAAATATTCATATGAGAATAGATTTTTTATAATTTATATTTATATTTTTTTGCTAAAATAAAATTAAAAATTATAGCTATTTAGATTTAATTCCTAAATATTTCTATAAATAAATGTATTACTTAAGTAAAAACATCCCAAGGGAAATAACTTCTATGAAAAAAACGAAGTTATTTCCCCTTATATCAAATATTTAATACTCTGTTCAATAATGAAAATTAGATATTAATAATTAAAGATAATTAAAAGTAATTAAATGAAAAGAATAAATTAAAAGTAAAAATAAAATTAAAATAAATACTATATCCCCCTTTTACAAATCTACATTTCTCCCGTAAAGCCTCATTCTATTTAGATATAAAAAGAGGATTAAAGCTCCTGATATAAAGATTATCCATGCGTGATGAGGAGCCACATCCTTCTCAAGGTTACCCTGTTAATATGCTTGAGCATAGACCGAACACGGCGGATCTAGAGGAATAAACCTTGACCACAAACCATACTATTCACAGAGTAGCAGTAGTTGCAGTTGCCCTCATCAACAAACTGTCGATCTGGTTCGAATGACAGCATCACTTTGCAGATGATCATTTATATTTGACAATGGGAAGGCATAAATGCTCCAGTTAGTGGAATACCAGGGACTAGATGCAGATTTAATAATTTTGATTGCTTTTAGACCAATGCAAAAAGTCCAGCTATTCCCTTCCATATTTCCAAATGCTCAATATTCACCCATTATTTTTGGACCTATGATATAATTATAATGCCGAACCTACATGATGAAAACAAGTAAATTGTAAAACATCTCAATCGTACTAATTAAAATTGGTTTAAAAGTTCATTTTAAAATTTGTTAAAAAAATGTTTATTTATATTTTTTAAAATCACAACTTATGCGTAAAGGTTAATAATTCACCCTTGCTCCAATTTTATTTACCTGATTCATAAATATAGTTATTCATTGTTGCTATGGTTATGAAATACTTTTAATATTAATAAAACCCATTCCATTAATTAAAGATATTTAATTATGTTTATTGTCGGAGTCATTGCTCGTTATTTATGCATTACTCAGAGTCCTAAAATTAAAATATGTATTTGTTCAATACCCTATCCCATTAATTCCCAGGTAATAAGCAATTTAGATAAATACTCATTAATATTAGATGTGCCAAAACAGTTATTAAAACCAATAGGGAGACCATCTTACATAAATTTATATGGTTTCCAAACTAAGTAAATAGCTCTTGTGTTTAATATTAAAACTACTATCTAGCCTAATTAAATTTCCCATTAATACCACCATCTATTATTTAGGCCTTAAACAAGATAGTAAATACCTATTTCGATGTAGACAGTTCTGTAGAATCTCTAGCCTTACATTTAGAAGGTTATCCCTAGATGTCCTTATATGGTATGATTCTTGTGCGCACACATTATGTGTTCTTTAGTTAGGTATATATTTATTCGCTCTACCTAGTATTGACCATTTCAACTCAAAAGGTTTTTTCTCATTAATGAAATCCCTAAAATATTGATATTGTGGATTTCTCGGAATTTGTATTACGCTTAGTATTAAAAGAGTACATATGGTTTCTATATATTTCCTTGAAGTCACCCCCTATGGAACCGAAATAAGTGCAGGTATTGTTCCCAGTCATTGCGTCACATTTGTAAACTACTTTGAGACCATGTATTTTCCCCAGGGGACAAGCGTTACCGGTTCTACAATTGCAATTTGACTCAGAGTCATCATTGGCCGTGTCGCTATTGCAAGCGATTGCTTCATCACCTTCTGTTCTTATTTTGAAACTGTTATAACCGATAATGGATGAAGCTAAATTTTTGGAGGTTGAAAAAGATAGTTTAACAGTATTTTTATTTATGAACCTACCTATTCTACTGCCTCTAGGAAATTCTTTTTTCAATAATACTATAAAAGATTTTCGGAATGTCAGTTTGAATATATGGCTATAAGGAGGTTTGAACCACATCTACTGGATCTGGATTATGATCATTCTGTATTCTATTGTCATTTTGAATACTACCTACTCTATTTTTACTTGTTCCCATAGCTCAATTATATGAAATTACATTGCAATATCTCCTGTTACACCCTCACCTTACCCATCGCAATTAGAGTGTGATATGGTATAACTATTTGTATCCCTGTATCCGGATCTGACTAAGGCTTCGTTGTAGTATTGTTTATCTTTATTAAATAATCGTTCATTTTCAGATAATTGTGTAATCTTATTAGATATTGTAGGAACTATTGCTTCTTTCAAAAGTATTGGGTAGTTAGAGTTTTTATCTATATAGTACAGCGTATGGTTCGGTTTATGGTATGGTTCATATGTATTATTAACTTTAATATAATTGATATGTATAGATATCTTTTAGTCTTTTAGTTCTTAAAAAACTCAAAACCTATATATATATATATATATATATATATATATATATATATATATATATATATATATATATATATATAGTGCATCGGGATATGTGTAAAAGAAATCAATAAAGTGTTCGATCGCAAAATTGTAAGAGCTAAAATACAAATTATTTATTTCATAAATGAAAAGTTCTTCGTGTAAACAAATGGAGCACTTTTCATTAATTGACAGCTTTTATATAAATATCGAGATTTTGCTTACTCACAGCATGTGACTGACGGCCGAATGGTTAGGAGCGCCAACTGTCGACTCAACGGTCGTTTTACGGTCTCGGCTTAAAGTGTAGAGGTACAAAATAAAAGTTCCTAAACTTATTTTTGCGCATATGGCTCCTCACAGACGTCCGGTTGAATTAATAAATTCAGATATATATTTTGAGCCAAACAGAAATGTGTGAAATATATATCATAGCACGTAATTGTCGATTAAGCCTTCTGTGTGAAATATATGTTATAATTGTCGACTAAACCTTCTTCACTAGCTCATATCATGAATCTCTTTTGTTTTGCAAAGACACTTATGCTCACAGTGAGTATATAATACTCTTTTGTGAACACGTGCTTTTCTTGCCCCTTTTTTCTGTCTACTTTCTGTATAACACTTCTCGCACACTCCAAAACACGAGTCCTTCCTGTCTGTTGAGCCGCGATCAAGTATAACAGTTCGAAATATGTAAACAATGTAAATTACAAACTATCCTAGGATCATATTTTATACAATCTGTGCGCGTTGTACGTTACCAAACATCGGTAGCATTTTATAATAGTGTGTTGTCACTATTATAGGTTGCTATCTTCTTTGATTTATAAAATTGTATTTTTGTGTTTATGTGTGGTTTGATTGGATAAGTGCACATTGGGCTGTTTAATTTCGCTGTAATATCGGTAACAGAATGAATGAAAAATAACGTAGAAATTAGTTGGTTGAGTACCTGGTTGGACTAATGAATAATAATGTGGTCTGTGGAATCGGCTATGTCGAGTTGAAATTCTATGGTTAGGTACACACTAATAATGTTGGAAAACAATATATATATATATATATATATATATATATATATATATATATATAATAAAAAACATTCGTGTTTTTTGACAATTGGGCCAATTTGACTAAAATCTAACCGCACCAAACCACAAATGAGTTGATATGTCGTAATGCTGACAAACGAAACCAAACAAGCCATATAAAAGAGATTCTACTTTTTTTGTTTTTACTTTCAAGCGATACGAATTTGAGACTCTTATTGAATAAAGTATCCAAAAAGAAAACACTTTCCAAAAGTTTCATTAAAAATAGATGACGATAAACAGGGAAAAACGATTTTGCCGTGAGGCCAAGAGAAGCAAAATTCTCTCCGAATTCGACGAAATACAAAAATAGTTGCGACGTCTAACGATCGCTTTTATTTTGGTTTGCCAATTGTTTTTCTGCTTCGATAAAAAAAAGAAAACGAGCAAAGAAGAAAAACAATAAAAAAGGCGCAGAGGAAGACGGGAGGTAAAATTGAAAATCAGGTATAAAAAAATGGCTTTGCCCACATTGGAAAGTTGCTGGGTTAAGTCGATCTTATTGTACGCCAAAAGTGTAATAGGCAATGTTGCATATTACTTTGCATTAATATGCAAAGGTTGGGTCAAACGTTTGGCAAAATTTGCATGCGTGTTAGTTTGCGTAAGTCACGTGAGCAAAGCAAGCCAATCTGTGAAAGGTACTCTCTGTGATTGGTTATATCGGGATAGTTGGTGCGCTGGCACACGATGTGCATTGCTTTGCTCCGTTTGTGTTTTGATAGTTTCACATATTGTTGTATTTCTTCTGTGTTAAAAGAATGACGACAAACACTGATGTATACAAAAAATATAATGATATATCTTTATTGCCGGTGGCGGTGAACGAGTGGAGTGAGTGAAGAAGGAGGACGCACAGGAATCGACGGAAGTAGTTTGCTCGAACTCGATCGCCAGTTGACTCTCGATCTTAATTTTAAATTAGTTTACATAATGATTTAGGACATCCACGCATCCATCTGTAAACGCCCATTCTGGCATTTCGCCTACGCTGTCAATTTAGCCACGTCCTAGGGCGTTTATTTAGCGACGAGTGATTCCCGTCTACAATCTTTTACGGATAACCTTTGCAGGTGGTTTTGAATCAACCAACACATATTTTATTTCAGAAGAATTGTGTTTCCGTATCAATCAACCGTGTAAATCAACCTGGTTTCGTTTCTTCCGGTCAGGTGCGTGCCTGTGCCAAGTACGTTTTATTCCTGCTGCGTGACATTTCCAGTAGACGAAGATGAACGTGAACGTAGTCTAATTCGGAAACCTATTTTTTATGAGTTCGGACTGAGTAATAACGTCGTGGAAGCGATCCAGGCATTTGTTGCGTGAAAGGTGAAGGCGCAGTTGGTCACAGTAAACTGATCACAGATGATTCAAGAGATGTCACTCGAATTGTGAGAATCTTGAAGATCAGATAAGCTCAAGTAAGTTTAAAACCGTGAATTCTGAAATCGTACCCTAAGCCATAAAGGTGCACTCGCGGAATATCGGGCTAGCTCGGCATTTTACGGTTAAGTGTGATTCATTACGTTTAAGGCTATGGCAAAAACATCCGTAATTACCGAATTGAGCCAAAATAGTAATAACATTTTTGACTTACCCTTTTCCTTTTGAAGTTAAGAGTAAAAATAATTCCCATGTATAACAAGAATGGGTACGATATAATTGATGGAGCGATGTCCTTTGGGACCAGATTCGTATGAGGGATAGATTATTGATTCGTTGGATAAACCACGTGACATGGGAAATATTTACAGTTAGATCAGTGTCTATCAGCGTTTTTATTGCATTTAGAACGTTATGTGGAGTCGGGAGGGATAGAGGCGCTTACAATCCCCGCGCCAGAAGTAAGTACTACTTAAGGTAATGGAATTTACTAGCAAATAAAATCATCATAACGTTAATACCGTGCCGGCTTTTCCCGATAACGAATACCAAGGAAACACTTTCACTCTAGCTCCCCTTCGAGACAGACAATGTAATATAAAACTCATTAAGTAATATATGTAACAGAAACACACGCGCACCTGTCTGCACGCACATACACACAGTTTGATTCATCCGTTCTTTTTAGCTATTCAATGTCGATATACAATTCATTGTATTTTTTAAAACAAATTCCTATTATTACCCATAGCTGTGGAATCGGAAATTTCAGGTTCACTACTCCCAACAGTATTGGTGGCTAAATTACCACAATTGATGCGATATGATTTCAAGATTATTTAGAGAGAGGGAGAGAGAGGAGGATTATCAAAGAAGATACAAGGGGAATACATTTATTTATTATTTATTAAGCCTATTTGGATATATAAAATATTTAATGAATACGCACACACACACACACACCCACACACACACACACATATATATATATATATATATATATATATATATATATATATATATATATATATATATATATATATATATATATATATATATATATTAAAGGGGGCTATAAACAATATTATGATAGACATCCACATACACATGTTTTTCATCCTTTTTCGGGAATCATATATATATATATATATATATATAGAGAGAGAGAGAGAGGGGGGGAGAGAGGGAGAGAGAGGGAAAGAGAGAGAGAGAATATAGGGTAATGCAGCATCAGTGCAGTTCCAACGAGAGAAAAAATGTATATTTAAAGAAGTGAGGCTACCAACATTTGTAAAAAAGCTTTTTTCAACCATTGTTTGTTATTTCATTATTTTATCATTTTATCATTTTCTGATTTTATAACGCGTTTCAAGCCTCGTGCGGTTCTCTTCAGATATATTTTCCATTTCAATAGTTGAAAAAAGTTTTTTACAAATGTTGGTAGCCTCACTTCTTTATATATATATATATATATATATATATATATATATATATATATATATATATATATATATATATATATAAATTACTACTTGAATTTATTCAAGTATGTTTTGAATTCTCCTAGAAACACGTGTTAGTTTTTCTTTGCTTCTAAACTGACAATAAATCTCAGTATGATACGACTCTGATCTGTAATTTTATTTATTTATTTAAACTCTATTATAAATTTTGTAAATTTTGTAAATAACTATTGAAAGGTTTGAATATTAAGCTTCATTTTGCTTTGAAATTTGATTCCCATGAGAATTAATCTGAACTATATAAAACAATTGTTTTTATATAATCATATAATAGCACTACTAAGCTCTACTCACATAGTGAGCACTGTTGAAGTAAATACTAAAAAAATTATACTTAATATAATATACATTATTTCACATTATAAGTGTATATACATTATTTTCCAACATTATTATCTGGTGCTACCAGATCAGGCTGTCTGAAAATACTGGCTACCTGACAAAAAATGCACCAAACATTGATGTTTTTGTTTTTGTCCTTTTTCCATTGCAAAACTCAATCATGTTCTGCAAAGCCAAAACCAAAAACAACAATTTCTTCTACAAACCAGCCAAACTAAACACCATGAATAAATATATGAAAATGTAAAGAACTGGATGCATAAAAACTTTTACCAACATGACCGGATTTGGCATTAAATAATCCGGAAAAGAGTTGATATGCCGTAAAACAAAACAACCAAACAAAACCAAACAAACATTATTAGTGTGTACCTAACCATAGGATTTCGGCATAGCCGATTCCACAGACCACATCAATGTTTATTAGCCCAACCATTATACATATACATATAGCCCAACTCACTCCTAGGTTATTTTTTCATTCATTCATTCATTTCGTTACTGTGTGATACGCAGCGAAATTAAGCAGCAGCCCGATGTGCACTCATCTGATTAAAACACACAATTTTATAAATTAACAAAGAAATATATGCTCCCTCCGGTCGCATATTTTTGCCAGGCTCTAATATCATGATGAACGAACTATATACCCTGACCCAAAGGAGGAGGTAATGACTGAGACGATGATATCATGACGAACGAACTCCCCCCCCTCCTTTCAAAAACGTAAGAGTTAATGCCTGGCATGACAACAGAATAGATAGTACGCTACTCCTCCCTCCTCCCACAGACACAAAAAGGAGAATGTAATCCTGGGAGGATGGTATCGTGTGGAACAAACGTATACTATGCTACCTCCCTCCCCCCAACAAAAGAGGAGGTGATGCCTGGGAGGAATGTATCATGACGAATGAAAATATACTACACAGAATTAAATAAGCGTAAAACGTTTTAATGTTAATATAATTAGTTTAGGTTGAAAAATCCTTCGCATATTATTCGTTTAGATGACATTAAAAACAATGGCAAGTTTCGTTGTTCACGTGAAACGCTGAAATGAAAATTAGGCGGAAAAATATAGTCGCAATCTTTATAAACAAATAGAAATATGCTAGCTAAGGAAGAACGATAACTTTCTTTTCATAATTTTCTAGTTAAAAAGACATTTTTATAAACTGGAGTTATCGTTCTTCCATAGCTAGTCTCTTTCTCGACTTGTGTTATATTTTTCCGACGTAATTTTTGTTCGCCGTTTCACGGGTACGATGAAACTTGACATAAAAAACATTAAAAATCTGAAGTTTTTGTTGTTTTTTTTACTAAAAAAAATGGTTAAAAAGAACAACTTGTTTATGAGTAATGCCCAAACCTATTACACTCTAAATAATTCATGTGACTGAAATAGGAATTTACCTCAAATAAGAGAAGAAAGGCCAGCATGACTGTTTTTTTTTTTCATTTATTTATTTAATGTTTATAAGAGGATTTAAGTGAAAGAAAACTTTAAATAAAAAAAGATTACAATTTAAACAGAAAATTCAATTTTATTGGTTTCCATTTTAAATGAAAAACGTTTTTATTTATGACTATATATATTTATAATTTTTCAGGAAAATCTGTGCTGAGCTCTTACTGAGGAGGCAATTCCTGTGAGGACGATCTTATTACAACAGAACCGATACTACACTACCATCTCGATTAAAAGATATTCCGATTAAATCGAGTTTTTTGTTGTTGTTTTTATTAATTTAAAAATGCCTAGCCACAAAAACATTATTTTTTATTCTTACTTGGGATTCTGGCTAAGATCAAACGAACTTTTACCAGAATGAAAGGGAAGGGTCCCAAAACATCACTATATAGGGCACTAAAACTAACTTTTCTCCGGGACGTCGGCGGCATTGCGTGCAGTGGCCAGGATACCAGAGAGCTGGATACATTGAGCATGGCGCATACGCGTCGGCATCTTTTCCCCGGAAGACTTCGGAACCGGGTGGACACTGCTTAAGGTAAGTCCATGACTCTGTGACTGGCTAGTTTAAATGCGAGGGGTTTGAAATCTTCAAACCGGGTGGTTCGCATCCGGAGGGATCTCTTGTCGCTGAGAGGGGATGTAGCTGCGATTCAGAAGACACACTTTGTTTCGTCCGGGGATTGTCAACTCCCCGGCCTGATCAAGGAGGGGGGGGGGGGCAAAAGAAAAGTATGTACGGTTTTAATGTCTATCACGGACAAAGAACTATATTCAAACACACACACACACATTGCCACAAATAGACATAGGAAACTTTCCAACAATCTCACAGACACACGCACGCATTTCGTACAAAACCCTATGTCTCACGATCCCTACTACTAAGAATGCTATGGCAACGAACTATTCAGATGAACAATTAATTCTGTCTAACACCATTAGATAAAATAAAAATGTTGTTGATCGTAAAATGGTTGTTACTTAATTAATAAGGTTTCCCTTTATGTTTCATGTAATAATAATAATAATGTTTTTCTTTCTTTCCTTTGTTTGTTTCCACAAAAATAATCTTCGCTATTTTCGGTTCCCACGTGGTCGACTAACAATCCCAATATTTCATATTCTCTTCGTAACGCAAATAGATCACAAATGGCTAAGTTAACCAAAAATAAAAAATGTTCATCGCGTTGTCCTTAAAATAATTTGTGACCCGAATAGTAATATTTATCTCAATGATATAGGGATTAAAAACCATATTGGCATCCTCTCCCAACATTTCGTCAGGCCCATAGATTCACCAGCCCAAATATGACAACAGTACTCCATACATGGTCTGATTGTAGATTTGTAGAGATAAACAAAAGTCTGAGGTGTGAGAAAGTGTTTGTGGCGATAGAGAGAACCGACTTTACGAAAAGCAGAAAGAGCAATAGATCTAATGTATGAACTCCAAGAAAGATTTTATGAGAGAGAAAGACCAAGAAGTTTCAGAGTCGATTTCTCCCCAAGAACAGAGCCATCCATAAGAATCTCAGGAAGAAAAGGGACACGCCTGCGATTGAAAGACACGAGCTGAGTCTTAACTGAATTAAATGAAACAAGCCATTTCGTACCCCAATCCACAATTGAACACAGGTCAACTTCTAGATCAGCTGCATATTTCGATTGATCCGAGAGAGATGGGCGAGAAGCAACACCAGAATAGAGAGTAGTATCATCAACATAAATGTTAATTTTCTGAACAATATTCTCTGAAAGATCATTTATATAGAGAAGAAACCGTGTCCGGCCTAGAATATAGCTCCCAGGAACCCCAGCATTGATAGGAAAAAAGAATGAAGAGGTACCGTCCAAAGTTACTCGCAAGCTTCGATTAGAAAGAAAAGACCTAATAATCTCACGAGCCTCACCACCAATACCATAACCTTGATATTTGTGTGGAAGACCAGAATGCCACACTCTGTTAAACGCCTTCGAAATGTCAAGCGCAATGGCTCTTCCCTCTTCTTAAGTATCCATAAACCGACAGATCCGCTCAGTTACAACAGTTAACGAAAACCACGAAAGCCATATTGAATAGAGGCCCAAACTTTCCAGAACATGAACACGCTTTCTGTTGGCCAACCTTTGAAAAACCTTGCTAATAACAGAGAGGAGACTAACAGGACGATACTTAGTTGGGTCAGACTGATCACCAGCATATTTAAAAATAGGGACAACAGAAGATTCCTTCCAACAAGAAGGGAAACAGGACTTAGACAAACAGAGATTGAATAATTTAGAGAGGATAGAAGCACAACGCTTGAGAACAATAGGAACTGAATCAGGACCAGAAGCCTTAGACTGGTCAAGATCGGAAAGAACCCTAGCAACCATTGTTGCAGTGATAATAATAGAATCAAGAGACTAATAAGTTTTCCAACGAAAATCAGGAAGAACAGCACCAGAATCATCAAGAGAAGAATTGTCAGCAAAAAGACGAGCAAAGAGATCAGCCTTATCCTTAGAAGATGAAATAACCTGAAGACCATTAAAAAGAGGAGAAATACAGACTTGTCACTATTAATAATACTATTGTAGATTGTCTAAAAATCACGAGAGCCAACCCTTTGAGATGAGATAGAGTCACAAATCCTTTCAGAGTAGCTAGACTTAACCTCAGTGATTGCTCTTCTTCTGTATGATTGTCTAGAATTCTCAGAACCATTCTGACGATACTGATCAATAGTTACGATGGGCAACGGCAGAAGACCAAACAGATAAAAAAAATATGGATGAGAATGAGGTTTGGTTTTAAACTTACGATGATGAATGAAGATGTCAATTCCAACAAGAAGCCAGTCATACCAAAGATAGAACGCCATCGAACGCCACATAGGAAGCTGCAAAGCCTATCCCGATCAGCCTTCCTGTAGTTGAACGTTTTCTTATGGAAGAGACGATCAATAGAAAACTTAACCGAAAAACTAACCTCAACATCAACAACAGCATGATCAGAAGAGCCCAATTGGAGGAGAAGAGGAAATATAACATAAGTCAGGAACAGAAGTGAGAAAAAGATCAAGTAAGGATGGTTGTTGAACATCATTCTCAGGAAACCGTGCGGGGAAGGTTACAATTTGGGACAAGTCATGAGACCGATAAAAGCTAAGACAGATTTCACCAGCTAGATCCGTGCGGTTAGTAAGGAAGCCAGTCAGAATAATGAGCATTGAAGTCACCAAAAACAAAGATGGAGCTTGACGGATTAATTTGCAATGCATCATTAATACTGTTGGAAATAGCATCAACAAAAGAGCAGTCATTGTCAGAAGGGAAACGGTATAAAAAGCACAAATAGGAAGTGGAGTGCAACAAAGACAACCTCAGATAAAAGGGAAACGGTATAAAAAGCACAAATAGGAAGTGGAGTGCAACAAAGACAACCTCAGATAAAAGGACACCCATGAGATTCAAGACTGAGGACACGTGTAATCGGGAGATCCTTGCGAAGAAAAAGAGCAAGACCATGCAAATGCGTGGAAGAGTCTAAGCGGGCAAAAGGCAAATAACCATCCACAGGTAGATCGTTGCTTTCAATAGAATCATCCAGATTAGTCTCACACAGAGCAATGATGTGAGGAGATTTTCCCAAGAGAAAGGACTGAATATAAGAACGTTTGACCTGAGACCTCTGATGTTACTATAAGAAAATAGTAAGGTGTTTGTTGTGTGGATTTGTAGAAGGCATAATAATAAAAAGGGAGAGAAAACTAGAATCACTTCAAGACAAACCAAGCCAGAAATAGACCCAACCACCAGCATTCAATCTCCTGGACTCCAAACAGGCTAGCTATAAAATAAGCCCTTCAAGAGCCCAATAGGGAAGGAAGGGGTTACTAGACTGACTAACAAAAAAGTCTACCCCTAAACTGGTTACGTAGCTAACCAGAAACCAGTGTTTTTATCGTGACGCCATAACGCTCAAACAAAAACTAATGATGGCCTTCTTCCCAAGACGTAAGACACCGTCCTGTCATTTTAAGAGTTTCGGCATCAAGAGTGATTAAAACTATGCAAGACAGAGGAGAGTTCAGCTCATGAAGTACTTACATATCCACTCATATGTTAAACTAGAGTGACTCTCTTTTTTTGTTTGATTTATTTTATTTATTTTCTAGTATACTTATAACATACTTGCATATATTTAACAATAATAAATATTTAAAAAGAAACTTATCACAACACATCACTGTAGCTCCACATTAATATGTTGGTGGTTGATTTTTAATTCACCAATATTATTTTTAAATCCCTATTATTGCAGTTCTGTGACGCGACTCATTTAACCTGTGAAATTATTTCGCGCGGTAATATTACATTTTACGCCGCTTCTTATTTTCTTTTATAAAACACATAATCTTCTGCTTATAACATAGTAAACATAAGCTAATCACGAACCACTCCCTAATTCAGATTTAACGAATAACGGAATATCGAGTTTAAGCATAGACACTCTTCAATGATTGACGTACATTTACCCACGTTCCGGAATTACAGAATCAATCAACAAACGCGTTCACTTTCCAACAAAACCTAATCAACATGGCGACCACTATTCGAAGACGATAGGTAATATTCCTTTAAATTATTACTTCTGTTCTACTTCTAATTCATATTTTAAACTTCTATACTTTATAACATCCACAAATCACATTCAATACACATTCGAGGTTACACCATCAACTTAGAACACATAACGTTCGACGGGTATCTTTTACAATAGCCCTCAAACGAAAACGCTGAAAAAACAAATATACAACAAATAAAAGTTACCGTAGGCGATAAAACTGGATTTCCAACATATCTGTGACATTTATTAATGATTATAATCTGTTAAAAGTGCTGTTTTTTATAAATCGATATTTTTATCACACGCAGACTTTAAGAATAAAATGGCGCCGGCGTCTCTACATTTTCGAAGCCTCGTTTTCGCTGTTTTTTTTTTTACTGGGACTCATATTCAAAGCGCAATTTTTCATTTTTCAGCCAAGCAAAAGAACAAAACAAAGCTACATTTTAAGCAAAAGGAATAAAATCATTTTCTTTTTATTTACATGTCATTGTGCTTTTATTTACATATTATTTTCATTCGTCACACCGTAATGTTTTTTCCTGTTGTTTCTTTCATAAAAATTCATGTAAATATGTTTAAATTTCTTTGTTGTTTCTTTTAAAAAATCCCTTACCCTAACCCTAAACCTAACCCTAACCCTTAACTCCAGCCCTAACCCTAAACCCTAACTCCAGCCCTAATCCTAAACCCTAACAACACCCCTAACCCTAAACCCTAACTCCAGCCCTAACACTAACCAAAATGATCGTTAAAATGTTCGTTTCATAAAATTAAATTTCAAAAATGCAAACCAAAAAAAAACAAAAAACGCCGCTTTGATTATGAGTCCCGGTAAAAAAAAACAACGAGAACCCAAAGCGAGGCTGGCAAAACAAGACCGGCGACGCCATGTTTGTCAGTAAAAATTCGTGCCCAGAAAAAAAAATGTTCATGTCTAATAAAAACCCATTTAACCTTCGTAAAAATACAAACAAATGGAATAGCTAACTAGGAAAATCTCCAGTCTCGACGTACGTCGCATTTATTTGTTGCATATTCATTTTTTTTACCACGTTCTACAACTTTTTTTGAACCCGACTCGCGAGTTTGAGGGCTATTGTAAAAGATACCCCGTTCGACCGTATCGGCATCCAGAGTCCTTTGATTCTTCTGTTTACATGTGAGTTACAGTAGCCCATAATGTCAATTTATTGCTGACAGCTACATTACATTTTGTATATCTGTCTATATTTCTACGTCTGTACATCTATCTATGTATATCTATCAATATATCTATATCTATTTAAGTCTCTGTATATATGTCTATATTTCTAGGTGTGTACATCTATCTATCTATCTACCTACCTAAATCGCTGTATATCGGTCTATACTTCTAAGTCGTTACATCTAGTTATATATATCTACCTATCTATCTATCTATTTACGTCTCTGTATATATATATATATATATATATATATATATATATATATATATATATATATATATATATATATATATATATATATATATATATAGTCTAAAGAAGCTTTGAGTTATTTTAAACAAAAAGACAAAAAAAAAGGAAAATGCAGTTTAAATTCCCACAGAAACTAACTAAATCCAAAATAGTGCAGACTTAACATTCGTTGGAAAATTCATAAATAAATAAAATATATAATAGTAAGTAAATAAAAAAAAGGGGGATTAAGTATCTAACAGTGAAACAAAAACAGGAGACTTAACGTAAGAATCTAATATTAACACGGGGATCATCAGCTGTTTACCATGTAACTGTTTCGGAGATTTAAAAACAGGACAGTTATATGCATGGCTCTCCAATGGTACAGATCAAACTACCATTTCCCCAATCAAGTGTCGAAATAATTCAGCTTATATATATATATATTTCTAAGTCTGTGCATCTATCTATCTATCTATCTATCTAAGTCTCGGTATATCTTTCTATATTTATAAGTCTGTACATCAAGCTATGTGTATCTATCTATTTATCTATCTGTCTATTTATCTACCTATCTATTTACGTCTATGTATAGCTGTCTATATTTCTAAGTCTGTACATCTATCTATCTATCTATCTACCTAAGTCTCTGTATACTTGTCTATATTTCTGAGAAGAAGAAGAAGAAGAAGAAGAAGAAGAAGAAGAAGAAGAAGAAGAAGAAGAAGAAGAAGAAGAAGAAGAAGAAGATTATTATTTGTACTCACTAGGAGTTCTCACATAAGTCATCATCACTGATAATAACTGGTGGTGTTACCTAGAGTCTGAGTGACAACAAGCCTCCCCAGAGTTCTAGTACTCTCCGCCTCTTTTCGATAACCATTGCGAATGACTTTGCGGTATCGCAACAGTCGCTTACCATTGAGTTCTCGCTGGTAACGACCATCGGTCTCCTCTGGGATTTGTGTGCCAATAAGCATCCCCAAAGCTCCAGTACTCTCTGCATTCTTACAGTAGAGGTATGGTTAGTGTTCTCCCTCCTCGGTATTCCTATGCTCCTTGACCCTTCACGACTATTTTGTGAAGTATCAGCTGAGGCTGGTTCCATCACTTTTTTTGGGGGGGGGGGGCAGTTTATGAAGTTTCTTGCAGTTTCTGTTCCTTGGGTTCATGTGGTGGTGTTCTGCACGTGGTTTTGTTTTCTTCCTGTTGTAACATCTATGTGATTTATTACCGTTCGTACCTTATGCGGGTTGGTTTCCGCATTCGAGGATTTTCCTTAAAATTGCAGCTGTTTTCATCATTGCCGTCCTTTGTATTGTCTCAGTAATCCCTTCGATTCCAATTTCTCTCAGTCTTTTTTCCAGGAGTTTTGGGACTGTTCTTAGTGCCCCTACCATTATTGGTATTATATTGACTTTCTTCATGCTCCATATCCCTTTCAATTCTCTGGAAAGTTCCGTGTATTTGCTTCGTTTTTCTGTCTCTTTGGTCTTCACTCTGTGGTTTGCTGGAACGGCAAAATCTACAACTTGGCAGGAGTGTTCCATTTTTGTTGACATTTATGACATCCGGTCTCCTTGCTTGTATGAGTTTATCTGTTTGCACCTCCATGTCCCAGAGGATTTTGATTTTCGTTTTCCAGTACTGTCTCTGGTTTATGTTTGTACCATTTTTTCGCGTATTATTATTATTATTATTATTATTATTATTATTATTATTATTATTATTATTTATAATTGTAGGATTTCTTACTTATTGGTTGACATAAGTGGTTCATATCTATACTTGTTTGTCATAATGCTGGCCAAATGTGAAACTATCGTGGCCCGATAAGTGTATCCTGATGTGACTGCGCCGACAGAGATATTCCGGGTGGGATCTTATCGTCTGGCACGGCACCACCATATCCTAGAGTACTATAGTTCCATCCTCGTTTGGAGCAGCGGTTGTTTTACATCCTCAAAAACGTGTGGTCTGCTGCCTGACCGAACGGGTAATAATCAGCCGCATTAAGGTTTGTCATTAATTCTCTGCGGCGAATTAATTACTTAAACTTAGGGCAAATGAACCATAGCAGCGGGAAATTGAACACTTGCTAAAAATTAAACAGAACGTTTTATATAAAAATTGTATTTATTTTTATCACTGCATTTCGAAAATCTTAAAACTCGAATAGCCGGCGTTGGGCAGAACGCGTCTTGTCTGTATGACGGGTTTTCAACGACTGATTTTCTCTCGTGACAACAAAAAGAGAGAAAGAATAATTCAATAAAAAGAAAAAGAGAAAGAAATGAGCAACAAAAGGAAAAATAGGAAAAGAAGAACAAAAGTCACTCGTGGTAGCGAATGTGAAAAATGGACAATAATGATTGTTTTGAATGATTAAGAAGGGGTCAGCATTTTTACAAGTGCTAAATTCACCATAGAGTGTTGTGAATGAAAGAAATAAAACATTGTTAACGAACAAAACATATTTATATATTTACAACTTTACAGTGGTGTGAAAGATATTTTGAATCAGTAAATTGTTCGTTAGAAAAGTTAAAAGTTCTCGTGTTTGTAGAATGTTCGCAGTGTGGAATAAGACACGAGTGTTAGAAGTGTGTATGTGTGTTTGTTTTCTGTCAGTGTGAATGTGCGTGTATGAGTTCAAGAGACACTGTGCGTATACGGTCTTTGTTAGTGAGTGAATATTTGCGAATTTCTGTGTAAATCTGTTGAGTAGTCATTCGCTTCCCCTGCCTCGAAGGGCAGGGGGGCTGAGCGTAATGTCGTGTTAGCGAACTGTCTTGTTTCTGGCTAAAATGTTTCTCCCCTGGGTTTTTGATTGTCCAATTGCTGATTTTCTTATAAATTGGTATTTAACACAACAAACTCGTTTGTGCAACAAAAATAAAAGTGGTATTTATTTCAAATAAATCAACATAACTATTAAGAAAAGAGTTCATAATTCTGTGAGTCGACAAGCAGGACAGGATGGGTTGTTGCCAGATGATGATGACTATCATGATGATTATCCTAGTCGAAGTGTCCTCTGTTTGTTTTCGCACAATAGCATCTGATTCACAATCTCCAGCTGCTCATTACGCCCACACACATTTATGCGATGAAGTTTTACACGCATAAATAAAACTTCCCTTGGATTATGTAAATTGGTAGTCGTCAAACCTTTTTTTAATTTGATGGACCACTAAATGTATAATTTTAAATTTGGTGGACCACTAATATGAATTTAGAAATAAGGGTAAATACATTTATATCATAATGATCAGAAAATGTTTATCTTGCACCGATTAAATAGGTTATGGTGTAATTATTCAAATAAAACAAATTGAAAATTTGAAGTTTATTCAAGTATTACATATTTTAGTGTGATATTTGTCTCTGTTTTGTTTGAAATCAGTTTGTTCACTTTTTGCTCCAATGACGTAACTGAAAGGCCGGAAGTTGCTATTAAACTATCCAGTAACTAGTTATCAATGGTAAGAAAATATTCAGTAATGAGTATTTAACATGACTTTGCAGGGGTTGTGTTTATTTCGAGATTAAATAAGGTCTGGAACATATACACCACCCATAATACTGTTAGATATTGGGCGAGTAGACCCACTAGTGAATAAGTTGAGAATAATAGGAAATGACAGGTCAACCGGGGTCAAATTAATGAACTCGAACTAAGGATTGCTACACTGTGGGAATTAATAGAAACGGATATGACGTCACATGGCTCATAGAGAGAGTATAAGAGAGAAGGCAGTCCGTGGCGTGAAATATTATATGGGCTGACAATATATGATTAAACAATGATTACACTGGTCAACAAATTTTTTTTTTTTTTTTTTGGCAGACCATCTAGGAGTGTTTTCTGGGGTTTTGAAGGTCGCAGATTACGAATATAACATTGGTTTTGCCAGATTGGTTCTAGTTTAGAAGATACTGATAGCCCCAAATAAGCCTAAACTGCTAAAATTCTCCCTGAAATACTTCAATATAGAAGCAGTAAATAATAATTTTCTGATATTATTGAATCATTATAATGATTATGTATATATTGAAGTATTTCAGGGAGAATTTTTATATAATTATTTATATAGGGAGAATTTTTATATAATTATATACTGTAATTACTTAATAACATGTTCCATAAATATAGTTGCAGTATAAATTAAACAGTAATTAAGAATTTTCTTTTTAATTCCACAGTTGAAAATGAGTTCCAGAGAGAAAATGAGTTCTTCTAGAAGATGTTGCAGATATGAACCGGATGTCTTTTGTTACATCTGTGGACAGTATATGATGGCACAACAAAAGAGGAATATTACAGACTTTGTCAAGAGGGCGTACAAAGCATACTTCGATATGATACTTGGTGACCAAGACAAGTCTTGGGCCCCACATATGGTGTGCAAAACCTGTGTAGAAAGTCTCCGCGGTTGGACCAACGGTAAGCTGAAGTTGAAGTTTGCTGTACCAATGGTGTGGAGAGAGCCCAACAATCATTTTGATGACTGCTACTTCTGTCTCAATGACATGACGGGGTTTAACAAGCACAAGAAAGCAAATTGGCAGTATCCGAGCCTGGATTCTGCTATCCGTCCTGTTGCGCACTCTGAGGATGTACCTGTGCCTGTTTTCACCAGTTTGCCTGAAATCGATGAAACCGAAGAGATTCCAGCTGATCTTTCAATATCAAGTGATGATAGCTGTAGTGACTATGAAGAACCCTCAAATGGCCCTCAGCTTTTCAATCAATCTGAACTTAATGACCTAGTGCGAGACCTTTGTTTGTCGAAGGAGCAGTCTGAAGTTCTTGCATCACGACTCCAAGAGAAAAACATTCTTGATTCTGGCACAAAAGTAACATACTATAGGACAAGGGAAGGCAGCTTGCTTCGTTTCTTTTCTAAAGAAGACGACCTGGTCTTTTGTAATGACGTTTCTGCACTTCTTAACTGCATGGGGATCTCATCATATGACCCAGCAGATTGGCGTCTCTTCATAGATAGCTCGAAAGCAAGTCTAAAAATTGTACTTTTGCACAATGGCAATAAGTTTGCTCCTGTACCAATTGGCCATTCTACCAAGATGAAAGAAGAGTATGATGCTATCAAATTTGTTCTTGAAAAGCTGAATTACAACACTCATAAATGGCTGATTTGTGTGGACTTGAAAATGGTGAATTTTCTGCTTGGTCAGCAAAGTGGGTACACAAAGTATCCCTGCTTTCTTTGTTTGTGGGATAGCAGAGCAAGAATCCAGCACTGGAGAAGGGAGAACTGGCCAGAACGAGAAAGTCTCGAAGTCGGCACAGCCAACGTCATCAATGAGCCTTTGGTACCCAGGGATAGAATCATCTTCCCTCCATTGCACATAAAACTAGGGCTCATGAAGCAGTTTGTTAAGGCGTTGAACAAGGATGGGGATTGCTTCAAGTACATATGCAGGCAATTTCCAGGTCTTTCCATCGAAAAAGCTAAAGGTGGCATCTTCGATGGACCTCAGATTCGAACGCTCATGAGGGATTCTGACTTCACTAATCATATGAACACGGTTGAGTTAAATGCTTGGGTGTCCTTCACAGATGTAGTGACAAACTTTTTGGGAAATCACAAAGCTGACAATTACAAGCAATTGGTCCGTAAGATGCTTACTGCATACGGAAAACTAGGGGCAAATATGAGCATTAAAGTTCATTTCTTGTTTAGCCACCTTGACAGATTTCCTGGTAATCTTGGAGATTACAGTCAGGAGCAGGGAGAGAGATTCCATCAAGACATCAAAACAATGGAAGAGAGGTATCAAGGCAAATGGGATGAGCACATGATGGCAGAATACTGCTGGAACCTTTTGAGAGACTGCCCAAAAGTTGCTCACAAGCGAAAATCGTATAAACGTCAATTTTAGTTTTGTGAATAAAATATTGTTTTGTGTGTTCATTGTAACTAAGAATCTAGTGTATAATGCTTTGCATTAATTTATGATATATAACTGATTATGTAAATGTTTTTTTTCACTTGGAGAATTAAAATTCAGCAAATTTTTAGCAAATCTTTTGTATATCCTCGAAATCTATGAAAAGTGTTCAGTTATAGGATAAATGAAATGATGTTATATCTAACTTAACTTGTTAGATTGAGATTTTACACTGTCTTTGTGGTTTAAGATCATCATAAAAATCAATATCTGACATTTATGCACTATTTAGCCGTTTTTTGTACGTTTAGCTATGGTCGCGAATGGGTGATTTCAGACAAACGACCCCCCTGTGATAACTCAAAAACTAGAGCCAATTTGAAAAAACTAATGTCAGATTCGGATTCAGCGCCCTTGAAAACCCCAGAAACCAGTCTTACTTTGCCTGCCAAAAATATTGTGTTGACCAGTGTTATCGATCTCTCTCAGTGATTTGGAACGAAGATCAAGTTGAATAAACCTCTTTTCTCTTCCATCAGCTTTGTCTCAACTTCGTCCATTTTAAGTAGTGAATCAGAAGTTTTGATCTCAGGACGGCAAGGCGTCAGTCTGAAAGAATCACGTAGGTACGTACAGGGAGAACATGCAACTACCAAGATATGCATACAATTTACGAACTTTAATGTTTCTGTAACGATTACGTCAACTTGGTTTTCTACATGTATGACACAAGGTTAAAACGGAACAATAAATTTTGTTACTCGTCCAATTTTGTAATCTGAAGCTTCATAGAAATTGATATAATGTCCCAATATTTCTGCGGACCACCGATGACGACCACTGATCTAAACAACATTTTCCAGACTATTTCTTTGGTAATACACAGTCATTAATTACTGTTTCGTTTATAAAAAAAAAAGAACTTTATTAATTTCCTTTTGTGCTTCACTATAAAACAAACATTTAACATTTAATGGATTTGTAGAAAGTGTTTGGGGTTGGGGGTTTTTTTCATTAAGGGAAGAGTCTATCAGGCATGTGCACACGGTGTGATGGTGCATGAATATGAAACCTGGCCAGTGAGGGTCGAGAGCATGTTTTAATGGGGAGAAATGATATGAGAATGATACAATGAATGTGTAATGTCAGTCTTAAATACAGCTTAGATATGATGGCCTCAGAAGAAGGATAACATTTGGACAGTATAGGGATATGTGTTCAGAATAGGATACTTCGTTAGTATGGTCACGTTAAAAAATGGAAGAGAATTCTTGGGTTAGAATATGTAGGATAGTTGAGGTAGCAGAGTCAGTTGGTAGTGAAAGACTAAGGAAAACATGAGGGTGATAAAGATGGACTTGACAGAAAGAGGTATAAATAAAGACCTGGCCAGAGATAGGTTAGTTTTGAAGTCAATTTCTAAAAGCCGTGCAACACATACCAAAATTTAAAACGAACTTTAAATCGAATATGAGGATAATAATTATTAAAGAATAGATGAGAATGCATGGGTTAGTAGACATAGAACAGTTGAGGTAACCGGGTAAGTTGACAGGGGAAGACCAAAGAAAAGATGGAAGGAAGTGATAAGGGTGGTCTTAAGACCTGGCCAAAGATAGGTTAGTTTGGAAGTGAATTTCTAAAAGCCAGTCAACACATGCCAGCATGTAAAACGGACGTTAAAATGATGATGATGATGATGATGATGATGATGATGATGATGATGATGATGATGATGATGATGATGATGATGATGATGATGATGATGGTGATGGTGGTGGTGGTGGTGGTGGTGGTGGTGGTGGTGGTGGTGGTGGTGGTGATGATGATGATGATGATGATGATGATGATGATGATGATGATGATGATGATGATGATGATGATGATGATGATGATGATTTGTGTTCCATGAATCGTTCCGACATTAAACAACTTTAAAATTGTTGATATGCCGTAAACCAGACAAGGAACACTACCAACAAGTGAATATGAATATCTTTAAATCAAGCTTCTCTCATTTCACTACCAACGCTCGGATAATCTCCGATTGACATGAATGGCTCTCTCCTTGAAGAAGCTATTTGTTTTGATAAGCTCCTAGGACTGATTTCATTCTAGGCCTGAAATGGAAAACTTAAATCAAATCTGTTGCTAAGTTTGCTGGAAAAAATCGTTAGATCATTCAAAAGTACCTGACGCAATCCTCTGCCTATATAAGAGTCAGATACGCATTAAGATCGAGTACTGTTGCCACATCTTAGGAGGTGCCACTCGATGCACTCTTTCCTGACTCGACAGTGTACAGAATCGACTTCGAAATAAAGTAGGAGATGTCTTCTTTTCTTCCCTACAGCCTCTTTCTCACAGAAGAGACATTGCTAGTCTTTCTCTACTCTATCGTTATTTTCATGGTAGGTGTTCGACTGAGATCCACTCTCTGGTTCTTGTCCGGTAAAACTTCCACAGCAAAAACTCGTTCATTTACAACCACTATAATAGAATTTACCTTTCTTTCTCTGTGTACCTTAAACTAAACGGAATTTCCATGAACAAAGTTTCTTTCCAAGAACTTTCCATCTGTGGAATACAATATCACGAGGTTGCTTTCCAGCAGAGTACATCATGGTCGTTTTCAAGTCCAATGTTAATAAATTCTTGCCGATCTGCCCTCTTAAATAATCAACTTTTACCCATTTCACTCATCGTTTCCAACGCTAAGGTGCTGTTCAACGTCCAGCTGACAATCTCATTAATTATTATCCTCGAGTGGGTCATGGGCTTTTAAAAGCGGTGAACATATTAGTATTTAAAAACTTCAAATCTTTTCGTAAAATAAGTACGGCGGATTCAACGCGGATGGATGCTAAACGTGCACACCGTGTGTTGTGTGAAGAATGGCTTTAATTTCATCGTCATTATCCCGAGACTAATTTCTAACAGGCCGTTTCCCCGCGTCGCCAGATTTTGTAACTCGAAGACCTAAAGTAAAGGTGAGATCTGTTCTGAAATTAATCAACACTGCTGTCTGGTACTTACGGTTCATGTGGGGTCACCTTTGGACACCTCAGGCGTCATGGCAACGCCAGCCAGGGTTCAAGCCGAGACTAATGTTGCGAGCATCAAATTAGTGCCGCTATGGACAGGACGAAAATGTGACGCTCATAAAAGGAAATTCCAGTCGCCAATCAACTTCAATACACCACAACCGTCACCTTTGCCACCCCGGTCATTCGGAGTTCCGTGTCAAAATTAGTTACGAACAATGTCCAACGTCCATAGACAATGTCAACTTACGAGAACGACGATTAACAGCAGCTACAAAAAAATGTGCGGATCCAGCTAGGGATGATGATGATGATGATGATGATGATGATGATGATGATGATGATGATGATGATGATGACGACGACGACGACGACGACGACGACGACGACGACGACGACGACGACGACGACGACGACGACGACGACGACGACGACGACGACGACGACGACGACGACGACGACGACGACGACGACGACGACGACGACGACGACGACGACGACGACGACGACGACGACGACGACGACGACGACGACGACGACGACGACGACGACGACGACGACGACGACGACGACGACGACGACGACGACGACGACGACGACGACGACGACGACGACGACGACGACGACGACGACGACGACGACGACGACGACGACGACGACGACGACGACGACGACGACGACGACGACGACGACGACGACGACGACGACGACGACGACGACGACGACGACGACGATAGTACAAATAAGTGTAGAAGCCTTAGGAACAGCCCCGAAAAACACGGAAAAGGGGTCGAATAGATCAGAGATTGACTTTATACAAATTATCATGCCAGATTTTAACACGAATTGTGGAGTGCAGAAACCAACCCACATAAGCCAATAACATTAAATAATAATTTTAAAAAAATAATGCTGTATTGCTGCTTACCTTCGCGTTCGTACCCAGGTTTCTTGCTGCTGACTCATGTCCTTCAGCCGTGATCGATAAACACATGGACTCTGGGTTTGGTTTTTAAAGTTTTATTTAACGTAAAACCGAAGAGACGGAAATTATTGCATGTGTACGAGAGAGAGAGAGAGAATGAAGAAATTAGAGAGCCATATCATCAGGCCATTTTGGGCTACTGCGTCCCACCTCCTCCGTCCCCGCCTACTGGCCGTTTTCCACGTCTACCTCAGTTGGTGGTCAGGAATAATAGACAAAATCAGCCCCCGAACGGACGTGACGTAATTTCCGACTTCCGCTTCCACTCCTCTCACCTTTCAGGGAGTCCTCTCACCTTTTAGGGCGCTCTCTCTCTATATATATATATATATAATACTAAAACAGCAGACAACTCGAAGGAAAATTGTTACAAATTTAGACGAACACAAGAGATCTGTAACTATCGGGGTAACGTCTGGCGATATGAAAGAAAAAATAGTGTCACCAACATCGGTGAGCCTGAGAGATGTAAAGACCAAGGATGGATTGCACCATCCACTACACGATAGGAATGGAACGGGAAATACTGGAATATTGAGATGACTATTACTCATATTCCATGGAAATCCACCAGTTGTTATCAGAAAGAAACCACCGGTAACAAGTGAATAATAATCTAAAATATTAAATTAAGTCGGACGGATTTCCTACTTCAGACTTAAATAGAATTGCATATTAAAAATCGATATTTGGTTCTCCCTAACCTTCCTTTTTCCGGTAACGTTGGTGCCTGTTATTAAGAACAAAAAATTATAATACGATTTTATTTCTTTACAAATACCACTTATCTTGCTAGGAATATTTTTCGCGGGGTAACAGATCTTTCCTTTCAGTAGGAAATGTAAATTCAAGATGGAAGCCAATTATATTAGCAGTAGCAAATTTGACTAATAATATTATTTAATAATACTAATACATTTTCTTCTTTTATTGCTGTTAAATAACTGTTAACAACATTTTATTTATTCCGATAGGATCTGATGTGCTAACACAGGTAATATCTTAAGGTTTTTTAATTTAGATGCCCATTCAAGACACGTGACTTGACCTTATAAACGGTGTCTACAGACAAATTACCTCACATTTTAAACTATTCTCTTTGTTTCCATCAGTAATATTCCCCATTTCAATAGGACATTTCTATTATTTTTTGCTATTGCTGAAATGGCGAACACTGTCATTGAAATGGAAAAATGGAAAAACACGTTTATTTTTACTTTTCCATACGTCTTATAACAAAAGTCGACTTTCTTTCGCTTACGTAAGTCGGTGAATAACACATCTACACATACTATTTTTCTTCTTCTAAATTCCCTTAAGAAACTACGATATACTCCTTTCCATTGCAACATAGCCGACCTAAAAACAAGGGAGATTATTACGTTTCCTTATTCAGCTCTATCAAAATCAAAATTACGTTTAGCAAAACTTTAACGCGTTTGTAAAAATCGATTTTTAATAACAAATTTCATTCCATTGCCTCATTATTCTTATACAAACCTTACTACCGCCAATCTGTCTTCATCCACGCAACATCGGGCTACATTTAAGACTTAATAAACTTTGAAGCATATGTGCGATTTTTCAAGAAAACGCATACTTCTCTCCATATAAACCATATTTTATTTACGAAAAAAATAAAACAATACTAGCATTTTCTCATTCAAAAATAATATTAATGATTAAAAAATCAATTTATAAAAATGCATTATAGTAATGCATTTTTATAAATTGATTTTTTAAAGCTTAATTTTTAACTTGGACTACATTTTTCCGTATTCTTCTCTCGGTCCACCTACGACTCCATCTACACAACAGATTTATGAGTTAATAAACCAATACAGTATTGATGCAATTTATAAATAAAGAAATAAAAACGAACAAATATAAGTACGGCTTCGAATTCTTCTGTTTAACAACTAACTATTAATCGGCTATTACACTTTTATCTCTATATTATTAAAGTACACTCGATTTTTCTCGTGCAACTTCAGTCAATATAGGAAAATATTCGAACACTTCCTATGTAAATCTTTCTACTCACCACCTACATCACTTCCTAATGCGTGTTTCACGAAAATATTTGACAAGTTCTATGATATACAAATATTATTACATCAATTCAGAGATATTTGCTTCTCCCAAATACGTTTTCCAAAAAGAGAGTAGCAAACTTCACTCTCTTAAAATTATATCCTCCCACGTCACTCACATACACCAGCTCCATTCTTCATACAAAGAAAATTACTTTACAAACACCAGTTAATCCAGAATACATAACAAACGCTTCAAAATAGTCATGATTATCATCTCTAAAAACCACCAACTGTTCAATAAGACTACAGATTTCTGCGTCGATAAACTTTTCACCTTACTTCCTATTTGAACTCCTTTCTTTCTCTGAATTGAATCTCTGATATTTACTTATTTAAAAAAATAACATGATTATTTCATCTTTTAAACACAAATGCTGGCACAATTTCTACCTTAGCGCGTAATACAGGAATATCGGATTAAAGGAATATCGGATTAAAGGAATATCGGATTAAACGCCAGATATTCCGAACCGTTAGTAGTAGTGAGCTAAATTATTTTATAACTTTTATTAAAAATTCCTTCGTTGCTAATTGACTCAAACGAGAAGGATTTCACCTTCCCAGCCGGCGAACAGAACAGATTATGTTTACAATTATCATTGTCTTCGTATATTACATTTTTCGACTTAGTTATACAAATATTTTATTTTTACAATGAAGTACAATAATGAGCTGTCGAATGTAAAAGTATTTTTAACGGAGAAATTCAATGAATGTTTTTTTTTCACTGGAAACATAAAAGTTACATTTTTTCATTTTTTTCTAGCGAATTTGTCCCTTTTTTCGCAATACAATAAAGATTGTAAAGAACAAGGGTTTCTGCTTTTACGTAGATGGCCGGAACATGCCAAACAAAATTGGTTTAGTCGTGTTCAAAATCTGCACCAGTACCAAATATTTTTACACGTTATTTTTTACCGCGGGGGGGTTACAAACAATGTTTATTTTTTGCAATCTTCAACATTCTACTGCTCATTATTACGTTGTTTACTTTTCAATATTTTTATTTACCTCCTGCAGGAATTGTTTACCACTAAACTTGAAAATAACATTGTCTTCATATATTATTTTTTTAATTCAAAGTCTTCGAGTAAGTTATACGAATAGTTTATTTAAAATAATAATTACAATATATTGCACTGGTACAGCTTTTGCACTACACACAAACCGACTTTTGCCGATGCAGAAATACGTAAACAGTCAGAAAAAGGCTGAATAAAAAAAATAATGAGTTATCGAATGTAGAAGTTTTTTTTCCATGGGAAACTTTAAAGTTACATTGTTTGGTACTTCTGCAGATTAGGGGCAGGCCAAAATTTATTTGTTTTCACTTTAGAAGAAAAGGGCCGACAACTCTTTTTGTTTCACTTTTAAGTACATAATTTCTCCGAAAATGGAAAATATGATTTTTTTAAATAAGAAGTAATGCAAATTCAATTAATTAATAGAACATTCATTGAAGAAAAGAAAATTTGGGAAAATCAACAGTATATTAATAGAAAATTCATTGAAGAAAAGAAAATTTGGGAAAATCAACAGTATATTAATAGAAAATTCATTGAAGAAAAGAAAATTTGGGAAAATCAACAGTATATTAATAGAAAATTCATTGAAGAAAAGAAAATTTGTGAAAATCAACAGTATATTAATAGAAAATTCATTGAAGAAAAGAATATTTGGGAAAATCAACAGTATATTAATAGAAAATTCATTGAAGAAAAGAAAATTTGGGAAAATCAACAGTATATTAATAGAAAATTCATTGAAGAAAAGAAAATTTGGGAAAATCAACAGTATATTAATAGAAAATTCATTGAAGAAAAGAAAATTTGGGAAAATCAACAGTATATTAATAGAAAATTCATTGAAGAAAAGAAAATTTGGGAAAATCAACAGTATATTAATAGAAAATTCATTGAAGAAAAGAAAATTTGTGAAAATCAACAGTATATTAATAGAAAATTCATTGAAGAAAAGAAAATTTGGGAAAATCAACAGTATATTAATAGAAAATTCATTGAAGAAAAGAAAATTTGTGAAAATCAACAGTATATTAATAGAAAATTCATTGAAGAAAAGAAAATTTGGGAAAATCAACAGTATATTTTTTCCTTTCAAAACGAACAGTAATCGTGTTTGGTTTAATACATTTTTGATTTTTTTTTTTTTAGTTTAAAAAATTAATTTTTCTCTTGTTTTTGTTTTTTAAACGGGATACAATTCAGAAATTTGTTCAAAGAGACTCTGCAGAAGGTTAGTGGGGGGAAAAGGGAGTTGTCGGCCCCCTTACACTATTGGAGCTCTTCTAAAATGAAAACAAATAAATTTCGGCCCGTCCATAATCGGCAGAACTGCCTTTTTTCACAATTTTGTGCTTCTTTTCTCAATAAACTAAAGATTATAAAGAACAAGAGTTTCTACATCTTCCGGCTTTTTTCGTAGACAGCTAGAACATGCCGGAAAAAAAATCGGTTTTGTCGGGTTCAAAAGCTGCACCAGTACCAGATATTTTACACATTCTTTTTAGCGTGGGTATAAAGAATGGGGGGGGGATCTTGTGAGGGGGGTCTAGAATTTGTTTATTTTTTTTGGGGGGGGGGGGGATCTTGTCGGGGGGGGGGGCTATAAAGAATTTGGGGGGCAATCTTGTCGGGGGGGTTATAAAGAATTTTGGGGGCAATCTTGTGGGGGGTATAAAGAATTTTGGGGATCAATCTTCTACATTCGACTGCGCATTATTATGCTCTTTACTCTTTAATATGTTTATTTACTTTCGATAGAAATTACAGGTAACAAAAAAAAATAACCTAATCCTAAGTCCGTGTGGCAAAATACAACCTCTGCATGAATGTGTGGGGGATGCTAACACATTCTATTCCTCTTAAATATAATTGAAAAAGGAGAAAGAAAATGTCAAGCTTACTGTGAGTGTCCAGCAGTCAGAAAAAAAAGGGAGAAGGAATGATTTTACGCGACAGGTAGTCGTCGCATCTCTTGCGAGTGGCCGATGGAGCGAAACAATTCTCCCAGTCGTGTCTGAAGAATATCTGGAGCCAAGAGACCGGATCTGTCACAAACGACGTTTATATATGTCCTAATCAGCAGGGGCAGTGACCGGAAACATATGATCCCTATTTTGGCGTTTTCTGCGGGGTGTTGAAAAACGCCTGTCGACTGCTGTTGAAAGGTGAATTCCATAAATGTTCACTTGGATTCTTTTGTCCCGTCACCCCTTGCAATTTTAGACTATTTATGGATAAATGCGATTTTAATCACGTAAATACTTACATTGAAACAGTGACATAACACTTTTTAGTATGTTCATTTACCTCCTACAGGAAGTCCATGTGTAAAAAAAACAACAACC
>OY744528.1:45821524-45824024 GCA_963556195.1 Sepiola atlantica | reverse complement strand
ACCCTGAAGGAGGTGAAGAGAAGACAAAAGAACATAACCATGGCATGGATTGACTACAAGAAAGCCTACGACAGAATCCCCCAAACATGGATAATTGAATGCTTAAAGATATACAAGATACCAGACAGGATTATTAATCTCATCCAGAAAGCGATGGAAACATGGAGACTAAAACTGACAACCGGAGGACAATACCTGTCTGAGATAAAAATACAGAGAGGCATTTTTCAAGGAGACTCCCTATCACCACTACTGTTTATAATAGCCATGATGCCACTCAACTACATACTCAGAAAGTGTGATGCCAGATACAGGTTTACGGATACAGAACAAAGAATAAACCACCTGATGTACATGGATGACCTTAAACTGTTTGCAAAAAACAAAAAAGAACTGGAAAAGCTGATAAACACAACCAGGATATTCAGCCAGGATATCCAAATGGAGTTTGGAATAGAAAAATGTGCACTGCTAGAGATCAAAAAAGGAAAACTGGAGACGACAGAAGGTATAGAACTCCCCAACCAAGAGGAGATGAGGGCGCTAGGAGAACATGATAGCTACAAATACCTGGGAGTTCTGGAAGCAGACACAATCAAATATACAGAAATGAAAGAGAAGATTGGAAAAGAATATCTACGAAGAACAAGGAAACTCTTAGAAACTAAACTATATAGCAGAAACCTAGTAAAAGGGATAAACACATGGGCTGTATCACTAATAAGATACTCTGGACCATTCATAGGCTGGACCAAAGAAGAACTCAGGCACCTTGACCAAAGAACAAGAAAACTAATGACTATGCACAATGCTTTGCACTCAAAAGACGACACGGACAGACTCTACGTGAAAAGAAATGAAGGAGGTAGAGGACTGGTAAGTATAGAAGACTGTGTGGAAGACACCAAAAAGAGCTGGAGAAATATGTAACCCAGAACACGGAAAGACTGATCATTACAGCAAGAGACACCAGCCCAACAAACAACCCCGGAAGTACTGAACCCAGAAACAAAAAGACAAGAAAGGAAAAGTGGGAAAAAAAACAACTACATGGACGCTTTATAAGACTCACAAGCGATGAAGCCAATGAAAACAGCTGGGCATAGCTAAGAAAAGGACACCTGAACAGAGAAACGGAATCTCTGCTGATGGCCGCACAGAACAATGCGATTAGGACAAACTTTATTAAAGCAAAGATAGATAAAACCCAGGAAAACAGCAAATGCCGACTGTGTGGACAAAGAGACGAAACGATAAATCATATAATAAGTGAATGCAGCAAGCTAGCACAAAGGGAATACAAGAACAGACATGACAGCATGGGGAAAGAAGTACACCGGGAAATGTGCAAACAACTGAATTTCGAATATGCAAAAAAACGGTACACACACAAACCAGAAACTGTACTAGAAAACGAAAAACACAAAATCATATGGGATATGAATGTACAAACAGACAAACCCATAACAGCAAGGAGACCGGATATGATAATAATCAACAAGAAAGAAAAATCCTGCAAAATCGTGGACTTTGCCGTTCCAGCAGACCACAGAGTGAAGATCAAAGAGACGGAAAAGAGAAGCAAATATACTGAACTTGCCAGAGAATTGAAAGGAATATGGAACATGAAGAAAGTCAGTATAACACCAATAATCATAGGAGCACTAAGAACAGTCCCCAAAAACATGGAGAAAAGACTGGGAGAAATAGGAATCAAAGGGATAACTGAGACCATACAAAGGACAGTAATGATCAAAACAGCTACAATCCTGAGAAATGTCCTCGAATGCGGAAACCAACCCACATAAGCAACGAATGGAGAACAAACACATGGAAGCACAAGACAGCAGAACCGGGGAAAATACAACCGCACGAGAGAGACGCAAGCATAGGCTGACGCCACGAAAAAAAAAAAAATTATGGACAGAGGGTCGAGAAGGGAAAGCGCAAACCAGACCTCCACTGGAAGAGCGCGGACAGCTCTGGGACCGTGGGGAGGCTTGTTGCCACTCGGGCCCCAGAGGGGACCAATGGCCCTTATCAGCGGGAAATCGTTGGTAGGTGGCTGTTGCGATTACCGCAAGGTCATCAGCGGTGATGAACGAAAAGAGGTGGAGCATACTGGAAGTCTGAGGAGACTTGTTGTCACTCAGACTCCAGGGAATACCACAGGTTGTCGGCAGTGGGCGATCACTGACGACGACCAGTGTGATAACTCCTAGTGAGTAAATAATAATAATAATAATAATAATAATAATAATAATAATAATAATAATAATAATAATAATAATAATAATAATAATAATAATAATAATAATAATAATAATAATAATAATCACTAGACTTATAAATATCGAGAGATTCTGGAAGAAGACAGCATCAAGTCAATAGAGATGAAATATATTGGTTAAAAAAGAATAACTGGGAAAAGCAAGAAAGCTTCTGGAAACAAAATTATATAGCAGAAACCTAATTAAAGGAAAAATATGTCTCGGACCCT
>OY744528.1:45606524-45816524 GCA_963556195.1 Sepiola atlantica | reverse complement strand
CAAATTAAAAGAAAATGTCCCCTTAAGTTTGAAGGAAAAAAAATACGTTTTGGTATTCCAGTTTAATCTTTTAAATAGTAAATGACAATATCATCGAAGTATTAACGTCGAAAAAACAAACAAAACACATGCAATAGTTGAAAATGAATGGTAGCTTAAAAAAAAAGTTTTAGAAACTAAATAAATTGCATTTTTCTTAAAGAAAGTGTTTGGTATCGCGGGTCGTGTCCCCCCGATTATAAACGTGTTCGTATAATCAAGCAATGGTGCATGCGAAGACAGAGTAATAATTAACAAACAAGATGAGGTAGTTCAAATAACGTTTATTGAACGTGAGTGTGTAATGTGGAATGATGAAGTGTGTGGTGTATGCATGTGTATCGATGGAAAAACAGTTCTTGAAAAGGTATAAGAAGAAATGAATCCGTCGTGGGGAAAGTCTTTGAAAGCCGTACACAAAGAAAATGAGTTGAGAACTCTTACCGTTGTTTGACCACGTGTTGACAGAAGAAACGTGTGTTGGTAGTTGTTCTGCCGAGGCCAGTTGACAAGAGAAGAGTGAGACGAAGCGCTAGTGTATTAGCGTCGTTCTGCCGAGGCCAATTGAAAAGACAAGAGAGAGTGAAACGGAACGCTAGTGTCAGCGTCGTTCTGCCGAGGCCGGTGGAGTAAAGAAGAGGGTGAAACGGAGCGCTAGTGTCAGCGTCGTTCTGCCGAGGCCTGTTGACAAGAGAAGAGAGGGAATTTCCGTTTGCACCTGGTTTTATAGTCCGAAGGGCAGATAACTCTGGTGTCGCTTTCCAGCTGTTGGTGAAAAAGCGACACCTAACGGGCAACCGGTGCAGTTATGTTTTGAAAGGAGGAGGTAACTGCTACAAAAGGAACACAATCCGATTCATATAAGGATGAATTTTATTCAATATTAATTTTTTTTTTAAATTTAAAAAGTTTAGTATGTGTTCTGATACTGTATTTCATCTTTTCTGTCCTCGGTCAGTGGAGGAGAAATTCTTATAAACTGAGTTAATTTTTATTTTTGTCCAAATCCACAGTGTCCTTTTTGGGGAGCTGGATTTTTTCCACGGTAGAACCGATCTCGTGTCTAACTCTGCTCTCGTGGGGAGCTAAGTAAATAGGAACACACAGAATTCAATATCGATTACTGCTTGCTTTTATTTGTTTATTTGTTGTTTTTTTACGAATTTAATACTTTCTTTACTATTTAAAAAATTAATCTGGTGTACCAAAAAGTAAACAACCCCCCTTTTTCTTCAAACATAAGGAGTCAGTTCCTTTTTTATTTTCTACTTTTATTATTCTTCTTCTTCTAATGACTACTTTTACGTCATCCAGATTTTTATAGTGTTTAAAAAGAATCAAATTTTAAAGAAAACAGTCATTTGTTTTTATTCAAAATTTAGTCCGAACATTTTTGCAAGAAGTAAACAAACACTTATTTTTTTCACGCTTAAGAGGACATATTAATACAAAAAATTGAGAGTTTGCCAAAAATAAACATTCGATTTCATATAATCGTTATGGCTGAAGGTTGTGACTAAATCCGTTTCATTTTTTATTTAAAATAATACCGCAAGACAATATTTTAGTTCAGTTCGATCTGACGGGCAGATATTGCCTCGAATCTGACAATGTTTCCCAGCTGACGTGCCTCTATTTCTAGAAAAGCAGCAGCAGCTGAAAGTTGGCGGGCCTTGTACGTACATAAATTATAGAAATGTACGTGCCCATGTACATTTCTATAATTTATGTACGTACATAAGATGTTCCCAAAGCGAGTGAACTCAGAGGGACAGCCAGTCCCAGGTGCAATTCACAATGAACAAACTATACTCACTATGTACAACGGCTCCAGCATCACTCAACATGGATCTGTGCAGATGCAGTGTGCCTACAAGAGAGTTTAGGAAACCCTAAAATTCTTTGTGTTGACCTCAGACGGACCTATTATCATAGGATTACCTTCTCCCAGAGACCTGGGCTTGGTAACACTACACTGCGACATCCAGAAGGTCCCAGCACGTATAGGCTCAGCCAAGGAGCTGATCAGTTTGACCGAATAGGCAACTTTGACAGTAAATATCACATTGTCCTAAAGCCAGACAGCCATCCCATAATCCATGCATCCCGAAAATGTTCCATCCACATGAGATCCAAGCCGAGCTAGAGGAGATGGTGAAACAAGACATCATACGGAAAACTAGCGAGCTAACAGAATGGGTCAACAGCCAAGTGTATGTTTTAAAAGCCAATGGAAAACTTCCCCTCTGTCTAGATCCAAAAGATCTGAATAGGGCGATCATGCGATGTCACCACAAGACTTCCACAATGGAAGAGCTTGCGCACAAGCTCTCCAGTGCCAAGTATTTCTCAAAACTGGACGCCAAAAATGGGTACATGGCTGTCAGCTACTGACTACCTTTAACTCACCGTTTGGAAGATTATGCCTTTTGGTCTAGTGATGTCACAGAATGTCTTCATACAGAAAATGGACATGATACTTGAAAACTGCACTGGCACTCTAGGATTAGTCGACGACGTCATCATTTATGGAAAAACCAACGAACAGCCTGATGAAAGCTTACACAACTTGATGAAAATAGCACAAGTGGAAGAACTCGCTTTCAATAGGGAAAAATGTGCAGTCGACCAAAAGCAAATACACTTCTTTGGAGCAATGTACGACGAAAATGGGATAAGCCGTGTTCCCAGCAAGGTGAATGAAATCAAGGCGTTACCCACCCCAACGAACATCACCGACCTACAAAACGTGTTGGGCATCATCACCTACATGAAACCCTTCATCTCGCATCTGTCAGATCTCACAGCACCCCTGAGAGATCTACTAAAGAATGAAGTCGAGTACAGGTGGACTCAAAGTCATCAAAAGTATCTTCAGAAAATCAAAGACGTCATATGTAAAGAGATGCTATTAACCTACTTTGATCCAACGAAACAGACTGTGCTCCAGGTAGATGCATCAAACAAATGCCTTGGTGCAGCACTTCTGCAGGAAGGAAAACAGGTAGATTTTGCATCAAAATCGCTAACAGACACAGAACAACGGTAGGCTAACATCGAACGCGAGTCATGTTCGGATGTGAGCACTTCAGGACATATCTCTACAGCTGCTCATTCCAGGTCGAAAGCGATCACAAACCACTGGAGATGATCAATTTGAAGAACCTGACTCCGGCCCCCCCCCCCCGTCTCCAACGAATGTTATTGCGCATACAAGGTTATGAGCTAACCGTCGTTTATCGTCCTGGCAAGGAAATGGCTCTAGCCGATGGTTTCTTAAGTCTACTGAACAAGAAAGCTAAGGAGGCAATCAACCTCGACTTCAGAGTTGACTTTGTACAATTTTCAGCAGAGAAATTGACACAAGTACACCATGCCACAAATGCTGACGTCACCTATATCGAGCTGAGGGACGTAATCCTGTAAGGCTGACCTGACACGGTCAGGGAGATTGGAAAAGAATGCAACCCTACTGGCTTTATCGGGACGAGCTAGCCATCGAAAATGGAATCCTTACCAAGGGCGATCGGATTATAATACCAGTCCATGCAGCAAGAGATACTACACAAGATCCACTCTGGGCATCAAGGGATCGAGAAGTGTAAACTGAGAGCAAAAAGTTGCGTATTCTGGGATGATATAAACAAAGACATATACATAGCAGTCAAACTATGCGATATATGCCAGGAAAACCAGAAATCGCAAAGTGCAAAATCCCTGATGCTACACGAGATTCCCGTGAAACCATGGCAGATAGTGGCTACAGACCTGTTTCACTTCAACGGATCTGACTATATTGTGATAGTGGACTACTACTCCAAATATCCGTTTGTCAGAAAGTTAAATAACTTCTCTAGCCAGGAGGTCATAGATCTGACCAGACAAATTTTGGGGGAACAAGGAATCCCACAGAGAGTCATCAGTGATAATGTCCCACATTTCAGCTCTGCTCTTTTTAAGCGGTTAGCTAGGGAATGGGGATTTGAACATCGCACGTCATCACCACGATATCCACAAGCAAATGGCATTGTGTACAGGCCATAAAATCAGCTATCAAGAAAGCCACTTCAAGTGGGCGTGACCTGGACATGGTTTTCTTATGTCTTCATACATCTCCGATAGATTATACAATCCTGGCCCCTGAGGAGCTGCTGTACAACAAGAAGTTGGTTTGAAACCTCCTAGTAAAATGTGCCAACCACACAGCACAAAGAGAGGAATTGACAACTCGCCTATACCAAAGGCACACCGAACAAAAAAAGGTATTACCACCAGCATGCCAGAGATCTCCCCAATCTGCAAGTTGGACGGCATGTTCGAGTACTGGAGAAGGATGCTGGGAAATGGTCACCTGCAGTTTTCATACAAGCGTGTATGGAGCCCAGATCCTACATGGTGTAGACTTCATCAGGAACGTTTAGTATCTGTTCTAATACTACACCTAATATTTTCTGTTCTCGTTCAGTGAAGGGGGAATTTTTCTAGACTGAGGCAATAGTGCCCTTTTGGGCGACCTGGATTTTTCCCACATGAAAAACCGACCTTGTTTCTAACTCTGCCATCGTAGGGAGGCAATAGGGACACACAAACCTCTGTGAACATTATAACCTTTATCCCACTGGCACGCTAGGAAGTAAGTGTAGTATCTGTTCCGATGGATACTGCACCCTATAGACGGGTGTCGTCTTGTCCTTCGGGGCTTGATTCCACCTGCCTGTGCAGTTCTAGGAGGTCCACCTTCCCAGGCTTTCCCCCCCCCCCCTCTTTGGGGAGGAGTAAGTTTATTGATTACTGCCTGAGGCGCCCCTACCGGGGAATGCCGACGGGGCTGCCCAGGCAATTTTTAATGGCCAGAGTGCTCACTTTCTCGGGCGCTGGCTTTTCAAACCCCACTTACTCGACCCGACCTGTGGTCACATCTTACTTGTGGGAGTAAGATAAAACTGGCCTTGTGCCTAACTCCTGCAGAGGAGTAAATAAATATCCCATGGTGGTACTATTCATTTTGATACTGTTAATTAGGATGAATAAATATGATATTTATTCTAACGATTAAACAGATTGGTCACAAAGAAATATGAAGAAAAGATTTCTAAAATAATATTTCGCGTCGAAATATTATTAGTATTTTAGATTTTATGCCCAGCCATGTAATGTCCATTTTCAAGGGAGATAACTCTAAATATTTTAAGCTAAGTTATTCCCCATGATATTAACCTTCACTCAAATAAAGATAAATGTGTATTTATTATAGAGAGAGAGAATGAAACGCCCACATTTGGAGCGTTGATGAAATGGCAATAATAAGGAGAATATTTTGAAAAACCTGGACAACACATTATTTATGTTTTTCATTTCATCAACGCTCCAAGTGTGGATTTTTCATTCTACCCTATTCACGTAACCGTGTGCTACACACACCGGCATATCAACATTAATCGTCGATAACATCAAGACGAATTTCAACTTGACTGCGATAAATATGTCTCAATCAAGAAGGATTAAACGAAAAGAGAAGAGAAAAAAGATGCTTATACTTTTGACAAAGGTATATCACCGAAAGTGCTCAAGTTTTTAGAATAAATAAATAATTTATTTTATTGTTGTCCAGGTTTTTCAAAATATTCCCCGTATTATATATATATATATATATATATATATATATATATATATATATATATATATATATATATATATATATATATATATATACTCGCTATCTTTTGTGTTAATTTTTTAAATGTAAGTATTAGATTACTCAGTCAAGAAGCAGTTGAAAAGAATCCTCTAAATAATTTGGGTGATTAAAATAGGATTTATCCATGTTTTGAATCAAACAAAATAGATTTCTCTATGTTTTGGGTGACTGCCCCACCCCCTACGATTGTAAGTAACGGGCTATTCGTAAAAATCAACACAACTGCCTGCCCCCCCCCCACCCCGAAAAAGAAAGTAAATGTGATCCAAGAATATGCGTGAAGGTTTCCAAGGTCAGTGAATGAAAAATCCTTCTAGACTGAGGCAATTTTTATTTCAATCAGGAGTGCTCATTTTGGTGTGAGATTCAATTTACGAACATTAAAAATCTACCTTTCGTCTAACGCTGGTCTTGATTTAAATATATGGCGATTGATGTAAAGCATTTGTTGTGGTTATTTTGTTTTCGATTTATCGACTGTTAACTAATCTGCACTTTAACCATTGACTATGTTGTTGCTATTTCGTTGCTTCTCACGAGGCGAGAGTTATAAGATAGTGGTTTTGAATGTGTTGAAAAACCATCTCCTGTGAAAAAAAATTTAAATTGTCGCAGTGTAGAAGTATTTCTTCTAAAATCAACAAATAGTTAAATAGAGGGAAAGTAATCCAAAAAATTAAAATTGCCACAGTCTAGAAGGATTTCTTCTAAAATCGGCAAATAGTTCAAATAGTTAAATAAAAGGAGAATAAAAAACAAAAAAAAATTTAAGTCCCCCCCCCCCCCCCAAAAAAAAAAAACAACCTTCCTAGCAGGGCCTGTGACCCGGCGTTGCCAGGGAAAATATAAAAGAATGAGAGAATCATTTAAAAATAAAGAGAATCGTGTGTCAAAAATACAATTCGGTGCTTATTTTTATTACCCCCCCCCTCCCCCTCCCATGGAAACATTTTTTTTTTCTTTTCGGTTTATTTTCATCCTTATTTTGTTAATTTTCAAAATATAAATAAAGTCGATGGATTATCCCCACCTTACTAAATCTGGTCTCGATTGAAATATTGTTTACATGTCGGTTTTTAATTTATGTTATACTTTTCAAAATAGAATTAACGTTAAAGTGTAGTATCTTTTTTATACTATACTTAATCTTTTTTCAGTACTTCTGAACTTTACGAATCGTGCTGAAATAATAACATTAATATTAACATGGGGGGGGGGGCTTTGTTAAGTATTGTGTACTTTCACCTAACAAATTAATTAACAAAAGATACCATAAAAATTGAACTTTACATGAAAATCATATCTGAAAAATAGCACGGTCCTGGTCCGTAAACTGCAGAAGTACCCTTTTCCTTCCTGGGGAAATGCTGGGGAAATCCTTCTGGACTGTGATAATTGTAATTTTTGTCCCAATCCGAAGTGCTACCTTTTTGTGGGGTGATGTATTTTCCTCAATTAATGTAGGAGAGAAAAGGATACTGCTGCAGTTTACGAACCTGGATCTTTTTTTTATTTTTTAAATAAAATTTCCAAGTTAAAATCCATTTTTTACCATATCTTATGGTTATTAAATTGTACAGTGAAAGTACAGGATAGTTAACATATTTAATTGGGGAAAATCCATCTCATTGCAAAAAGGAGCCCTTCGGATTGATCCCTAAAAGAAAAATTGGCACAGTCTAACAGGATTTGTCCTTCACTGTTCGAGGAGAGAAAAGGATACTTCTGCAGTTTGCGTACCCGGACTGTGTCGCCCCCTTATCCCTGTTAAGAATTGGTATGTCAAGAGTAACAATATTATTTCAGAACGGTCTGTAAACTGCAGATGTTTTGTAATCATCTCACATCATAATGTCCTTGTGTAAACATAAGCTTGGTATTGATGGACAGAAGCAGAACATTTTACTGATGGAGAAGAAGGGATGGAATAGGTTAAAGAATTTAATAAATAATTTGTTTCAACGAAGACGTAATTTATGTAGCGTAAAGAATTACTGACAAGTCGTGAAAAAGGAACACTAACAGTATTGTTAAGCTGCGAATTCTAGCAGGTAATCTATTAAAGAAAGTGAACCTAGAGGCTCCCATATCCGGAATAATGTTTACATATTAATGGTAGCTGACTGTGTAATAAAGAAAATGACTTTATGGGCTACCGTACAAGCATTGTAAACAATGGAATTGAAGGCTGCCATTGCTGTGACGATGTTATGTGTTCGAAAATAATGTTGAAGTCTTTAAAATGTCATGAATGTGAGTACTAAAGGTTGTATATACGAAATTATAATTTAAGATAATAAATGATAATTTGAAAATATGGGATAATTGAAAGTAAGATTGCGGCGAACTTGAGAGTAGTCGATAGAGGATGCCATTTTGAATTGGGTTTGGTTAAAAGATGGGGTGTTTGTTTATTGATTCTGATATTCCAGAATGTGAATAGGTTTAGGTGAAAAAGTAAGAAATCGTTAGGCGCAAACTCGTTCTGTTATTCGTGTAATCTTTATGAAGGGGGCGTTTATTATTCAGTTTATGATATGTATGTTATAAGCAGTATGGATTGATGATTTTAAATTAAAATAATAATCGGTGTTTCGAATATTAGTTCCTTATTTGTTATCATCTACGGTGTATAAGAGTTGCGTGGTAGGAGTAAAATGTTAGGGGTAAATGAGTATGTTTGTATTACGTTTTTGAGAGAGTCAGACGTAGGGGTCTAATAATAGTTTTAAATATTTGAGGATTATATTAAATGAAAGTTTTTTAAACACGCTCGAGTGAAGTTTGTGAATGACGTGGTGAGTTTCGTAGCGTATGAAGCATTTGTTTGTTTGTCTAGTATAGTCAAAGTGGCAAAGGAAAAACCAACTCTATTTTATATATTTAGATAAAATTAAATTAATGCGCAGCTGAACATTTTTTTAATTTCAAGATTACTACAAAATAAAGAAAGATATTAGCCTGCACCTAAATACATTTTTCTTTGTTTGCTCTAGCTTGGTTGTCGCTATTGAAGAATATTATTATCGAATATGTACCAAAAGAATATATAATTTAGGGGATTTATTTCGATATATATAAAAAAATAAAATAATTGAAAACTACTAAAACAAAAATAAGAATAATTTTCGTTCGATGTTAACTTTAGAATCACTTATTTTCAAATTAATAATGTCCGCGCCATTTTTATTCATTTCACCACATGGTTCGTACTCAGCATTTAATCTACGCCATGCTTCTTTTATCTACCCATGTAGATTCAAAATAAAGATGGCAACTCGGAATTTGGGGTGGTTACAAAAATGGCGCCAAAATTGTTTTCTTTAAGGAAAGGCGGCCATGTTGAGACAATTCTTTTTCTACCTAGTATGACAATTAAATAATTTTGTAGCTCAATTTAGCTTTTTTTCGCCATTTGATCTTTTCAAGCATCGCTATGCATTTTTTAAACTTTGTTTCATGCGATACTTATCGGGAATTTGTTCTTATGAAAGTTTAGACATTTTTATCTGAGAATTTTTGTCTTTGGTATTAACTTTCACATTTCTTCCTTTTTGCCTACTTATCATGACTCTTACTGGGAACACTTTTCCAATGGTGATTTCTCATACTGTGGCTGACACCCTTCTTGTCGCTGCTGGGTTAGATACAGACATGTTGAAGGTAATTAACCAACTAACCAGGGAGGTAGAAATGTTAAGGTCGCCTAGAACGCAGTCGCTTTCTCAACGGCATTGTCGTCGTTCGCCTTCATCGGTGCATTATAATAGTGGCCTTCACAAATTATGCATTTACCACTGGCGATTCGGTAAAAGAGCCTAAGAGAGAGAGAGAGGGGGGGAGAGAGAGGGAGAGAGAGGGAGAGAGAGTACGGTTTTTGTGGATCATACATTATTTTTACTATAACATTATAACATACATTATTTTTACTATATATTGACTGTATATTTTCTATATTTCAGAATTCACAATCACAGTCCATATAATTACACAACAAATGAAGAGGCACACAGTTATCATGACTATAAAAGCTGAACATACCAATTTAGAAATAGATCCATTTTTAAAAGTCGCTTGATCTTTACAAAGTTCGCAAAAGGTTTAAGGCTTAAGATGAAAAGGTATCACCATTATCAAACTGCAAGATACATTCTAGACACTGATAAAATTAGAACGCCTGAATTTATTCAGTAAGTACAGCACACCATTGGTGGTAATCCTATAAGATCCATGAGGTCGATTGCAAAAGAACACCACACGCCAGAATGAACAATCTAAAATATTTCCCACAAAGTCTTATTTGGTGAGTAAAGGTCATTTTACGTCTGAAAAGGTAAAGGAAAATCACTTAATCAAAGCTAAGACCCCTAAACAAGTTTGAAAGATTTTATAATCACGTGTCCCCTAGAATTGGGCCTCCAAGCTCCCCAGACTTTTTTACTGGTGTGTCAGCACTTATCAAGGCCGAATACCACTCGAGGATAAGCGTTAATCAGATTAAATGATTGCTAGTTGAACGATGAAGAACGGTTTATGACTGGAATCTACAGGGAAGCAGTCCTGCGGCAATGTGTTCCACAGGTGGGAAGCCCTTCTTACATGACGAAATGAATCGCAATGTAAATATTAAAAAGGTTTGTCTATTTAAATATTTTTCTACAAATTTAGTTCTTAAAGGATAATAATACATTGAACTTTGTTTTAATGCAGTAAGTCTCCATTAGTATTAGGGGGGAATTTATTCTTTGGGGAGATATTTCATTTTGTTTGGTTTGGTTTTTCTAAGAAGTAGCGTCGTGTCAAATTTTCTATTTATTTGAGTTCTTGAAAGGATTGAAAATTCCAAGGGACCTAACTCTTAATTATTTTACCAGAATTACTTCCCTTTAACTTCTTACTCGAAATTTATGCATTCTTTAAATTGTTACGTTCTGTTACAGGTAAAACGAATGTAATTTTATGGCATTGATTTTTTGATAAAGAAATTCTGGTGCTTATTTACAACAGGGTCCCTGGAAAAAAATTATTTTCGTGTAAAATCAGTATTTTGTAATTACTCAGGCATAGTTTCTCACTCACGGTACGCAAAAGAATTTAAAAATATCAAGTAGAACTTTAATTAGAACGATTTTTCCATTTCCATAAGGGCGATATACAACGTCTATTCGCCGACATTTTGGGTGTGAACGATCGATGGAATAGCCAAGGGCAATAACTCCGTTGTTATTGTTAGAATTTAAAAAAGAAAGAAATACATATGCAATAATAATAAAATATATATTTATTAAATAAAAAAAATGAAAATTAAATAATTATTTTTGATTTCTTCACCGGGGTACTTTCCACGATATAATTGTATAGATTAATAAAATGTAGGTGCTTATTGCCCTTGGCTATTCCATCGATCGCTCACACCCAAAATGTCGGCGAATAGACATTGTACATCGCCCTTATGGAAATGGAAAAATCGTTCTAATTAAAGTTCTACTTGATATTTTTAAATTCTTTTGCGTACCGTGAGTGAGAAACTATGCCTGAGTAAGTACAAAATACTGATTTTACATGAAAATATTTTTTTCCAGGGACCCTGTTGTAAATAAGCACCAAAATTCTGGTATTGGTCTACTACCAACCCATCCCACCCCATAAAAGTGAGATTCTACCTTTTTAGACAATTACGTGTGAACACTCTGAAAAAATTGGCGGAAAGAAGAACAAAATAATATTTTAGAATTTAGGGTGGGGTTTCGCATATAAATTTAATGTAAAATGATCACCCATTTCCGAGCCATTCTAACGTTTTAGGACAGTTAATGATAAAAGGGCAGTTAATGATAAAATAATTGCTGCCCTAAAAAGTTAGATTGGCATGGAAATGAAGGATCACTTTACGTTAAATTTATATACGAAACTTATCCCCCACTCTAAATTCTAAACAAAGTGTGTTTTTTTTGTTTTGTTTTTTCTTCTTTCAACCAAGTTTTTCAATATGTTTACACGTAATCATCTAAAAAAGGGTAGAATCTCATTTTTCTTTTTCAGCGGTGTGATTCAGTGGACGGTTGTAATTTACAAATTTATCAAAATTTGTCTTTTTGAAATCTTAATTCGATTCTTGTTTAAGCAAAACTGACTCCTTTGTTTAAAAAAGCAAACAAAATCTTCAGCAATAACAAAAAATTGCACTTCTAATCAGAATTCCAACCATTTGAGAAAATACAAATTATCAAATAAAGCACTGTTATAACAGTCTTTTTATCACTAACCATATTATCATTTACTAGTTCTCACACGAGTTATTAGCCTGAGTGACAACAAGTCTCCCTGGATTTCCAGCACTCTCTGCCTCTTTCAATAATAATTGCGAATTATTTCCCGCTATCACACCAGCCATTTAAAAATTGATTTATCGCTGATAATAATCATTGGCTTTTTCTGGAATTGGAGTGGCAATCTCGCCAAGATTCCAGTACTCTTGGTGCTCTTCCAGTGGAGGTCTGGATGGTGCTTTCTCTCCTCAGCATTTCTATCCTTCTTGACTCTTCACAGTCGAAACTGATGACAATATCTTTTTGAGGGGATTTCGAGCAGTTTCAGTTCCCTTGGATTCGTGTAATATTCTTTCTGTTTTTTTGTTCCATTTCTATTTCAACAAACCTGTGGTTGGTCGGCGTTATCTCGTTAGTTCTGTTGGTTTCCACGTTCAAGGATTTTCATTATTATTTTAGCTCAATATTATCATTATCATCATTATCAGTGTACCTATGACCTTATAGGATTGACACGTATCCCAATCCTATGCCTATTAATTGACCAACTACATGTGCGAAAACACACAAGCCATGCCACAAAAACACTCTAGAAAAAAAGCAAATACATTTTCGTGCAACAAAAGGTTCCAGTAAAATATTGATAAAAATAAACGAAAATGTATTTTCTTTTTTTCTAGAGTGTTTTTGTTGCGTGGCTTGTGTGTTTTCGCACATGCAGTTGGTCAATTAATATGCATAGGATTGGGACACATGTCAATCCTATAAGGGAAAGGGAGCTGAATGTAATATCATCTTGTTTCTGGCCCAACTGTCTTGTTTCTTTTGTGTCAGGAATGCTGAAATTCCGATCCTTGTATACTTGCCAATCGGATCTTTTGATCCGTGAATTTACTTTTGCGCACCAAAAATGATTTTGATGTGCAGACGTAATCGCACGCATGTCACATGATCGCTATTTTCATTCTTTGTTTTGTCAATATTTCGTTGGAGGCCTGTTTGAATTAAAATGCAATTGCCTTTATCTATGGTGTTTTGAGTTGAATTCAGTTAGCAGATTTCATAGTCGACAACAGTATCCATTTGTTACAGAATGAGAGACTTTGGCTCTCATTCTAAAATGGATTAGGTTGGGGGGGAGGGTCCCAGAGTGAACAATGAACTCACTGAGTGACTGACAGGTGTGAGCTCAAAGTATGACCTTAGTGGTTGACAGAAGTCGAGGAGTGACGTCATTTCCGTCAAAAGATAGTGTAATCTCTTCTCCAGCTAGACTTGATGGCCATCAGATGCATGAAGCAATAGCTCGCCCCAAGTTCCAGTGCAGTTGGGGGAAGAGGGAGTCATTTAATGAGTCAGGTAGCTTTGTGCTTGTCTGTCCTTCTCTCTTGCTCAAATAGATTTCTCTCTCTTGGCTGTACTAATGAGTAAATGTTTATCTTTCTCATACGAATAAAACCTCCATTTTAAATAAGACTTGTGTTCCCGTAATCAGTCAAGGAAAGAAACGACATTCATAGATCCTGACGAGCGTGTATATTGATATTATACACACACACCATCAGAATTAGATACATCAAACCAATTACGCATACACACACTAACGTTTACTCTTAAAAAAAAGTACAAAGTGTTACTATTTGGTGGTTATGCCTCTTTGTGCATTTTAATTTTTAACTATTTTCTAAATTCAAGATTTATAAAAAACAATAAACTTTATTTTTAAGGAGGGGAGATACTGAAATTTATACTATTAATACAATATCAATATACAGATCAAATTCTTTTAACTATTTCATCCGATAGTTCTGTATTGTAAGTTATATTCTTAACCCCTCCTCCCACTGGATGAACTCGTCCATCACTTTTTTTCGTTAGACCTAAGACTATTTAAGAATGCCTCCTCACTGTTTATTGTTGTTGTAGTTTTCTTTTGTAATTAAAACCTTTACCAAAGGTATTCTGGTCTTTTATTATTCTCTCTCTCACTACATTTCCAAAAATAATCCTTCAAGTCCTTTTCTTTACCATTACTTCTGAATACATTTAATTCAACCTCAGAATGTTCTATGATATTGTTATTTTTAATCCGATCTGCCAACTTTTTCCAAAATATATTACTTTATAAATGTAATTGGTTAGTATGTCCAGTTTTTCAAATTTGCCTTAACAATAACTTTTCAAACCGAGGAGAAATAGTAAAAAAAAAAATGTCCACCATAGTTATAAATGCAATTAATTATTTTGAAAATTTTAATTAAATCACATTTCATGTTTCTCTCTGGTAAAGTAGTTAATTCTAATTTTTCAAATCTTTCCCTGTAACTATAATCTTTTACTATTTTAATAAGTTTGATCACCTCAATATTGCATTCCAATGTCCATATCTAGACACTGGAGATGGACCCAGATGGAAATACTCTATACGAGGTTTTATTAGAGATATTTATATCTCTATATTGAAATAAAATGAACTAAATTGCGAATATTAACAGATTTAACCATTTCTTATTTTTTAAATCCACAGAGTAGCAAATATGAAACTGAATTATTTCTTAATTCTCATCTTATTATTTATATTTAAAAACTAGTGTACACTATCCGTGAAAAATGATTTTTTTTTAATTATGCTTCGCTAGTGTTCACACTCACTATTTATCTAGATATACTACTAAAATATTCACATAAAATCATAGAATTATGTCAGTAATTTAATTTTTCATATATAAATTGTTATGATTTCTGATGATCTGAATAAAAAAACACCAACCATTGACTTTTGATTATAGAGTAGGGGATTTCTTTCTGAATTCATTTCAGGTGGCAGGATAAGTTTGAGGGGTTGTCTGACTTGCTATTTGCTTTCTCGCTTCTCCTTACTACTTAAAATGGGATTTCTAAATTGTATAAGATTTTCCAAAAGTATTTTGATCTTTGCACAATTGGTTAAAAAGGTTTTCATAAAATTTTGCATGAACACAGAAAACTGACTGAGCCAGATTCTTTGAGAAAACTTTAGGAGACTTAAATTGTGCAAAATGTAAATCTTTTGACAAAATATAAAATTATCTTCCTTAGTATTTGCTCAAAATCAATTAAAAGTTTGGATTAATGAAACGAATAGTGATGACCCCGGGAAGACTGGTTTTTTCCTTAGTAAAACTGGAAAATTTTCCCAAAAAAAATATCTAAAAGTACACCTATTGGTTTTCCTTCCAAATTCAACAAAAATTGTGATTAATGGTCCTTTACATTATTCAAGTAGTAGTGATTGCAGGGGGGGGACAACTCATACTTTACTTGATTTTATTGTTTTTTTCTGCTTATAATAGAATTTTAACTGACAATTATTTGTATTTATTGATTATTTGACATTCCTCTTGGCCTTTTTTGGCTAGGAGCAAAGTTTAATATCTGTTCTGATGCTACATTTCATTTTTTCTGTCCTCGGTCAGTGAAAGAGAAATCCTTCTAGACTGAAGTAATTTTTATTTTTGTTTTAATCTAGAATGCCCCTTTTTGAGTATCTGGATTTCCCCACATTAAAAACCAACCTTGTGTCTAACTCTGTTCTCGTGAGGAGGCAAATAAATAGGGGCATATTCTTATAAAGAAATTTCTCATAAAAATGTTAAAAACTATTATTTCATAAATATTTGTAGAATTGCAATAACCACCACAACACTAACAATAGATCCAAGAGATGCAAGTGAATTTGTATAAATCTATTTGCGTGTGTTTAATTCTAAATTCAATGGCAAGTATATATGAGCTAGGTCATTTGCATTTAAAAAATGACTACAGCATCAAATACATGGGTTCAACCTCCCCTGAGACACACACACACACGTATATATATATATATATATATATATATATATATATATATATATATACTAGTTTAAGTACCTGTCAATGACAGTTTTCTCAAATCTTACTTTTCTGTACATCAGTTCAAATGAAAAAAAATTCTTTTTTACTTTAAACTGCAATAAAATGATGAAAAAAAAATATTATTCAGGTTTATGATGATCGATATCGGCAAAAAAAAAATAACTAGAACGTTATAATAGAAAAAAAAACAATTGTCTAGTGTGAGATTCGAACACTGAAAGATGGGATAAAACTGTATTGAAAGCGAACACTTATCCACACAGCCACTCATAAACAAAATTATTTTCTCCTTTAACCTACTTAGCATGTTTAGGAGTTCAACGTAAAGATCTCTCTGCATAAATCTAAAATAGTTTTTCTAAAATAAATAAAGAAGCAAAAAGAAGTTTTAATCATAAAAAAAATCTAATACGTACAATGATTTTACTAAAAATAAAAAATAAACAATCTTGATTTATTGTTATATGATTATTTATTTTTCTTACTAGTAATGAAAAGGTTCAGTTTATTATAACTATTATGTTGTCTGGTCAGTCAAAAAGGGAATGCTAAAACCTGTAGAACATTGGTTTCTAATGTTACTTTTACATACTTTTAATTTTGAATAATGAGTTTCATGAAAAGTTCAAGAACTTCTAAAATCGATAGGTGCTGATTGCAAATCGGCGGTTGGTTTGGCTCTTAGATCAATCATTTAACTGATGCCGCGACACATATACACATAATTTTGTTTAATATATATATATATATATATATATATATTATAAAGATAACTAGAAAATCTTTTTATGTGTGAAAGGCTTTATTCATTGCATATGACATTTTGATATATTATACATTTTCAGATATTATACATCTTCAGAAATGCAAATGCCAAAAACAAAGATGCATTTACATCAGAGAAAACGTTACAAATATATAATAAAATAAATTCTTCAAACTATTTTGTTTAAAATTCATATCCATAAACATCGATTAGCAAAAAAAAAAAAAACAATATTAAAATAAAAATAAAAATCCTCAGGTTTTTAAAATAAAAAAGTTTTTTTTTTTATTTTTTGTATTATTTCCCTGTCCTCATATCTCAGCCTGGACGTCTGAATGATTAATCTTCTCCATATTTTCCTTCAATTCTTTATTTTCCATACATCAAAACACAAAGATACATAAATATTTATACAGATGAAGTTTACATTTAATGAGAGAAAAAAAAATGTTGTTTCCTAAGTGAAACTGATGTTGTTGCCATAAAGAATTATTCAACATCTTTTCACAATTCATTTAAGACATTGGATGGATGATAGCCATTTGTAGGAACAAGCCCCGATAGGTCACTTGGATGTTCTAGTGCATCTCCTTAGCTAACATCCGCTATGACGTCATCTCGCAACATCAATTCTTGATGAAGAGAACAAAAAGACTTTGCCATGGTGTGGAAGAAAATAAATAGAGACTTATTGAAATACACTTTTTTTTTATCAATCTTAAATTATTCAAACAAAAGTCGCTTTTAGTTCCATAAACAGATTTCTGTGACTATTTTTAGCTTTAAAGAAAACAAGAGAATCAACAAAGTAGTTTTCTTTTTTCATTCGAAGAGAAATGGATAAAATAGCGAAAGTGAAATGGTCGTTAATAACGCAAGCATAGGAGGAGGAGGAGGAGGAGGAGGAGGAGGAGGATCATTGATTATATTCATTTTCAATAAACCCAACAAATATGAAAACTAAAATAAATAAATCATTAAAGTATCAAACCTTATTTATTAACTAAACTAAAACTAATCTATATAATAATACACTAAGGCATTTTGTGTTCACACCCATTTAAAAAAGTGAGATCGTCCGATCGCATAGGGTGAAGCGCAAAAAGTAACTGAGAAATAGCTAATATCGTTGTTTGCCAAGAATTTAAATTTTATCCATTTCAAAATGAATTATTCTAAAATTGAATAAATCATCATAAATAGAATTTTGTCGTCCTCTCGACTTAAACAGCTTTACAACATATTCTTTGCATTCTTTTTATTTTAATACATTTAATACATTTGAAATAAGTAAATTATTCATCTTAAATAATTTAATTTGTTACAATACATAGACTCATTAAAAGGTGAAAAGGATCGTTTTATTTATTTAAAAATATATTTAGCTGACAAGTATTTGTATGGTAAACAGAAAAGAGAAGACTGTAGATAAGCCACCATGGAATTTCCACTGGGCCCTGCTGTTGCGTTTCAACCTTGTGGCATACATGAAGAAAACCAAGTTGCCGCAATTGTTATAGAAACATTACAGTTCACAAAATGTTTTCAGACCTTGGTAGCTGCATGTTCTCCCTGTATGCGCTCATGCGTGATCCTTCCAGATTTTGTCTTGAAATCAATGCTTCTTACATATACTTTCAAAAAGACTAAGTCGAGACAAAACTGATAGAAGATAGAGGAGGTTTATTCAACTTGTTCTTCGTTCCAAATCACTGACCAATGGAGTAAGAAGGGAAAAAGAGTGATCAATAACCACTGTTTAATCATATCTTGTTAGCCCATCTCATTGTTCACGTCCATTCACTGCATGCTCTCAAACAGACTGTCATCTTTTCTCTCCCACTCTCGTCATGTCCATTTCCATTAATTCCCACAGTCTAGCAATCCTCACCTCGAGTTCAGCAAGTTGACCTCAGCTGACTTTTCATTTCCTGTTATTTTAAACTAATCATTTAATTACTAGTGGGTCTACTCACTCAATATCTAACGCTGCTAGTAAAAATTAAGTAACTAAAGTACAAAACGATCATCCGAGCTAAAACGTGGTCAATCAGAGCAAACAAAAAATGGTTTTAAATATATATTAGTTATCACCCTTGTAGGAAATTAATTCTGGTGGTGCACTGCTGAGTGTTTCCTCTTGATTGTGCCCAAAAGGGACTAGAGAGTCTTAAGAATTCACCGTTGTCAGACCTCTCTCGTGGGGCTCCTACAAATCTGCCCCCTCCCCAGTAATCAATGTTCCCATCTTAAAAGATGGGGTAAAAACTAAATATCTTTCCTTGTTTTTGTATAATGCAAATCGCTTATCTTTCATAATTGTCAACTGTAATAAATGTGTTAACTTTAATTGCTCTTAGCCTTTTGTTCTAATGATGGATGTGTTTGGAATATATGTTTAATACATGAGCTGTGAAATAAAATAACGTATATTCTAACACCCTTAAGAAAGGTAATATTTTACAAGTTAAAAATCACAGCTGAATAGTATTTTGATTATATACAATCCAAATAATATTAATAAAAAGGTTTGGTAACAACAATATCGCAAAATACTTGTAAAATAAAAATAGAAATGTTAACAGTTGGGCTAGTAATATACAGAATACAGTATTTGGATTGCTTTTGGCAATAGAAATGTTTGAAAAAATTCACCATTGATTAGGTTTGTTTGTTTGTTTGTTTAAAAATGAAGATAACGATTGAAAATATTATCAACGTTTGCATGAGAGAAGAAACTAAATAAAATCATCATAATAACTGATGAAATGATTCAGTGGCAAAAGTGATTTGGTTACTGTTGGCCGAACGCTGAAATGAAAGTGTGACGAAGAATGTTGTGAGAATAACATCCAATATGAAAATAGTAGTCCGAATAAGGTTTTGTTTACTAACAAAATCTTAAAACACCTTTTTATGATTCAGTTCAAATAAGGATCAACTAAATAAATCTTTGAAATGTTGAATATCTTTGGTTTAGTCTTTTAACCAGAAACTGATTAATAATCAAAATGGTTACAAATTATAAACAAATTTTTAGATTGTGATTTTTCATTTCAAATGGTCTCAAATTATTTTTTTAACTTTAAAGATCACTGATAGTGCTCAGATATTGACTTTAAATGCAGTTAAATAAACTTAACACAAATAGTAAATGTTCTCAAATTTTTAAAGCCTACAAAGATTGCTTCGGAATTTTTTTAAGATGAGGACTGATTATTTGTATTAAATGGACTAATAGTCTCATCTTGGATGTTATTTTCACAACGTTTCAGCCGATGTAACCTCCGATCTTCTTCAGATGCATCTTTTTGAACTTGGGAATCTTTACGTCGAACTCGGGAATCTATATGGAATTTCAAACTGAATATCCACGAGGATGGATTGTTCTCATTTTGTCAGCCATGACCGGGTAGAAGTGTTAAGTAATTTCTATTTTATTCTTAGTTAGTATCACCTGTAATGAGGATTGCACCATCAAACTACAGAATACCTTTATCCGTTGATAAGGTTAAAGGTTCAATCCTCACTACAGTCGATACTAACTAAGAATAAAATAAAACTAACTCACGTAACACTGCTACCCGGTCATGGCTGATGGAACAAGTACAATTTATTCCCGTAAATCAAATAAGGGTTCAGTTTGAAATTCTGTAGATTCGATAATGATTCCTGAGTTCAAAAAGGTCAGAGGTTACATTGGCTGAAATGTTGTGAAAATAACATCCAAGATGAGAATAGTAGTCCAAATAATAAAAATACAAATCTACAATTTGATCATATTATATTTTCATTTATTTCTTAAACTCTCAATTAATCAGTTCCATATAATTCAAATGTACTTTTTATTCAATATTTGATTATAAATTTACTTACAGCTGATATTAAACAAAGTATGCTCTATTCTTATAACAAATTGCTTAAATTTTTATAATGCTGTTAAAATATTTAAATAGAAGTTCATTTCAAATGATCTAGTTCAAGTACTTCAAACAAACGCTACTTTTATATGAAGTCATTTATAACTAATAAGTTCCTAACTTTTATTGCATCTTGCAGACAGATTTCAAACAGGCGAAATAACTTGAAATTAAGTTATTTTTTTTAATCTAATATATAAAATTATCTTGTCGGATTTTCCATGTTAGACCTAAATAGTAATAGATCCAACAAATTAATATTTGATTCTGGCTACTGATTTCTTCTTTTTTTATTCTTGCATATGTGATTTACACTAAAAAAGTGTAATTCGCTTAAGTTTCTTTCCAAAAATAATTATTCCCGCAAAGAAGATTATTACAATTGAGACAATTTTAAATAATGACTTAAAAAGCTCAAGGGAAAATGATGAGTTATCCCCTTACATTTTGAGGGTTTTGTTTTCATTTTAAAATTTAAACTAAAATGACATTAACGAATCCCGGACTATGCAATGAAGGTACAGCAAGTTTATTCATATGAAAAGCTTTGAGGAGATAACTCTTATCAGTCGTTATTTCCATTGTTTGGTAATATCTATTTACAAAAGAAAAAGATAAAGTTAATGGCAATTGCAATAAATACTTGTAATTGCAAAAACAAAACAAAAAATTGGCAATAGCAATTATTATTCAACATAGGAATTATTTGTACAATGTTGCTCGTCCTCTGTACCCCTCTCCTCCTCAGGGGGCAATAGGACCGGAAAAAAATGCAGATCACACTGATGTTTGGAAGCTTCAAGTCTTTGTATCATGGCATGTGGTAAATATTTCTCTGATAGCATCAGCAATTCAGGGTAATTATTTTCATTCATCTGCTTTGAAACAAATAAAAACAAAAAAGACATATAATGAGAGTTGGAAATACAAATTACTTAAGACAAAAAAAATACAAACATATGGTACAGTAACAGTTGATTATTATACATTATAGTACATTCCAATAACTGACATCAATATCAATCATGGTACATTGCGATAACTGACATCAATATCAATCATGGTACATTGCGATAACTGACATCAATATCAATCATGGTACATTGCGATAACTGACATCAATATCAATCATGGTACATTGCGATAACTGACATCAATATCAATCATGGTACATTGCGATAACTGACATCAATATCAATCATGGTACATTGCGATAACTGACATCAATATCAATCATGGTACATTGCGATAACTGACATCAATATCAATTATGGTACATTGCGATAACTGACAGATCATGAAGGTGTTAAGTATCCTTCGTAGAGGGCGAGGTCATAGTTCTTTTCTGGTCGACACTTTCTTGGCTGATAACACAGGAAACCGAACTCAGTGATAGCTCCTTGAGAAGTTTCTTTATCAGAATTCTCTAAATGTCAAATTATTTACAAGTGCCATGTTGCACATGAATGTGCGCACCTTGGGGTATTTCTGGTGTGGATGACTGGGTCTGTCACTGCCATGCTAATGTTTCGGCTTTTGATTCGATTATTTTGCTTTTGAATTTATCACCGTCAGTTAAAAAGATTACCTTGTTTAGAAGTGATTATACTTTCCTATTTCTTTTTATTATGCAACTTAATCATCTTTCGTTCTTTTTAGATTCTTACATCAAGTGGCTTCATGCCTTGTCTGGAGTTACTTCCATAAAAAAAAATTTTAATTTTAAATTTGTGTACACAGCAGTTATAAAATAAGTGACAAAAACCTTGGTTATCTAAGTAACAAGCAAGGATAAGGATTTCACCAGGATATAAGCGTGATGGAGGAGAGATAAGAGTGATGGAGAAGAGATAAGAGTGATGGAGAAGCGATAAGAGTGATAGAGAAGCGATAAGAGTGATAGAGAAGCGATAAGAGTGATAGAGAAGCGATAAGAGTGATGGAGGAGAAGAGATAAGAGTGATGGAGAAGAAGAGATAACAGTGGCGGTGGGATAGCCATATGATGGCTGATTATTGTTGGAGCCTTCAACATGATTGTGCACGTAACCACTTGCGAAAATCCAGGAAAAGAAGCTTTAAACCAAACGAATAAACTTAACTATGACTAGAACCTTTCTTATGTAATTGTTTTCTCTATCATTCTTTACGTTGGATTCTTTTTGACAAAAATATTTGTTTTTTCTGGCTTTGACAATCATGCCTGAAAACAATTGTTTTTCAAAAAAAAAAACATGATCTTGATGAGAAATCTATAATAAATTATAAGTTATGTTTACTGTTGGAGGGAGGGTATGAGCTGATATGACTAGATAAAAGGAAATGGCAAGATTTTATCTCTTTAATTTGAGAAAATAGAAATTTATACAGTTCAAATTTCATGAAAAGACACTAACAATCTGACCTGATGAGATAAAAATGGACCGTATTTTTTGATTCAGCGTATTCAAATTATCCAAAATCACTTGTTAGCTTCCTGACAGCAAAATATGTGTTGACCAGTGCAATTTATTAGAAACTGTTTAAGAAATAAGTATGCAAATTAATCATACACATATCTTTGTTTCGATGTAAGTGAATTATTATAATTTAATATTTCAAAATATTATGTTGTATCATTGAGTTAAATAAGTCTTACCGTTTTTATGTTTATATACTTCAGATAAGGGGACAAAACTTTCATTTAGATTTATAAATCGGTTTTTGGATGTTTTGCATCATACATCATTTTTTTTATATCTCAAGTCAAAAGCTTTGTAAAAGCAAATTATCTTTATAAATCATTTGTTTCAGAAATCAGTTTAATCAGTAACAAAGGTTATCAATAGTTATGAACGAATGCTATTGAAAAATTATGTTTATTTCTATATAAAAAACTTGCAAAAATAAGAAAAAGACAAATTAAGTTATAAAAATACACATAACTTTATAGAATCACTTCAGTCTCCAATCAGGTGGGAGGGGGAGGGGTGGCTCCCAGAAACCCTACTTTTTTTGGTCAATTACGTGTGAACACTCTTAAAAACTTGGAGTAAAAAAAAACACTCCCTTAACCCTAAGTTCCGGAAATGGGTTTGAAACCTGGTTTGGAGATGGGAGTGATTCTATAAAAATGCCAAAATATACAAACAGCAAGCAAATATAAATATCAATAATAAATAAAAAAGAGATAATGATCTGCTGGGCTATTGAACAAAAAAATGAATAAACCAAGACAACAGGGGGTGAAAAAGATAACTGGTCATATTAAGGTGAAAAATCAAAGAAAAAAATGACGAATGAATTTAACAATCGTAAAAAAGCTATGGTGCTTCGATAGGAGGAGACCCATATCAGTCCGAATGTTTCTGATTGCGATTTACAAAACAAACTGGAAATGGCAGAAGCAGTTTACAATTTGAAAACCATGAAAAAAATGTAAAAAGGCAGACGACACTAGTTAGGGTAAAGTAAGGACTAGGTTTTTTAAAAAGTTTAGCCACTGATAAAAATAAATAAAGACGTAAAAAATTTCCTCAAAAAAAAAGAAAAGAAATAAAGTTGATTCATATAATGATTTGTAGAAAATTATTAAACCTTAAATCAGGAAAAAAATAAAAAGGTTGTTGACATTAATTGGCTGTTTGGCAATGCTCGGATATTTCCGATCTGTTCTGCAAATCACAATTGGAAACGTTCGGGCCGGTTACAGTCAATAAATCAAAATCAAAGAACAATATTTCTGAGATGATTTCAGAATATTGGAAGAGATATTTCCTATGAGAAATGCTTGGGTTGCTGGTTGAGTGGGTCTGATGATTTAAAACACAAAAACTGCAGTGAAATGAGTTCATCATGGATGACGAACACGGAGCATCTACAAGATGTATTTTACAATCTTACCAATAACCAGATCAAATTTTTAAGATCTTTATAAATAATTTAATAATAAAAACAAGTTACTCTTCCGAAAGAAAAAAATCAAAATCAATTAAAAAAAATGAATAGGAGTTGAGACAAAATATCATTAACTTTGTTTCAAACTTGAAACTAAGTGACATCATTTTTCTTATCCCTACATTTTAGTAAATCACAATTCCATCAAGCGAATCTTTACTTAGATTTCAAAACAAATATTTTTTGTTTTATTCGATGTAAGTAAAATAGCCGATCATAGTTGAGGGTGACCCGAAGCCTCCCTTTTCATTGGTTACTACACAGAGACGTAGGGGAGGGTGCCACTCCTTTCCCAGGAGTACTCCAGTTTCCCTTAATCCTTATAATGCTGAGTGTTCAAGCCAGAAGGCATCAAGTACTATGTTTTGACTCTTTGGTATGACTCTACCAAGGATTCAACCCTAGTCACCTGGTCCATTAGTTAACACTAATCATTATACCAAATGGGCTGGTTTTATTTGATGTAGTTCATCAAAAAAGAAATTTAAATTATCTCCCATTATATTTTATGATTATCTCCCTTACTTTATGATGTATTTATGTAAAAAGAAAAGAAAAACAAAAGCAAGATACGCCAACCTCATTGTTCATCTGCCTTCACTGACAATTGTTTTAAAATTGTTAGCATTGCAAATTCTTGATTTGATTTGGAATCTATCTAAATCAGCATAAGACAGCTGTCCCTATTTACTTGTATAGGTCGTTTTTTTTTTAATGTGGGGAAAATCCAGATCCCGAAATTGGAGCAAAAATTAAAATTGAAACCGTCTAAAAAAAAAATCTCTCCTTCACTGACTGAGGACAGAACAGATACTACACTTTGTTCCTAGCCCGCTGTTTTTATGTAGATAACAGGACTTTTTTCATTGAGGCTGTTTTAAGACTTAATACTCCATCACGATTTACATAATTCTTTTACCTTTCCCGTTTTCTTTACTGCTTTCTTTCTTATATCAGCGGTGTCTTTTACTGGTTCACTGGCCTACATGCTTATAACAAGCATAATAGAATAACATTTACTTTTTTATATCTTCAAATTGTAAAACACTGCTCACAATGTATCCTGTATACCCTGATGACTTATGTCAGTCAAAAGTTTGGATTATTTTCTCTTTTTAAAGTTTTGTAGTTGGATAAGATTCATCTTCATTTCACATTAGTTTCATTTGGGTTTTTTTTTTTTTATTATTTATTCTAATTTGCTTGTATGAGACCCTACAAATGTGTCAGATCATTTTGCCCCACCATGTATATAAGAAGATCTTTTTAAAAAGAATATTTTTTGTCATCTTATAATTCTCATGACTCAAACAACTTAGATTTTATTATATATTTTCACTTTTTAAAGTTTCATAGTTGGATTAGTTTCAACTTCATTTCACATTAGTTTCATTTATGTCGCAAATTTGAATTCCAAAAAAGCGATAAAATTGCAGAAATTACTAGCATTTTTATTGCTACCAGTTTACAGCAAGTTGTAGATTGGAGCGTAAGTACAAAGGTACGTATGTACATAGGTAATGAAAACAGTATTAATATATAGATTAGAATAATAATCATGACAACAACAAGAAAACAGCTAACAAAAAATAATTAAAATAAACAAAAAAAAAGACACACACAAAACCAAAAAAAGAACTAAGCAACCACAATATTTGAAACATCAAGTAAAACAACTGAACCTACGATGCTCATGACCCCTTTAAAGGAACATCTTGGGATCAGGGACTGACCCCGGAGGAGTGCACACCAAAGCAGCATTTCCTGAACAAAGGGAAATAAATGATAAACAATAAAAAAAAAAAATTAATTATTGAGATGAGAAGGAATTGGAGAAGAGACACAGAGAGAGCAAGTTGATTTTGTTTGTTTTGGGGCAATCACACAGTATAGTTAACAGCCAAAAAATCAAATAGAAAAAAAAATATATACAACAAATAACTTTTAACATATGCAAGAAAATTAAAATTCTCTACTGACCTGTATAGTTTTAAAGTTCTGAAACTTTTTATAATTTGTTTGTTTTATTTAAGAAATTGTTTTTGATCCCATATGGCTAAAAATAAATGGCTGAACACATGGGCCCATAAGCTTTCAGATACTCCCACTTATTTGGAAATAAAGAAAAACTGTAAAACAGTTTCAGTAAGTTAAAAATATACAGATCGGTAAAAAATTAAATTTTAATGTGTTTGGTGACAGTTATTAGTTGTAATTTGTTTTTATTTTCGATTTCTTAGCTGTTAACAATAAGACCCCTCGGTCTTATAGTTAACAGCAAAAAATGACATCAGCCATGTTGGATTGTGACTGGTTAAAAAGGCAGGTATCAAGGAAATCTTATATTGAAATAAAAAAACTTATAGTTTCAGAACTTTAAAACTATACAGGTCGGTAGAAAATTAATTTTTTTTGCGTTTGGTAAAACTTGTTTTTTTATTTTGTTGTTGTTATTTCTCGGCTGTTAACTATAGTGCATGATTGCTTGTTTTTGTTTGTTTGTTTTCAATACTTTCCGTCGTATTTGATGACATTTTAGAGAAAAGATGTCGTTATGTACATTATTTACTTGATTCAGACTGTTATCCTCAATGGGGTTGTTATATACACAACTCATTATACACTCTAATCTCATTCAGATGCATTTTGTCTGGAATTTCAAGTTGTAAAATTATTAATTTGTATAATTATTAATTTGTATAATTTTTAATATATATATATATATATATATATATATATATATATATATTAACTGTTCCGTATAAGTAACCAGGTTTGTAAACTTCACTATATATATATATATATATATATATATATATATATACAAAATTACATACACAATATTATAGTCTTACATCAATCAACAAACGTTTCGATGCTATGGCATCTTATCAAAGACATTTTATAAATGCTCTACTTGATATTGAGCAGTCTTGAAAAAATTGGTTTTCTCTCTATATGTGGTCAGCCATACCTGACTTTTCGATATTTTCACATATTACGGCCTTCAGGTGTTTTTCTAGCCTTACTTTTAGTGGGCGATATATCTCACTTTTGTATATTTTTCCACACTGACATGGAATCGCATACACACAGTTCTTAGTCATAACTTTTTCCATAGAGGGTTTGACTCGCACAAGATGCTTTCAGAGAGTCGACCATAAATACTATCCTGATGTCATATGGATTACATATTCTTTTAATTTTTTCTGACAAGCTCTTTATATATCATATACAATGTGTTGTGAGTGTTCGAGTGGTGTCCTTTGGTGTTTGGTCCAGTTTCTTGGAGCTGATGTCATGCTCTCTCGATAGTTGTTTCTGTGGAGGGTTTCTCTTAAACTGTCCATCTCCTCTTGATATGTATTACTGTTACTACATTGTGCCTTTGCTCGATGTTGTAAGCAATGGACGATTCCTTTCTTTACATTATATGGATGGTGGGAGTTGAAATTTAGATATTATTCAGTGAAAGTTGGCTTTCGATATACAGATGACCTGAATCATTGATCTTTCTTCTTACAAAAGTCGAAAACAAATAAAAATAAAATAAATGTATAACTTCTCTTCAGAAAAAATTAATGAAAAGTATTTCCATTCAGACTTAGATAAATTATTCATTGTCAGTTTTGTTTCATAAAGCATTTTTTAAATATTTCAAAAATGTTTTTTCAAAACTTATTTAAGATTCTGATGGTAAAAAAAAAACATCAAAATTTTTAAAAACCATCGCTTTTACATAGTATTATCAATAATATTTTTTTTTAATTTAATCTTATTTATACTTTCATTATTAGAAAGTTCTAGTAATTAAAGGAAGTTAATTATCTTTTTCTTTTATTTTTTATCAATTATTCAAAATTTAATTAGATCAAGGGGAGATAATTATACATTTTCTAGTAGTGAATTATTTCCCTTGGACAAATAAATTAATAGAAAATAAATTCTATTTATTTCAAACGGTATTATTAATATTTTTAGCTTTATCCAATGGCAAGTCAATATGAATTAAGTATTATAGCAATATTTATATTTTTTTATACAAATGATTTTACTCATACATCAAAAAGATAATTCATTTGTATTAATAAAGAACTAACTGTATGCTTGTTATATCTATACTTATCCTTTATAAATAATTCATAGATATATATGTAAATTTATGATTTTGTCAGTTAAATTGGTCATATTTATATTTTCTTTTATGCAAATAGGATGATATAATTTTCGTTTTTACATCAAGTAGATTAGTCTTAATTTTTAAAATAGATAATGCTTCCAATATATAGAGATGACAAAAGTTAGAATTAGGTCAACAAAATTCTCTCTTTTTAAACTGTCTATTCTTAAGGTAGTAAATGTGTTTAGAAAAAGAGGTTGAATTAGTGTATCTATCATTCTTAAAGTAATTGGTATGTGAAGAAATCCCTTGTTTATTTTTTTATGCTGTGAATCCAATATAAATGAATCTATTTTTATCATTATTGTTACTATTATTATTAGTGAGTTATTTCTAGTCCAATATTTTTTTAAAAATCAATAATTGTTTTTCTAATAAGTAAGTTTGGTGATATTGATTGGTAAGGTTGAACTACTTGCCTTAAACTCCACTCTGGACTCGGCAAACAACCCTCTCCCTAAATTCCCATTGCGGACTGAAGCCACACTTGAGAACCTGGTGATCACCCGTCTCAAGTGAGACAAAAACCTTGACACCTTCAAAGCCTGTGGGCCTGATCTTATACCAGTAATAGTAATAAAGAAATGCTCTGCTGAGCTGGCCCCTGTCCTCTCCAAACTATACAACAAATGCCTTACTGAATCTTGTTTCCCTGATAGTTGGAAAATTGCCTCTGTGGTACCAGTCTTCAAGAATTCTGGAGATAGAACTGATCCTCTAAACTACCGCCCAATCAGTTTACTCCCGATCTTTGCTAAAATTTTGTAATCATTAATCAATCTGGCGATAGTCAGGCACCTAGTTAATGCTAAACTTCTTTCTGATTATCAATACGGATTCAGACAAGCATGATCTACTGCAGATATCCTAACGGTCATCTCTGAACACATATACCATACACTGGACAAGGCAGGTGAAGCTAAGGCGGTAGCGCTTGATATATCCAAGGCCTATGACAAGGTCTGGCATGAAGGGCTTCTCCTAAAACTGCACTCATATGGTATTACTAGACAAATATTATATATAATTAAATCCTTCCTAACAAAACGAAAGATCAAGGTTGTACTCGATGGCCTTCTTCTAAGCAACATGACATAAATGCTGGTGTACCCTAGGGATCTATTCTTGGACCTCTACTGTTCCTGATTTTCATAAATGACCTCCCTGATGCCATCGCGACTGAGATAGGAATATTTGCTGACGACACCACGCTCTACTCTCGTCATGTGGGCAAAACCGACGCACACATATCTGAGGCAATGGCTGAATCCTTAGAAAATGACCTCCAGTCTGTAGTAGAATGAGTTCATAAATGGATTGTATCATTTAATGCTGCTAAAACCAAGCTACTTTCCTTCAACAACTATAAGAAACCTCTTCAACCACCGATTTCCATAGCAAATAACACCCTACCTGAAAGTCCAACGTTCAAACTCCTTGGCCTAACATTCACAGGTAACATGAATTGGAACAAATACATTGAAGACATTGCCAAGGCTGCTGCAAAGAAAGTAGGCTCCATCTACCATGCTAGTAAACTTCTCACACCTGACATTATCCTATATCTCTACAAAGTCACCATCCGCCCATGCATGGAGTATTGTTGTCACATCTGGGATGGTTCACCATCCACTAGTCTCTCCCTCTTAGACAAGGTCCAAAAAAGAGTTTCCAATCTGATAGGTCCCTCACTATCCACCAAGCTCCAGTCCCTGTCCCATCACCGCAATGTTGCATCGTTGTGCCTGTTTTACAAGTACTTCAATGGATTGTGCTCTGATGAGCTTGCTGCTCTGGTACCTCCACGACGTAAATTCACTAGACCAACCCGACAATCTGCCAAATCCCATCCATACACTGTGGAGGTCCCCAGATGCCGAAGAGCTTTCTACTCCAATAGCTTCTTTCCTCGTGCTGCTGGACTTTGGAACTCCCTTCCTGCCTCCTGTTTTCCTAACAGTACTGACATGCAGAAATTTAAAACTAATGTAAACAGACATCTCGCTGCGCAGCTCCTAATTTAGGTTGACTCCCCCCCCCCTCCCCTCAAAAAAAAAATTTCACCCTTTTTTTCTCAGTAGCCCCTTACGTCTACAGTGGCGGCCTGCCTTGTTTGGGGTGAACTATATTAAAAAAAAAAAATGTTGAAGTATGCTTCAATATCGAAAGCTATAAATTTAATGCTATTCTTAGAAAACTAATTAGAAGACATCCATAGCAGACTTTTTATTTTTTCTTTAATCCTTCATATTCTATCTAATATATTTTTGCTAACTTTGCCTAAATCAGAATTATTTATAGAGGGATTAACATTAAATTTGGACTTATGATATCCTTCAATCCGGTGTTTTGGCGATTATTATTCCAGTATGTTTATGAATTTTTAGTTTAGTTAAAAGGCTTTTAGCGTCATGATTAATTTTAGCTAATGTACTTTTCAGTGTAATCTTTATAACTTTTATTTACTTCTCTATGTATAATGTTTCTATATCTCTTCATTTTCAATCTGATAAAATGTTTTTATTTCATTTGCTGGAACTAAAAAGTCCTTTTTTAATTTAATTTTATGCAGAATTTTACTGATTTCCTGTATGCATAGGTTTTCATATTTCTTAGATTTCTTAAATTCAATATTCTTAATTTTATTAAGACATTTTGAAAAGTATCCAATAATGAGTGGTGAGGGGGGGATTTAAATGTTTTCAAACAATAATAGCTACCTACTTCTTTCTTTTCATTTCTTTTTTCACTTAAGGAGTTCATTGTAAAATGTGTTATTACTAATATTTAAATTATCCATTTGTTTTTGTTTTTTTCTTTTAAGGTGTTATAATTATGGTTATATTCCCTCCATCTGACATTGGCTATAAAAGTGTTGATGCTGTAGATAAGTTGTCGCAGATTGATATTCTTTATTCGTACAGGAATATTTTTCATTGAATGTGATATAAATTCCTTTTGAAACATATTGCAAGTAAATTTTTAAGCTCTACTTTAAGAGGAGCTTTCAAAATATTTTAATATATTATGTTAATTATTAAAATTGTCTAAGAAAAATTGTTAAAATACAAGTTTTTAATTGAGGATCTTAAGTTTAAATTTGTAAGAGAAATAAAAGCTCAATGTTCATCATACGATAAACAGAGCTTAATATATATATATATATATATATATAATAGCTTTTTTAGCTAATTTCAAAAGAGATCCATAGACAAAACCTTTTACAATTGTTTTGAAGCTCTTTTATTTCAGAAACTCGTATCATAAATAAAACAATTTTTTGCCATTTCTTCTTATGAAAATGCAAAACCACAAATAACTTCTCCATTCAGACTTAGATAAATTATTCATTGTCAATTTTGTTTCAAAATCATTTTCTTAAGGCTTTTTTACCATGAAATTCTTAAAAATCCATTGCTGTTACAATTTCAAAAAGAGTATTATCGTTAATACTTTTTTTTTTTAATTTGCTCTTATTTCATACTTTCACTATTAGAAAGTTCTAGTAATTAAAGGAAGTTAATTATCTGTTTCTTTATCTTTATCAGTTATTCCAAATATATATATATATAAGCCTACAAGAAGGAAAAAAAAGGTTTAGACCAACACAATAATAGTTAGTCAATACATTTATCTTATATTTGACTGTAGTTCAAGCGAAAATTCTTATTGATGGCAAACGATGAAAACAATTATGCTGGATGGGTAAAGCACATGATATGAGGATAGCAAGATTTGTATGTACAGGTGTAAACTACCCATTGAAGAAAAAATGAAAAACAAAATATTTTATGGAAATAATATATTGTGAAACAAAATATAAAAGAATAAATGAATGCGGAATGCGATAGTTTTTTCCTCTATGGAGAATGACCCTCTTTTTTACAAGCACTGATGATATCCTCTTCCAAAAAAATAAATGCCTTATACATTTCGAACATTACATATATTTTGGTGGTAGGCCGAAACAATTGTACGCAAATAAAAACCGATTTTTTGGTGAATTTGTTCCCTACATTGATGTGGCTTCTATAATATTAAAATATTATATATATATATATATAAAACTACCACAACGAAAACAGCAAATACCAAGGCCTGTAACTGCACAAACAAAAAAGAATGCCCATTACAACATAATTGCCAAATAACCCAATCAGTATATCAAGCAACCATCTCTACTAAAGAAAACCCAACCATGAAAAAATTCTACATAGGTATGGCTGGTAATACCTTCAAAGAAAGATATACTGGACATAAGTGTTCTTTTAATAACCCTACATATCAAAAAAGAACCTCACTTTCTATATATTACTGGGAACTATACAACAATAACCTATCACCAACAGTAACCTGGAACACAATTAGAAAAACTAGCACCTGTGGTTCCCTAAACTTACCTTGCTACCTTTGCCTTACAGAAAAACTTGAAATAATTAAATTTAGTGATAGGGGTAAACTTCTAAACAAAAAACAAGAAACATCAATTAACTGTAGGCATAATAGATTACACCTTCTTAGTAATCCACTCATAACCCCTTAGGCTGTTACTATAAAAAAAAAAAAAAAACTTCACCTACCCATCAACTGAAAATTTTGTCAACACAACTATCATCTTATACCTTTTTTATTAATTATTATTTTTTTATTAGTAGTAGCATTATTGTTTGTAGTATTATTTGTAGTAGTACTGTAAGCGGTGGTATTGGTTGGTATTATTATTATTATTATTATTATTATTATTATCATACCCACAACGATTAACACTAATTGTCATCTTCTGTATTTTTCTTTACTCTTAAATACCCCCTTATATGCTTATCCATTTATTGATTAATATTTCTATATTTTTTAAATTATTTTTTAGATTTTTTAGATTATATTTTTTAGATTATCATTATCAATTATTTATTACTACTATTATTAATATCTTTATTTATTACTACTATTATTAATATCTTAAACTTAATTATTCGACATTGAATTATTTTTTATTTTTTATTTTTATACTTTTATCAAGATAATTATTGTCATCAGTGGTGACATCATGTCTGATGTTACTATCATAGTTATTGTTATTTGCGGTAATGAAATTAACAGTATCACTATTATTAATAATATTGATATCGCCATGTTTTACCGTTACCTTACTTTTGCTTCAACTGCCATTTTTATTATTATTATTATTATTATTACTATTATTCTTATTATTATTACTATTATTCTTATTATTATTATTATGGTTTTCATTTTACTATTATTGCCACCATTATGACTACTTCTATTATTATTTATTAATTTTTCACTATCATTTTTTCACTATCATTATTACTATTGTTAAGATTACTGGGATTACCACTCTGATTACTGCTGTCTGTTAAACCACTATTATTACCTTTTTTATATGATCAGCATTATTGCAACCATTAACCCATATCATAATATCGGCAAACATTATCTTATCATTATTTAATATTATTATGATAATCACTACCTTCTAGGATTCCTAATATTTCTTAATTATTCTATTTCTTTCCTAAACTATTATTTTTATAAATTCTTAAATATTATTGACCAGCAATATCGTTGTCGTTGTTATTATTATTACTATTTTTATTATTATTACCATTATTATTATCATTATTATTATTATTATTAATAATTAATAACGCCGAAATTTTCTAGTTATTCTTTAGTTATATATTTTTTAGTATTTTTATTATCGTTCATTTACTATTTTCATTATTTCACCTCAATTATTAGGGGTATCTATTATTATTATTATCATTATTATTATTAATAATTAATTACGCCGGCATTTTCTAGTTATTCTTTAGTTATATATTTTTGACTATTTTTTAGTATTTTTTAGTATTTTTACTATCATTCATTTATTATTTTCATTATTTCACCTCAATTATTAGGGGTATCTATTATTATTATTATTATTATTATTACTAATCCTGTTATATTTAACGAATATATTTATTTATTCACAGTAAGCAAATAAACTCTAGACAAATTATAAAGACAATTTAAATCCAGAATCGCGACACATCTGATCACCGCCCCACCACCACAACAATCAGACGCATCTGACCGGTCTGCCCGCACGCATACGCACATATACACAATATTACAGTTCACTTGAAAACATACATTTATAAACTCGACTGTTTTTTTTGACACTTGATTCGTGCATGTCTACACATTTTATTTACACAGACATGTACAAAATCTGCGACACTGGCATGTCGATGTTATCGATCAACAGTTACTATAAACTGAGATCTCATCAGCAGAGTTAGAATCCGATCTTAACCTCAGATCATATTACCACCCTGTGGATATTTTTCACCTGGATTATTACCATTATTATATATATATATATATATATATATATATATACAAACATATGAGAGACAAGCGTTTGTGCAACTATAACTACTTTTACACTATTAGACCTAGGAAAATGAAATTTGATAGGAATGATCTTTGACCTATATAATTTGTCTTAAGGAGGGCATATTTATCTTTATTCTGATAAAGGGGCCCTAAATTATTAAAATTTGAGCAAATTTCAATCATTCTACAGGGAGAGGAGGGACTTCACTCAACTTAACATTTTTTATTAGTATTGTTGAAACTAAAATATCGTTTTTTATTTTGTCAGAAACCATTCATATTTTAACTAATCCATCATATGTTTATGCTAATTTGTTGTATATATGAGGTCAGTTCATGGTGTTCTAGGTTGGTTTAAAAAGTAATGGGACTAAGTTTGCTGCGTAGGCTTTTGAACTGTAGAGGGATACTGTAACCCTCGCGTTTTGTTTGCATATGCTTTTGTTTACACTCCTCAGGTCGTTCAGCTATGAGCACTGAGGAACAAATGACGAACACTCAGCAATAAATAAAAATAACATCACCTTACTTGAACAACCACCTTATTCACCTGATCTTGCTCCGTGTGACTTTTTTTCTTTCCCCAGAAGCTGAAAGGGACCAACTTTGAATGTGTGGAGGGCATCAAGAGAGCCATAATTACAAAGCAGAGGCATCCCAGAAGATTTCTTCCAGCAGTGCATGGAGGTGTGTAGAAAGGATTGAAAAATGCTTTAGACTCAAGGGAGTGGGGGTGATTAGTTTGAAGAGGAATTCATGCAGTTTGTTGCTTGGAAGTTGTGGTAGACGTGATGAGCCTAAAACTAGGTTGAGCAATGGAAGTGGCCCTGACTTGCCTGATTCCCCGCCATGACAGGGTTCGTCTTTACATGGCGTGTAGTTTGAAAATTAAGGAAATGATCTTGCTTCCTGAGACTACCCCCACTCCCCAAGTTCAAGGGGATCATCAAAGGCTGCTCGTTTAAAGCTGTGGAGACCATGAAGAGGGCCGTAAGGATGAAGCTGTGCATAGAAGCGTAAGTGAGAAGATTCAAGGGGAAAGTACTTAGAAAGGAAAACACACACACACACATATATATATATATATATATAGTACATGTATTGTATTAGTTTCTGTAGATGTAAATCCGTTGAAACTCCAGTGTTTATAAAAAAGTGCTCAATAACAAGTAGAGCTGTTCTTTAGTATGAATTTTTATTTATACAAACGTTATTGGTTATATATATGCATACATGTTTCGGTTGTACTCTTCACAGTAAGTCCACCACTTCAGACCAAAGAAGACAAGGAAGTGAGATCTCACCCCCACTCCCAAATAATTCTACTGCTTTCATCCACAACAACCTCACTCTGTTATAATTATTATTTACTAATAAGAGAAATTTACTAATAAGAAAAATTTGAAGATCAAACATACTTTTCCGATATGCGTATTCCAGCGCACTTGATATGGTCCTCATGTCAGCCTCGATATTCCTAGCCCAATTCTCGACATCACCAATTTCCTGAAAGAAAGTAATATGAAACACTATATTTCTTGTAAATTTCTGAACATTTTTAACTATAAAAAAACAAGTAAATCGGAAGAAACGTGCAGTTCGATTTAGACGCAGACCTACCAACTTTGCAAAGTTTTACCGTAATTATCACAATTTTTACTTCAAACTCTAGATATCTTCATTCAGTATCCATTTCTCATGGTTTTTATTTAGATTTTTTTTATTTTGAATGCGAACAATTCTTTCTGGTTGGATCATGGCATTCTATACTACAGGCCATTTAAAACTAATGTAAACAGACATCTTGCTGCACAGCTCCAAATTTAGGATGATCCCCTAAAATGTCACCCTAATTCTCAGTAGCTCCTTACGTCTACAGTGGCAACTTGCCTTGTTTGGGGTGAACTCAGTTTAAAAAAAAAAGAATATATAGTTGACTTAATTTCCTTCAAAAATTTCTGAAAATCGAATATTTCTAATAGACCTGTGAACTCTGTTCCAGAGGTAGTAACAACAACAACAGCAGCAGCAGAGAAATGATCTCTGTAAAATATTCAATGTTTATTGGTTGAAATACTTAATTCTGGTTGGTCAATTTTATCAAAATACTCAATCTCGATTGGTTACCGATATCGGACTTGAACCAATCAGAAATAGTTGCCCTTGGAACCAAGCATCTGCTAGCATTGGCTACATAAGCGAGAACCAAAGCACAGCCAGCAGGGAGATACTCACCTTGCCAGTCACAACATAGCGTTATAAACTGCTATACAGACTCCTTGCGAGCAAACTAAATCTAGCCTTGGCCACAGGCATCTCAGCAAATAACACAAGACATAGTCATGGAATTCTACACATAACGACAGCTTACACACAGTCTTAGGAACTCACAGACACAAGTGCACCCACCTACAGACAAAACAACACTTTCTTCATCTAGATCCTTTGAATTCTTATTAACTTTTTATTTTTGGTTGTTCTAACAAGCCATCAATAAAATCAATATATTTATGTGTGGATAGACTTTCTCATTACTTTTGACATTGTGCTACTATGGAGAATGTAACATTGTGTCTTTTTGCGCCTTGAGGACGTCTCTGGAAGGGCTTTTATCGCCCTGCACAGTACTACCAGCTCCCGGGGGTTACACGATAGTCACATTCCCCTTCATGAAGGGGTTAATCCCATCAGTTGGTTTGACGGGTTTGGGGATGTCATTAATTCCCTCCAGAGAATTAATTATCTGAACTTATTTGGGACAACATGCTGGAATTTGAACGCTTTATAATAAAGTGAACAATCATTTTTCATAAAAATATATAACTAGAATTTATTAATTCCGAAAAACATGTACAAACTCGAGAGCTGGCTCGCAACACGACCGTCCTGTATGAAGAAGCAACACTAACTGCTAAATTCTGCCTCTCTCTCTCGCAGTCAACAGTGGAGAGAGAGGGTATATGTCCCACAAGAGAAAGAAAAGACAAGAATACACATACTGAAAAAGAGAGAGAGATAAAGACTAGAGTCACTGACTGGTTGTATTGTATTCACAATCCCCCGCCGCTAACCAACAGTTAATTTGACCATTGTCTCATCTGATGCATCTGTCAAACTCAATTGCTTTGACACCGTCGATGCTTTTATAAACAACTTGGCCCTCTGATAAGAGGCTGACATTTGTAGTGGTGTCGTCACACTGCCGCTAATGCAATAGCACAATTGTCTCGATTTACTTGCCTCCCCACAAGGGCAAAGTCAGATACAAGGCTTTCAATGTGGGAAAATCCAACTTTAACAAAGAGGCGCCCATCCTTGTACCACAATATTGTCTTATCCTCTACAGACCTCGAGTCGGGTTTCTTCGATGTGCCATGAAGTTGCCTGTAGTATAGAACACCATGGCTTGGATTCATAGTAATATTTCATCATCATCATCATCATATTCGGTTTAATGTCCGTTTTACATGCTGACATGCATTGGATGGCTTTACAGAAATTGACTTCCTAAGTAACCTATCTTTGGCCAGGACTTTATTTATCCCTCAGGTTCATTTTTATCACTTTTTCCCATTTTTTTCTTGGCCTTCTTCTGTGAATTGAATCTGCTACCTCAACTGTTCTACATCTACTAACTCAAGAACTCTCATCCATTCTTTCAACGTGGCTATACCATTGAAGTCTCCTGTTCTGAACACATCTCCCTATATTGTCCAGATTTAATCTTCCTCTGAGGTCATCAGATCTAAGCCTGTATTTAAGACTCACATTACGTATTCATCATATCACTCTCATATCATTTCTTACCATGAGTTTTCCTGTTATTTTATTTTGAATTTACATATTTCGTTTGAATCTCAATATAAATAAGCACCAAGATTTTTTTTTTAAGAAACCCAAAAAGGTAGATGAAACACTCGTTAGCTTTGGTGGATAATCACCTAGAGATTGTGTCTCGATGGTCCCCATCAATTCACTTGGTTGGTGTCAAGAAGGGCATCCAACCTATAAAAATCTTGCCACAATTAAGGAAGTGACTTCAAAACAGATTGTTTGCATTTCAGACTGTGCAGTTTAACCGAGTGCATTGCATATATTTTGGTTGTGTGTTGAACGGCTTTCAGAAATTGACTTCCAAACTAACACATCCTTATTTATCCTTCTTTCTATGCACTCTTTAGCCTTAGTGGGAAATCACCTAGAGATGGTGTCTCGATAAAAAACACTGGTCCCCATCACCACACTGGGTTGGTGTCAGGAAGGACATTCGTCCTATAAAAATTTTGCCTCAATTAAGAAAATGGTTTCCAAAGAAAATTGGTCTAAACACAGTTAATATATGTATATATTAAAAATACATTAAATTATTCTTTTGTAACACATCTTTCTGTTAAATACAATAAGCTGTAATTGGAATTATAAGACACTCATAGATTGATCAATGTGGTTGTCTTCACTTGGCCCTTTAAGGGTCACGATGATTGGCCAAAAGGTGGATCTGAAGAAAAAGGACAAAGTCCATTTCTAACATTTATATCAACTTTATCAGCCATCTTCGTTAGACCTGTAATGATAGAGATGGTGTTAGTAATAGAGGATAAGTCCGTGAGGCTGGACGAGGAAAAAAGGTTTGATAATTCATAATATGTAGAATTAAATGTCCTGGTTGTAGGGAACGGAGAAGAGTTCATAATAGGTGAATGTTCTTAAAAGTCCATACGTACGTAGATGTTAGTTTAAAGGTCGGCAGAGTTCATATGTGGTTAGTAAGTGTGTGTTGAAATAAGTCCACATGTGGCAGGTTGCCATCTTGGTTAGTGAAGCCTTCTTGTCGACGCCGACAGCCCATAGCTAACGGCAGGAGATTTGCGGGCCAAGTGAGGAGCTTGATGGTTGAACTGAGCGACGGGGATTGGTTTAAACAGTTGTGCCTTCTTGCAAGTAAAAGAGAGAGAATAGTGTCAATACACTCCCTTAAATAACCTTTAGGGATCAGGGATCTGCTCACATAAGAGATTGTTTCTGATTGGTCAAATCAGAATCAAAATTAAATGTTTGCTTCAATCAGCGCCCAGCTTACAAGTCAAGCAAACATTTCAAACATTGTTAGTGGCTGCTGTTGTTGCCATTGTAGTACTACTGCTGCTATCAACCAAATCATTGCTCCCTTAAGGGTCATGTGATAAAGCCTGTATCAACACGAAAACATTAGGCCTACACCTCTTTTTCCCAACTACACTCAATGTTGGTAGACTGCTTTATAACACAAGCCCCAGACGGTTGTCACAAAGGTTTCCTCCTACACTGGTTAATAGAACACATGAAGCATAACATAAGTTTCATAAATGCACAAGTTTGCAAACCCTTTTTCTATATATTCACCTTTTACTGTTTTGTAACTTTATAACTGGCCGAAGTAAAATTGCTCAATTAATATACACAGTTGTTGTTCCTTTTCTTCAAAAGCTGTCGCTTCCAATTCAACTTTCAGATGAGAATTGATAACTTGTATTATTTGGACTACTGTTCTCATCTTAGATGTTATTTTCACAATGTTTACATGGATCCGTGGCACAACAGATAATGTGTTAAGTAATAATCTGACAGTCTTCTGGGGGTTGAAGGTTCAATCCTCAGTACAGGTGATACTAAGAAAAGAATTACTTAAGGCTTCTACCTGGTCATGGCTGACGGAACAAGAACAATCTGCCTCCGTGGATTAAATAAAGGGTTTAGTTCAAAATTCTGTACACATTTTTTAGTTTGACAAGACACACCTGAAAAAAGTCAAAGGTTACATCGGTAGAAATGGTGTGAGAATAACATCAAAGATGAAAACAGTAGACCATATAATCCAAATAATCCAAATCTTGCTTTTTTTTTCTTGTGAAAGAACTGAACTTTTTTTCCGGGGATGAAACTCCCCATGCTGTTTCTATGAAGATAATTCACACTCTGCTTTTACCTTAAGTGCTGTATTGAAGTCTTCAACTAGTTTCAACCACTGCATTGTCATCTTGGCAAAATGCGTTGCATTCGCTTGAAGGATCTTCGTTTCGGTGTCAAGTTTTTTCTGGTTGACATACGACTGAGCAACACTAAAAAAAAAAAAAGTACCTCATATTGAAAATGTTATCATTTACTTTTCTTTCAAGGCAAAAATTGTAAACATCACCATATTTCAAATAATTTCCGACCAGCAATATATCACCACACAGGGAACGCAGAGTGAATACCGCTAGTTAGTGATAAAATGACGTTCACGTGCAGATTTAAAACTCCGAAGATTGCAAGATATATTTACAATTACTTTTTGGTTTATTATTGATGCCATGTTTCCATGTCGTTTTTTTATTTGCTTTTTTCTAATCTTTGTTCTGTTTTTAGCTTTTTTTTTTAATAATTAAATCAACTTCAACATTTTAGTATTTTTTTCTCAATTTCCTCACACAACTAGAAAAGGACTTTTGGTTAAGACATGCTTATTTTAAACTCTTTATGATTTGAATTTTTATATCTTTTTACTTATCAAAACACCTCAAAATAAACAGGATTTTTACATTTTTATTTGGCAGTTTAATGGCTTAAATCGGCAGAATCTTTCTCCATATTTGCACCATAAGGTAAAACCTTGAACAATGTGTATCCCAAAGACTTTTCTATAATCTTTCTCCATATTTGCACCATAAGGTAAAACCTTGAACATTGTGTATCCAAGGGCTTTTCTATAATCTTTCTCCATATTTGCACCATAAGGTAAAACCTTGAACAATGTGTATCCCAAAGACTTTTCTATAATCTTTCTCCATATTTGCACCATAAGGTAAAACCTTGAACATTGTGTATCCAAGGGCTTTTCTATAATCTTTCTCTATATTTGCACCATAAGGTAAAACCTTGAACAATGTGTATCCCAAAGACTTTTCTATAATCTTTCTCCATATTTGCACCATAAGGTAAAACCTTGAACATTGTGTATCCAAGGGCTTTTCTATAATCTTTCTCCATATTTGCACCATAAGGTAAAACCTTGAACAATGTGTATCCCAAAGACTTTTCTATAATCTTTCTCCATATTTGCACCATAAGGTAAAATCTTGAACATTGTGTATCCAAGGGCTTTTCTATAATCTTTCTCCATATTTGCACCATAAGGTAAAACCTTGAACAATGTGTATCCCAAAGACTTTTCTATAATCTTTCTCCATATTTGCACCATAAGGTAAAATCTTGAACATTGTGTATCCCAAAGACTTTTCTATAATCTTTCTCCATATTTGCACCATAAGGTAAAATCTTGAACATTGTGTATCCCAAAGACTTTTCTATAATCTTTCTCCATATTTGCACCATAAGGTAAAACCTTGAACAATGTGTATCCCAAAGACTTTTCTATAATCTTTCTCCATATTTGCACCATAAGGTAAAATCTTAAACATTGTGTATCCCAAAGACTTTTCTATAATCTTTCTCCATATTTGCACCATAAGGTAAAATCTTGAACATTGTGTATCCCAAAGACTTTTCTATAATCTTTCTCCATATTTGCACCATAAGGTAAAACCTTGAACAATGTGTATCCCAAAGACTTTTCTATAATCTTTCTCCATATTTGCACCATAAGGTAAAACCTTGAACAATGTGTATCCCAAAGACTTTTCTATAATCTTTCTCCATATTTGCACCATAAGGTAAAATCTTAAACATTGTGTATCCCAAAGACTTTTCTATAATCTTTCTCCATATTTGCACCATAAGGTAAAATCTTGAACATTGTGTATCCCAAAGACTTTTCTATAATCTTTCTCCATATTTGCACCATAAGGTAAAACCTTGAACAATGTGTATCCCAAAGACTTTTCTATAATCTTTCTCCATATTTGCACCATAAGGTAAAACCTTGAACAATGTGTATCCCAAAGACTTTTCTATAATCTTTCTCCATATTTGCACCATAAGGTAAAATCTTGAACATTGTGTATCCCAAAGACTTTTCTATAATCTTTCTCCATATTTGCACCATAAGGTAAAATCTTGAACATTGTGTATCCCAAAGACTTTTCTATAATCTTTCTCCATATTTGCACCATAAGGTAAAATCTTGAACATTGTGTATCCCAAAGACTTTTCTATAATCTTTCTCCATATTTGCACCATAAGGTAAAATCTTGAACATTGTGTATCCCAAAGACTTTTCTATAATCTTTCTCCATATTTGCACCATAAGGTAAAATCTTGAACATTGTGTATCCCAAAGACTTTTCTATAATCTTTCTCCATATTTGCACCATAAGGTAAAATCTTGAACATTGTGTATCCCAAAGACTTTTCTATAATCTTTCTCCATATTTGCACCATAAGGTAAAATCTTGAACATTGTGTATCCCAAAGACTTTTCTATAATCTTTCTCCATATTTGCACCATAAGGTAAAATCTTGAACATTGTGTATCCCAAAGACTTTTCTATAATCTTTCTCCATATTTGCACCATAAGGTAAAATCTTGAACATTGTGTATCCCAAAGACTTTTCTATAATCTTTCTCCATATTTGCACCATAAGGTAAAATCTTGAACATTGTGTATCCCAAAGACTTTTCTATAATCTTTCTCCATATTTGCACCATAAGGTAAAATCTTGAACATTGTGTATCCAAGGGCTTTTCTATAATCCATATCTACTTAGAGTCACTCTTTAAGTACATATGGGTGGAAAATGGCAATTGATGGTTTCTGTTGCATTCCCAAGGAACAGGATTTAGTCTGCTTAACAATCTTAATCGACACAATGTTTATGTGTCAAAAACTCAAACCTCTAGTCCACGTCATGGTGTTGAAGTTTGACGTCTTTGAAGCGTGTATAATCTCTTTATAAACTCTAGTAGCTCGAACCCATGTGCTTCATCATCGATTTTGATCAAATCACAGGACACAGTCTTTTTTGGGGGATAGAGGTTTTTACTCGCATGAGGAACATATTCAGACATCGTTTACAGAAATCAGAGATCTATATAGTGATACACTCTTGGCTAAGAGAGAGTGATAGAGAGAGATTAAGAATCGGAACTCAATTCATGACTCATCTTCCTCCACTCGCATCGAAGCTGGGATGAGCGATTGCTTTATGCATCTACTCACTTTAAGGGTTGACAGGAACAAGGGCCCACAAACCATGTCTAGGGAAATGACATTAGATCTTTAACTTCTGTTTATTCACTAAGGTCACCTTCTGACCCCACAGCCATCAATCATTCTCAGTTTCTGCTTTCGACAAAACAACCATTCTCTGGCCTTTATTATCTAACACTGGTAGGTGATAACAGGGTTAAGAAGGGAAGTGCTGTTTATCCTGAGATAAGATGTGACTTTTAATATATTTTGAATTATTTTTCTCTAAGCCCTCCGCCCAACAATATGTCTCCAGCCAAGTAAACACAGCTAGTAATAGATAAAAAATATAGAAACTATTTTATATGTATGCAAAAAGGCACAAACATATATGCAAAACAGTACAAACATATATGCAAAAAGGCACAAACATATATGCAAAAAAGGTACAAACATATATGCAAAAAGGTACAAACATATGCAAAAAGGCACAAACATATATGCAAAATGGCACAAACATATATGCAAAAAGGCACAACATCTGTGGTAAATGCATATAATAAAAGTTTCTGATATTATTTCATTCATTAAATTTATACGAAAATATTTCATAATCCTCTTTTATTAAAGAAGCTCTAATTAAAAAAGAAAAGAAAAATGTTTACCCCGAATTCAGATGATCAACGAGAGCGTGGGTCAGGGCAGTTGCTGCAGCCATCGCTTCAGTTTTACGTTTTTCTACAATGAAAAACATAATTAGATCAGTAAAATAAAAACACGGAAAGATCCATTCATAAGACGCATCCTTCCAATCTGCGCATTTAATGACGAAAATTCTATTTCAAACTTAAGCATGACAGACTGACCAAGAGACTGATATTCAATATATTGGCACAAGATTAGCACAGCGCTAGAGCCATATCAGAGTTGGATTGTCCAACATATTAGTTGTCTTCCCGTTTCCCTATTACTTGAAAGTGGTTTCGCCTGGGTGGGGTGAAGGCTTGAAAAAGCATGTTTTTAGACATCTAAATGAATTTTTTCAGCAGGAGTAGTTTCCGGACTAATTATTTCAATTTTATTCTCGTTTAGTTAGTCATTTCTTAGGTTCTTCAGTCGGACGAGTGGTGGTGTTGTTTCTTTTACTTTCGTCAAACTTGCAAAGTCAAGAAAAGACCTTTGTGTAAAATTTCCTTACGTTGAATGTCGAGTCTACACAAGGATTGCGACAGTATTCTCATTTACCCCCAAACTACCTCACCAATCACAAGTGGGTTACTAAGATTAAGTAGCAAGCTGCAAAGCCCACTAAATTTGTAACCATTGACACCAGATTGGACAGCTATCTACCTTAGGCTGATACACTCACAGCTGGACCCTTTCCGCCAACAAAGACAACCTTTGCATCCATTTTCACCATGTTTCCAAGCTGCCTGAGGGATGACAGATTTTGGACCCAAACTACCAAACCCAGCGTGAGTGGGTTGCAAAAATTAAATAGATAACTGCAAAGCAATTATATTTACAACGTCTGCTGACAAACCAGTCAGCTCTACTTTGGCCACTATGCTCACTGCTAGACCCTCATTACCTATCCAGCATTGGGTAGAACCTAAACCAGGCTTTTTGGGGGGGTCAAACTGTCCTGAATTATGAATACTAATCTCTGATTATATATATATATATATATATATATATATATATATATATATAATTTTGCACTCTTAACCTGTTCACCTTTTTTATAAATTTCTAAACATTAACAGTTTCATTTTACCGTAATCCGATTTTTGTTTACTACACAAAATTTTCAAAGTCGGTGACGTGGATTTCGAACTATGATGGCTTTGCTATCAACACCAAAACATCCTGAGAAAACGATTCACACACTAGTCAGTATTACAGAAGACAGAAGATTGGATAAATGAGGACACATTGAATTGTGAAAGAGGAAAGGCAGCTCTTGTATTAGAAACATTAAAAGCCAATAGTATCTTTTCGTTGGACATCAGCAAAATATCACACCTAGGAGCACCACAGATGCAATTTTCATCATTCACCAAATCATGTAGAAACATCTAGCAGCAAACAAACATGGCATTTGTAGATTTGGAAAAAGCTTTTGACCGTGTCCCAAGAAGGGGCATCTGGTGGGCTCTGTGGAGGTTTGGTGTTACAGAGTGGCTGGTTCAGGTGGTGATGTCTATGTACACCAATGTACGTAGTTGGGTACAAGTCGGTAACAACTACAGCGACGAATTTGACGTTAAAGTAGGCGTCCATCAAAGATCTGTCTTAAGTCCCCTTCTATTCATCATTGTACTCAAGGCTCTATCATTAGAATCTTGTACCAGCTGCCCGTGGGAGCTTCTATATGCCGACGACCTGACGATCATTGATACTTTACTTCAATCACTCAAAGAACGTCTGGATAGGAAGAGTAGCATGGAGGAGAAAGGTTTCAGAGTCAACATGGGTAAAACCAAGATCATGATCGCTAGTCCCATGTGCCGTATGTCTAAGAGGAACAGGCAGCAACTCAATCATCTGCACCCACTGTTCAGGATGGGTCCACAAAAAGTGCAGTGGTATAAAGGGCTCTCTCAGAACAGATCCTCACTTTAATTGTTTGCATTGTGCCGGCGCAGCAAGACCAATAAATGGCAGACCACTGACAGAAGTGGATACTGGTAACAACAAGCTTGAAGTAGTGACAGAATTCTATTACTTTAGAGACTGCTGTCATCTGGTGGAGGCTGTGAACTCGCGGCAGCTACACGTTGCAAGTTTGCCTGGAGACAGTTTAGAGAACTGCTACCAATCCTAACAAACACCTGCCAGCAGCTACGAGAGGTCGTGTATACTCCTCATGTGTCAGAAATGTATGGCTCTGAAACCTGGGCTGTCTCTGCCAGCACACTAAAAAAACTGTACCGTAATGACAAGGCAATGGTCAGATGGATCTGTTTGGTGAGGCCTGAACAAAGCATACCTTTTGGGTCTCTGCTCATACAAGTCAACTTGAAAAGTCTTGTTGATAACATGCAGAGGAGAAGACTGCGTTGGTTAGGGTATGTTGAGCACAGCAATGGCTGGATTGCTAAAGTCCGACAGTTGAATGTGTCAGCAGAGAAGACCACCTCTGACAGACCCAAGTTGTCTTGGGAGGACATGGTCAAACGTGATAAGAGAGCCATAGGTATGGATTCCTTCAGGCCTCACCAAAGACAAGAATGGAAGGGAAGACTAGGCCCCACCCTCATCAGAGGATTAATTGTGGCCTGATTCAACAAATAAACCGGATGATGATAATTATGATGATGTAACAAGCCATATCTCTCTTATTTTGGGACCAATTTTTTAAATAATTATATGGATGGAAAGAGAATAGAATTAGCATTCCAATGATGTCCCATGTGTCTTTATACATTAAATATTTTTATATTCCAAGTTAAAAATGAAAACTGACGAACCAGAAAGGAAAACTGTTTTTTAATTTTAATTTTTATATTTTATACCTTACATTCCGATTAAAATGTGCAACCTTAAATTTGATTGGATATTCTTGAGATTTCACAGGCTATTTAAACCCAGGTGACTAGTATCATGTGATGTGGGTTTTTATGACCACTAGAACCAAAGATACGATCGATCAAAGTTAACTAAAAATATTTCGAAATTAATAAGCTAAGTCGACATACATCATTAAGTTTCATATAGATAATAGTTTCAGAATTATTTTTATGTATAATACGTACATATTTGATCATTTTTAATGGTGCGCAAATTTCTTTAAAAACTTATATTTGGTTGAATTCAACAAGTCACGAGTGGAATAGCGAATGTCAACTTAATTTCATTATAGCCACATATCGAATTCACATTTCCTTATCAAAAACAGAAAACACTTTCAACTAATTTTTTTGGTGTTTTCATTTCATTAGACTACTCTTAACAATTTAAAAAGTAATTTTTATTCAAATTTTTCAAAGTTTATTGTGAAAAAATAATGGACCGACTGTTTTTTTTTGTGCTAATGCAATCCTTCTAGACTTAGGCAATTTAATGTTTTGTCCCAATTTCCCCACATTAAAAACGACCTTTGTTACTTTGGAGACTGCTGTTATCGGGGAAGGCAAGTAAATAGGGATTCTGTTGGGTTTTTTTAACGCTTACTGCTAATGTCGTACATGCGTGATAAAGTCTATGTCACGTTTCTGTTATCTTGCTATTTATAATTACTCACTTGTTAGAATTTAAATAATTATTTTTAAAAACTGATGAATTATGAATTAAAGATACCCTTGTATTTTTTTAATGAAACTGGGGATATATAAAAAAGAAGACATTTCTTCACCTTTTTTTTAATATCGAACAACTTTTAACAATATTTTAAGAGAATGTGTTTGGTTTACATACCCCACATGTTTTATTCAAAAATAAAATAAAAACACTACTTTTTATTCATGTTTATCATTTTTTTAATATCGGTTTGTTTTTTTATGCAATGTTTTTTTTATTTTTATTTTGTTTACAAAGTTAGTTATTATTAGCAAAATAGTAGCTTATGAATTAAGAGTCCAATAAAATTTAAATAAATTTTTATTATACTTTTAATTATCAGTCCTTATTTACTTGCCTCCCCACGAGGGCAGAGTTAGATACAAGGTCGGTTTTTAGTGTGGGGAAATCTAACTCCTCAAAAAGGGGCATCTGGATTGGGATAAAATTTCAATTGCTTCAGTCTAGAAGGATTTCTTCACTGACTGAGGATAGAAAAGATGAAGTGTAGTATCAGATGCTAGCCAAAAGGCCAAATGTAAAAAAAAATAAAACAAAGCATTGCATTTTTTTTATTACCATGAAAAAGAAAAAAAAATCTTGTACATGCTCATTTTGGACTTTTAATTTTTTTTTCTTATATGAGTAATGGCGCGTGCTAAAAATGGCACAAGTGAATAATTAGAAAAAAATGTCATAAAGCAAGAACATAGAAAAGGTTCAAGCATAAAAAATCTCTGTTCTGTGTGGAAGATAAATTGGTTCAGTGGTTTTGCTGTCAGTAGTTCAATTATTCATCAGAGACCAGAACTAGAAATGTATGTTATTATAATTTATATATTACGAGTTATTGGCTGTATAAGTGACAAGCATAATCCTGTGTGGAAGATGATCATCCACTTTCCGACCAGATGACGCTTAAATGATGTGTAACAGTTTTAGTTAACTATTAGATGTAACCATGTTCTTGTTTTCCTTGGAAGGGGGGCTGTTGCTAGCCAAACTTAGGGTCTGGGTGGCAGTGCTCGGGTTACAATTTTATCCAATCTTTTTTTTTCCATTCTGTTATGGAGTAAATACATACAGATCTTTGCTGAAAGAAACATTCTAGTGCAGTGTAAGGCTTTAAAAAAAATGGTTTTCTGCTTGAATTACACAATTTCTTTAAAACAGATATTAATAGTGTGGTTACTCTTATACAGACACTATGTAGTGACTTAAAAGAAATTAAAGCTGTATTGAAATACCTCACAATCTGTATGATACAATGTGACAGTTTTAAAAACTTTGAAATTTACACATTTTATTTATAATTCATGACTTAATGTAAAGAGATAAATAAAATCTGACTCCATAATTTTACATAAGAGTATCAAGTTTCATGAGAATAGCTTAAAAAATAAATGAATGATGGAGAATTTACTGAATTTCTTGAAATGATAAAGTCCATATTTTGGCCTATTTTTTTTAAGGATTGTTAAAGAAAAATGTCCAATGAAAAACACAAAATTGCCACTTTAAATTCTGATAACTTTTGAACCACTGATGGTATTTGCATAATTCAAACGGTTTTGAGCTGCTTTTACGCTGCTCTATTCACCCAAGTCGATAAAATAACAATTAGTTAAAAAGAAAAAAGAAACTTGCAATGCTAGTATTTTTGACAATTTATTTTCCTGGCCATTTAGCAGTGTCGGAATGGAGGTTGACCTGTTGCCTTGTTCCTTTACCTATTATCATCATCATCATCATCATCAGTGTAACACTTTGCCTGTTCCTTTATCACCATGTCAGCATTGGTGATGGTGGTGGCTATATCAGTTCAAAAAAGAGGAGGGAAGTTAAGCGCTGATTGGTTAAATGAGGTAGACCCCAGCTTTTGGGTTTCTTCCGCGCCCTGTTTAAACAGTTCCAGCCAAATTCCCCATAAAAAAATGACATTTTGTTTTCTTCTTTTTAGAAAAGATTAAAAACAACTGGGGTTTTTTTTATTAATAGGGACATGAATGTCTCTAAAAGAAAAAGTGTTCCAGTCAGGCAATATTTTTACCCTTTGAGCTTTGTAAAAGAAGGTAATTTAGGGCAAGAAAACCCTAAAAGAGGATAAATAAGAAACCAGAAGTTTCATATAAACTTTCATGAACCATTTACTTTATGAAGATTTTGTTTTAAAAAAAAAGAATCCGCTTCGAAGCGACCTATTTAGAAGAAAGATACATTGGGAGAAAAGGGACCTTTTGAAGAATTTGTCTCATGAAAGACTTTTTTATTGAATGTTCTTTTTTTAGTCCCCTTTTTCAAGTAAGACAGTCTTTCTTAACTTAGTGGAAAAGCTAAGTTAGTTCGTTTTTACCCATTTTTCTTCATCGTTCTAGACGTTTATAGGAACAACAATTTGCTAACCTTTTATCATTTGGAACCATTATAATTTTTAAAAGGATTGTCTCTTACGTAGAGACCCATTTTTTTATATATATATATTTTTTGTGCTCAAATTGATTTATTTTATTGAGCTATTTGTTTTTTATTGCTACCTTTGGTTAAAATCTATTTAGTATTACACATCAAATCTGAAGAAAAACACGTTTAAAATGTGTAAATATGCTAATATAATAGCGGTTTTTATAAATGGCATCTTACTGAAACCTGAAGTAGGGTATTATGTAAAATCAATCTGATTTTATGTGTAAAGTGAAACGAAGCAGGCACTTTCATTATACCAGAAAACAATTTTCATAATTCACAGAATGTTGAAAATAAAAGTTGTTTACGTTTGTTCTTATTGAGATAACACAAGAAGTGTTTACAAATTATCTATAAAAAAGGTTGTGAAAAAAATATTTTGGTAATTTTATAGAAACCCACACTCCGTTAGTTTCCCCCTAAATAAAAATAAGATTCTACTTTTTAGGCAAATTACATGTAAACAGCCTACTTTTTAGGCAAATTACATGTAAACAGCCTTATCCACAAAGAAAAAATAAAATTTAATTTTTTATTATTTTAGAATTTAGAGGGGGGATCATTTTCCTATATAATTTTAACGTAAATTGAGCACCCACTTCTTGGCCAGCGAAAAAAAAATTGGGGGAGGGGATATTTTTCTTATCCAATTCTGTTGGGGGGAGCGTTCTTTTAATGTTTTTTTTGTGTTTTTAAATGCTTTTTATTGCATGTTTTTTGGGGCCCAACATTTTTTTTCATTATTCAATGTAGTTATTTTTCTGTTTTAAAAATAAATTTAAACTTATAATTTTAGATTTTAGGGGGTGGGGGTCAGGTACTAACTTTGGTCAATTTTTTCTGCTGAAAAAAGTGAATTAAAATATGTAAGAACAATGTGTACATTAAAATTGTAAAACTAGTGGAAAATTATTTCCTTGTTTTTGGGGGGTCATTTTAAGTAAAAAATAGTTTCTACATGTTTTGGCGTTTTTGAAATATTTTAAAAGTTTTTAATCTATGCATTTGTATGTATTTTTAAATGTTTTTTGTTTTAAATGTTTTTATGCTATGCATTTGTTATCGTCACTTTTACTTAGCCAAACAAGTATTTTTCATCATGGTCGAATTTTTTCTACACATGTTCGCTAATTTCACATTAAAAAACATGCAATAAAAAGCATTTAAAAATGTACTTCTTTACTTTCACGGCGACATGTTAGGCCTCTCTTTTTTAAAAAAATAGCTAAAGAAATGTATAACCTTTGTTATGTACTTACGACGTGGTAGCTGAAAAGAAAACTGTACACCAACAATTACGCTTATTCAGCCAGTATTAAATAAAAAATATAAAACAATTTTATCTATCGATCGCCATTTTGAGTTTTCCTGAAAAAAAATTTGAGTTATCTCCCTTGCCTAATAAGTAAGTATAAATGTCTTTGTCTACAGATATGTAAGATCGTTTTTCTTTTTCTTATAATTTAATAAATACTGGATGGATTTACGTATTTTTTCTGTACAATCTTATTTTCAGCTAACACATAAGTACATCACAAAGTTTATACATTTCTTTCAATATTTTCATGTCGTCGTGAAAGTAAAGAAGCACCTTTAAAGATATTTAAAACCACAAAAAAATATATTAAAAGAACGCCTCCCCCTCCCATTTTTATTTAAACTAAAACAAAATTGGATAAGAAAAATATCCTCCCCTTTTTTCGCCAGTCCAGCGCTAACTGGCCAAGAAGTGGGTGGTCAATTTACGTTAAAATTATACAAGTGATCTAAAATCTAAAATAATTTTTTTTAAATTTGTTTTTCTTTGCTGATATTTTTTAAGGCTGGTTACACGTAATTTGTCCCAAAAAAGTAGAATCTTAATTTTTTAAGGGGAAAACTACGGTGGGTGTGGTTCTATAAATTTACCGTTTTTTGTATCGCTCAAGATGACAAAAAAGTGTTAAAAGGTCTTTTTTTTCTCTCCTATTGCTACGTAATACTAAATTGATTTTAACTCCAAAACATTCATCGTGTCACAATCTTTTTAAAAAATCAAAAGATTATCGCCTATACCCTAATATTAATTCGATTTTTTAAAACTGTTTAGGGTGGCGATCTTATCATTTACCGATTTTAGTGTCCCAAATTCACGTTTCAATTTGGTAGCGTGCTAATACCGGATTCCTTTCCAAACTGCATTTCGGGGCATCTTTTACGAGACTCAGCAGAGTAAAAACGCTAAAAAAACAAATATACAACAAATAAAAGTAACTGTAAGCTGTAAAAGTTAGTTTCAAACTTGCATGTGCTATTTGTTTGTATTTTAAACCCGTTTGAAGTGCTATTTATTAGAAATTTAAGTTCGACAGACGTTCATCGAAGAATTCAAAATGGCCGCTCTACGTAATAATATCGAGTGACTGGCCGCCATTTTTCTTTGAGAAAGTAGATGTTTTATAAAACAAGAAATTTTTTTTTAACATCTAATAAAAAGCCATTTATACTACGTAAAAATACAAACAAATTACATAGGTAAGTAGAAAAATGTCTATTCTAGACATAAGTCAACTTTACTTGTTGAAAATTTATGTTTTTAAACTCTTTCTCGTTCTTTTTTTGGACCCCGTTCGCGCCTCTGCTGAGCGTCGTAACATATACCCGCATTTCGTTTACTCGAAAAATACTGTTGTTTTATTATTATTTAGGAACACAAATAAAATCAACTGGACTTTTAAACTGGTCGTGCAAAATTCGAGTGTTTCTGAAGCTTTTAAACTGACAATTCGAACGTAATTTTTGGTTAGAATTAAAGTTTATGTCAATGTCAAGTATTATGGTTCGTTTGCGTACCTAAACAAAACGGAAACAGTATTTCTCTGAATTGATCTAGAATTGAAGAACAAGGGGATACCCCATCATTATTAGTTTACACAACATTGCAATAAGAACGATAATCTAGTTTAAATATTATTTCCAACAAACTGATTTTTTTCTCATTTTATATTCAAATAAAACCAAAACAATTAACCTTGTATATCTTTCCTGGCTTGCTGTCGGGCATGATGTTGTTTTACAAGGCTGGATAACATCACAATTCAATTGGTGAAATGAAATAAATAGTAGGAAGACGGAATGTAAAGCGAAAAGTCTTAAATCTACAAATTCGATTGTTGTTGATAAACTACTTTTTGCGTTAAAGACTTTTTATTAGCCTTAGTTTCGAATTATAGGACCAAACATGTATAAATAAGAACTCATGTAATTTTTATTCATTCATAATTTATTATTGCTATTATCATTGAGATTGTATTTATAATAATTTTGTTTGATATAAATTTAGATCTAATTAAATAAATTTAAATTTTATTTTTACAAACTGAATCCATGTACTCGTTTTATGTGTGAAAGTAGAATTTAAAGTTATTTCCCTTTGAAAGTTCATTTAGGTAAAAGTTAATTCCCTTTATCAGTTCCCAGAAGTAAAAGTTATTTCCCTTTGACGGTTCTGCGATGTGCGTATGAAATAATTGGATTATCCTATGACAGATCAATAGATCGATGAAACGAACGGGCATTGAAGGAAAGTGCTAGCCTGCTTAGTTACTGTGACAGAACAGGAACACTTGTAAAACAGGCACAAGGATGCAACATTCCAGCGATGGGGCAGGGGCTGAAGCTTGGTGGATAATGAGGGACCTATTAAGTTAAGACAAAGCTCTTTTCATCCAATAGCTACAAGAAACCTCTTCAGCTACAGATTGCCATGGCAAATAACACCCTACCTGAGAGTCCAACGTTCAAACTCCTTGGCCTAACATTCACAGATAACATGAATTGGAACAAATACATTGAAGACATTGTCAAGGCTGCTGCAAAGAATGTGGGCTCCCTCTACCGTGCTAGTAAACTTCTCAACCCTGACATTATCTTATATCTCTACAACGCCACCAACCGCCCATGCATGGAGTATTGTTGTCACATCTGGGATGGTGCATCATTCATTAGTCTCTCCTTCTTAGACAAGATCCAAAAAAGAGTCGCTTACTTAATAGGTCCCTCACTGTCCACCAAGCTCCAGCCCCTGTCCCATCGCCGCAGTGTTGCATCCTTGTGCTTGTTTTACAAGTATTTCAATGGATTATGCTCCAACGAACTTGCTGCACTAGTGCCCCCTTGCCGTAAATACACTAGACTAACCCGACAATTAGCTAAGTCCCATCCATTCACTGTGGAGGTCCCTAGATGCCGGAGAGCCTTCTACTCCAATAGCTTCTTTCCTCGTGTTGCCGGCCTCTAGAACTCCCTCCTTGCTCAGTTTCCCTGACTGTACCGACATGCAGAAATTTAAAACTAATGTAAACAGACATCTTGCTGCACACCTCCCAACTTAGGATGACCCCAAAAACTTACACCCTAATTCTCAGTAGCCCCTTACATCTACAGTGGCGGCCTACCTTGTTTGGGTGAACTATCATAAAAGAAATTTTTTAATCCAGTCATTTTAGCAAGGACGATCAGATATTCATTGCAGAGGAAATTAATCATCTACTCTCTGAGGGCATAATCGAAACCAGCATATAATCATGGCGAGCCCAAGTAGTGATAGTAAAGGACACCAACTACAACATAAAAAGCGGATGTGTGTGGCTTATTCGCAGACGATTAACCAATACACTGAATTAGATGCCTACCCGTTGCCAAAAAGAGACGAGATGATGAATGATCTTGCAAAATACAAGGTATTCTCTACTTTTGATCTTTAAAGTGCCTACCACCAGGTGTCGCTGAATGAGGCTGATAAAAAGTATACCACGTTTGAGGCAAATGGTTGCTTGTATCAGTTTTGTAGAATTCCGTTTGGAGTCACAAATGGGGTCGCTGCCTTTCCAGCGGGCTATGGACAATATAGTAAAAGAGGAGAACCTGCACGGTGCTTTCCCGTACCTTGACAATGTAACAATTGCAGGACATACTCAGGAAGAACATGATCAAAATGTAAAGCAGTTCTTAGAGACTGTCAGTCGGAGAAACCTTACCAATCAAAAAGTGTAAAGTCCGTGCCTTCTATTAACGTGCTGGGGTACTGTGTTGGGAATGGTGTCATCAAGCCTGATACCGAGAGACTTCGTCCATTAAAGGAGCTTCATCCACCCAAGAACTTAAAATCACTGAAAAGGATAATTTGAATGTTTGCGTACTATGCAAAGTGGATACATGAATTCTCTAACAAAATTGTACTGCTAAAAAACACAAGAAAATTAACATTGAAATCCTTCAAGTTGCTGAAAAGAGAGTTAGAAAAAGCTACTCTGCAAACGGTGGATGAAAACTTGCCCTTTGAGGTAGAGTGTGACCCGTCCGATGTTGCGATTTCCGATGTTCTTAATCAAGGAGGACGTTCTGTGGCATTTATGTCTAGAACACTACAAGGCAGTGAACTAAAATACCACATCGTGGAAAAAGAAGTGACTGCCATTATTGAGGCAGTGCGTAAATGGAGCCACTATCTGGCACAAAGCCATTTTACTTTTGTAACAGTACCGTGGGAACTATTTCCCTACGCTAACCAATGTAACCCCCAGCGTAGGAATATGAGAGAACTCTCTAGCGTCACTTCCAGGCTGAGGGCCCACCGAGCAACACTGTATTTATACGTTCAATAAAACCCTATTTATAACAACATCTTGTTGATAGTTATTAAACTAACAATATAACATTAACAATAACCCTAACAAAACACTACATGGTGGCAGCGGAAAACACGCTAAATTGAACAAATACAGACTTTGAAAACAAAAAGAAATCTCGGTGAGAACAAAAAATTAACAGCAAGCTATCAACGTGCCCCTCGAAAACGAAAAACAAAAAACTAAAATATCGCGTTGGAAGAAACAACGAAAAACAAAAAAACAAAAACAAAAGAAAAACGACTCTCCGAAACAAAAAAACATCCCTACGAGGTAATTCAATTAAGTATTCTAAGAGAACAAACACTTTTCAAACGAACATTTTTAATTTTTAAAATTTCTCTAGCCATTTATGAGAAATCGCCATTTTCTTTTGTCTACTGTCCCCTTTCCCTTTTTTTTGTGTTCCTTCGTTTTTTCCTTTTTTTTTTTGGCTGTTAGCCTGCTGCTAACCCTTACTGCTGTGTGATTTCCTCGAACACACATACACACAGTGAACAATAACAAGCATACACAATATACGTTTCCTGTCCACACATACATACGCATAACAGTAATACGCTTATTCGCTTAGTGCGTGTTTGTGAACACATCCAAATGGCGGCAAACGATACCCCAACAATGGATTGGACAACGCCGAACACAGCTGAGACATTTAAACTCTTTAAGCAACGAATGGAACTATATTTTGTTGTACACAAAATAAAAATAGAACAGCAAGTGAGCCATATTTTATTAAGAGTGGGTAACGAGGGACTGAAAAGATACAATTCATGGACGCTAACGGAGGAGGAAAAACGTTCCCCTGACATTATTTTTGATAAATTCCTTGTACAACTAGAACCAAAGGAAAATTACAGGGTGAATCGCCTCAAACTAATGTCATATCGACAGAAAGCTGAGGAGTCACTGGATGATTTCGTCAACAGGTGTAAGCGACTTACACAGAGATGTTCACTATCCGAAACTGAACAACAGCAGCGGATAATTGAACTCATCATTGCCAGCACCCCAATAGCAGACTTTCAGAAGGAGCTTCTAAGAAAAGACGACAAACTGACACTCGGAGAAGCAGTCAATATTGGAAAAACCTATGAAGCTTCCAACGTCCATATCAACCAATTAAAGAACATGCAAACTAATGAAGCTATTAGCACGTCTATACAAGCTATAGGCCCACCAACACGTTCCAGGAATGGAAAAAGTTGTCTCAGTTGTGGGAGAAGTCATGCACGTCACCGTGAAGCTTGTCCTGCATTTGGATCAAAATGCAACACATGTGGTAAAGCCAACCACTGGGCGGCATTTTGCTTTGCAAGCAAAATCAATCAAAGGTCAAGGTCATCAAGCCGAAGCCATAACAAACCAAGGACACATCATCAGCCCCAATACAAGAGGACCCCATATGAGAATAGGCAATCCATCCGAACCGATGCGGTATACAATACCCAAAGATTAGAAGAAGGCCTTGAAAACCTCACATTCAGCAGTATAGCAACATCCACCATCTCTCAGAGAGATGAAGCTTTTGTATACATAAGTATCAAACTATGCAACAGAAGTGGAATCCACAGGCTGCGACTAAAAATAGACACAGGTGCCCAAGGAAACACACTACCAGTCTCTACATTCCGCAGGATGTTCCCAGAAAAGTTAGACTCTGATGGTCTTCCCAAATGGAAAACAAAATCAAATGCGATGAAACTGGTAGCCTACAACGGTACTCCAATAAAATGCTATGGCAGCATCAGCATACCATGCATATACAACAATTCTGGATGGCATAACAGCACCTTCTATATAGTGGATGTGCAAGGACCAGCAGTTCTAGGACTACCATCGCTAGAACAACTAAAGCTAATTACTCTACACTGCACAGTGAAAAAAGAAAACATGCAACAAACCTGTGTAGAAACACAGATAAATACTACACAAGAACTCGTTCGGATGTACCCAGACCGTTTTGACAAAATTGGCTCTATACCAGGGTCTGTGAAACTCTCTATTAACAAGAGTATGCAACCGCATATTGATGCACCTAGGAAAACTCCTATTGCATTAATAGAAACCATAAAACGGGAACTGGACAACATGGAAAAGAACAATATCATCAGAAAGGTGATAGAACCAACAGACTGGGTTTCAAGCCTAGCATATTCACATAAAAAGGATGGGAGCCTAAGGATCTGCCTGGACCCAAGATACCTAAATACGGCACTTAAGAGACCACATCACAAAATCCCTACAACAGAAGAGATAACACATCATTTTGCAGGTGCCAAGCTATTTTCAAAGCTGGATGCCAAAGCGGGTTACTGGTCCATACACCTGGAAAAAGACTCTCAGCTGCTAACAACGTTCCAGTCACCTTACGGTAGATACTGTTTCCAGAGACTACCATTTGGATTAAGTGTATCACAAGATATTTTCCAATTGAAAATGGATCAAATTCTTGAACAAGTCGATGGTGCAGTAGGAATCGCAGATGATGTTGCTGTCTATGCCAAATCAGATGAGGAACATGACAAAGTCCTACACAAACTCATGCAAGTAGCCAAAGAGAACGGTCTTGTATTCAACTCAACAAAATGCCAAATCAAATCCAAAAGCATATCTTTTTTTGGAATGATATATAGTGAAAAAGGCATTAGTCCAGACCCAGAGAAAATAAATGACATACGAAACATGCCATACCCAACTTGTAAAAAAGAACTACAAGAATTCCTAGGTCTTATTACGTATTTGTCACCATTCATCCCAAATCTGGCTGACAAGTCACACACCCTAAGAGGACTATTAAAAAAAGATGCACCTTTTCTGTGGGAAGAACACCACAAACAATGTTTTGAGAAACTCAAAACAGAAATCAGCCAAGACTCAACATTAACGTACTTTGACACTACTGAAATGCCAGTATTACAGACTGATGCAAGCCTAAAAGGACTTGGAGCTGCACTGATACAAGACAACAAACCAATTGCATATGCATCAAAGTCTTTATCAGACGCAGAAAAACGCTATGCATGTATTGAAAGAGAACTGCTCGCAATTGTGTTCGGAGTTCAAAGATTCCACATATACATCTATGGTCGTCAATTCAAAGTACTTACTGACCACAAACCACTAGTCATGATATTGCAGAAACCACTAACGAGTGCACCCCCCAGACTACAACGGATGATGGTGAAACTACAGAGATACCGGATACACATAGAGTACATACCAGGGAAGGAAATGACTCTAGCCGATACATTAAGTCGCCTTCCCAGCACCGAAAACACAGACACAATTGACCTGGATGTTAGAGTTGATCTTGTGAGATTTAGTAGCGATCGCTTAAGTGAAATAAGGACTGAAACTAAAAAAGACCCAGTTCTCGATCAGCTACGTGAAACTATAATAACAGGCTGGCCAGATTCAATCAAGGAACTGCCGCCTGCAATCCGATCATATTGGTCATATAGAGATGAACTATCTCTAAATGATGGTATCCTCCTAAAAGGATCAAGAGTTATTGTTCCAGAAAGTCAGCAAGAAATTATTCTCGATCAGCTCCATTACAGCCATCAAGGCATTGAAAAGACACGTCTTCATGCCAGAGACGCAGTATACTGGAACGGAATCAATGCCGATATTGAGAACATGATAAAGAAATGCTCAATATGCCAGGAAAATCTCCCTGCACAATCAAAAGAAACTCTACAGCCACACGACATCCCTAGCCGAGCATGGGAAGTTGTTGGTACAGATCTGTTTCACTTGAATGACCATGAATATTTGATCGTTGCTGATTACTACAGCAAATTCCCTATCATACACAAAATGACAGGTCAAAGTACAAGTAATATGGTTATCTCAGCAATGAAGCGGATATTTTCGGAACATGGTGTTCCCACTAAGGTGATCAGTGACAACGGACCACAATACTCCTGCGAAGCTTTCAAAGCATTTGCTCAACAATGGCAATTTGATCATGTTACGTCATCGCCAAGGTTTCCCAAATCAAATGGTTTTGTGGAGAGACAGATTCAAACTGTCAAAAGTACATTACTCAAGGCAAAGCAAGCGGGAAGAGATCCTGATTTAGCAATGCTGTGCCTACGAGCAACACCCATCAACCACAACCTTCCAAGCCCAGCTGAACTACTAAACAACCGCATTATGAAAACAAACATAATTGCGAAAATCCCAACTCCAAGGTTCACCAACTCAGATCATATCTGGGAAGAGTTGAAACACCGACAGGACGAACAAAAAAGATATTATGATCAAACAGCACATGATCTACCACCACTGGCCCCAGGACAAACTGTACGTGTGTTAGACCACCAAACGGGACAATGGAAACCAGCAACCGTAATGACCAAATGTAGGGAACCAAGATCCTACATTCTTAAATTCCCAGATGGATCTCAAAAGAGACGAAACAGAGTCCAAATAAGAGAGGCAGAAACAGCCACTCACAAAAAAGTCCGTTTCAATGATCACATCACCTCACCAAATGACAACACACACTCCAACACAAGTTACACCTCAAACCGGAAAACTCGAAAACAAACAACACTCAACACAACCAGAAGTGGCCGTGAAATACACAAGCCAACAAGATATAAAAAGTAACAAGCACCAGAACAATTACTTTTCTCATTTGGTGAGGGGGATGTAACAGTACCGTGGGAACTATTTCCCTACGCTAACCAATGTAACCCCCAGCGTAGGAATATGAGAGAACTCTCTAGCGTCACTTCCAGGCTGAGGGCCCACCGAGCAACACTGTATTTATACGTTCAATAAAACCCTATTTATAACAACATCTTGTTGATAGTTATTAAACTAACAATATAACATTAACAATAACCCTAACAAAACACTACAACTTTGATTACCGATCAGCGGTCAGTAGCCTTTATGTTTGATAGTAAAAGGTGTATTAAAATTAAAAATGCAAAGATCCAGAAATGGAGACTAGACTTGTCATATTCAGCTACACGATCAAGTATCGTCCTGGTAAGGATAATGTGGTCCCTGACACATTTTCCCGAGCATACACTTGCTCAACTTTTAATACCTCCACACTCACTGAACTTCACAATAAACTGTGTCATTCAGGGATAACTCGATTGCTTCATTTTGTAAGAGCAAGGAATCTCCCTTTTTCTACAGAAGAGGTAAAGAAGATGTGTGCTTTTTGCAGGACTTGCGCAGAACTAAAACCTCAATTCTATCGCTGACCAGAAGAAATTCTTATAAAAGCAACAAAACCTATGGAACGCCTTAGTGTGGATTTTAAGGGTCCTCTGCCTAGTGTATCGATTAATTGTTATTTATTGATTATAGTTGATGAATACTCACATTTTCCTTTTTCTTTTCCATGTCCCAATATGCATACGACAACAGTGATCAAATGTTTAGATTTGCTATTTAGCCTATGTGGAATGGCAAGTTATATACATTCAGATCGAAGCACATCTTTCATGTCCAAGGAGCTGAAATCTTATCTCTCCCAGAAAGGAGTTGCCACTAGTAATAGCACTCCTTATCATCAAACTAGAAACGGACAGGTAAAGAGATCTAATGGCATTATATGGAAGGCGATTTGTTTAGCTCTTAGATCGCATAACCTGTCTGAAAAGTATTGGGAACTGGTACTTACTGAGGTGATCCACTCACAGAAATCGTTGTTGTGTACAGCAACTAATGCCACACCGCATGAACGTTTCTTAACATTCGAGCGTCGTTCATCCCATAGAAACTCGCTTCCCTCTTGGCTAATGTATAAGGAATAACAAAAACGAACCCTATGTAAACCAAGTTCAGCTCCTTAACAGTAACCCGACAAATGCAAACATTAGGTTCCCACATGGACGAAACTCTACTGTGTCTGTTCGTGACTTAACACCTTGTTACAAAGCCCAGACAATCTCAAGGTCTCCTATTGAGGAACAAGATAGAGGGAACCATTTCGTGCCAGTACAGGATAATATACCATGTCATAACGGGGCCTATGATGACATGTTGGCCAAGCCTGAACTAAGGCGATCCAGTCAAGTACCAAAGCCTCCCAATCGATATGGAGATTGGCTGGAGTAGCCAAGTAAAAAAAAAAGAAAACAATTTTAAATACTTGATAAAATTAGTGAGAAAATAAAGTAAAAAACAAAAACAAACAAGTAAAAGTAAAGTAAAATATTGAAGCTACTATTTTTTTTCTTTCTAGCAAGAAAGAATGTAATATTACGTATTTGTAGTACTTGCATATGGGCTTCCATATGCATCACCAGAACCGGAAGTCGTCCAGGTGACTGGTATTAAGCTCTCCATGTGCGACACATGTGTATAACAGTTTTTTAATAAAGTTTGGCTTCCAAGTAAGAAGTATTTTTTGTGTTAGTACAATATACATATATATAAACTTATTTTACTATAATGTTTGACTTTTCTGTGTGGAAGCACCGTTAGTAGGATAACCAATAATTGTCTCTATTTATTTGCCTCCCACGAAAACAGAGATAGACACAAGGTTGTTTTTTTAATGTGGAAAAACAGTCTGAAAAAATATCCACAAAAAAAGAATTTTGAAAAAAGAAAAGGTTAGACTTAAGAGTACGGATCACTTTTCTATATAAATTTAACGTAAAATAAGCACTCACTTCCGGACCAGTTAGCGGTAAAAAGCGACGGATAACCAATTTTTTGGAGGTAAAGAGGTTTTTGTGTGAGATTGAGGAAAGTGTGGGTTAATAAAGCTTTTTTTTTCTGGCAAAAAAAAAAGAGGAGGGTGGGGTCTGGCCATTTTTTTTTCTACAATAAAATAAAATGCGGAAACATTATTTAATGTTGGTGGTAATTCCGAATAGGAACCCATAAATTTTCAGTTGTGACGTAAGCAGTTTCGACTACGAACGTTCTGACTTTTACCAATACAAATAAAAAGGCTAGGTTACATTCTGGCAGACGACAAATTTTACTTTGTCATTACTATTTAAAGATGAACTTTGCATTTTTATATGCAACTATTTTGCCTTCCATAGAAGGTTGCATAAGTTTTTGCAAGAATAAAGGAAGTATTTTTAAATTTTTATTTCTGAACGCTTTCGCTTTGGTCATGCCTTTGTCCCCCACCTCCACTTTCGAGCACCACCAGAAAGGATGCTTAAATTAATCCAGAGCACACTTGTTTGCCCATGAAACAGAAACTTACGAACGAGCAAAGCGTGTTAACACCCATACTTTAACTGTATAGCCTCTACTAACAAAAATAAAATTATATCCTCTTTTCATATATTGTGTACATCATTTCTATATCAATAAAATTATGAGAAAACTTCACATGTGTGTATGTGTGTTATTTTTTCTCACGACTATGTGACTTACACATTGAATTAATATTTGTTTGTCTTCTGGTGAGCTTTCCAATTGTCAGTTATTCTATTGAGAACTTTTACTTGCGACGAGTTTTATGATTCACTTACCAATCATAATTTGTATTGCATTTTTTGCTCTCTTATGATTGGTTGGGCAAAGGGAGTCTTTGTTTTATCCAAAAAGGTGGACCTTAAATCCGAGCCATAATATGTAGTCTGTGCTTACTTAAAAAAAATAGCTTAGTATTTTTTGACAGGTATAGCAGTTGTATTCTCAGTATTCTTGCAAATCGTAAACACAATTTTTTTTTAACTTCCAATTTATGGTTGAAATTTATCATTCCAATATTATTGTTAATTTTTTCAGCCTTTAAATCAAGTGTGACAGGTACAACTCATGACATTTTTTGATTTGCCAACACAAGTTTTAGCTTTAAGCAAATTGTTTGAATTCAATTCGAGAATATATAACCTTTCAATTTACTATAACAAATAGAAACTTGAAGTATGACCTTTTGAATTAATTGTTTGTGAAAATTTGGTGATATTTGATGCTCCAAAGTGTGTGGACTGGTGATGGGACGATTCCAATATTTTCCTGATTCTGATACAATTACCGATTTTGATTCCAATAACAAAAGCGCCTGAAAGAACACAACCAGAGCATAAAAGTAATCACTTGCGCAACTATAGACCCCTTATCGATTTAAGTTTGTTTATATAGAAGTTTTCTGATATTTGGAGCTTTTCTTATTGCAAACTTTTTCCTAAAAAGAACAATAAGGTTAAAATATAAATATACCAAAGTTATGTTTAAAAAAATCAACTAACAATTCGTTTATGTCAGTTTTTTTTTTTCATGCGCTGGAACAAAATGTATAAAAAACGGATATGTTCATATTTGATGTATCTCACTGATAAGTTATACGAAAATAATACACATTAGGAAACTTGTAGATAAATCAATTTCCTTTCGTGTGATAGGATTTTATGTATTTATAACGATGCTATAAGAGTCTTTCCGACGAATCTGCCACTAGAGAATTTGACCCAAAATAATTCTACCCCAAAGAATTTAATCCACTCGATATTTTTTTCTTAACACTGATGCTACTAAACTTTTATTTCATTTGTCAATGAGAATTGTGAAAAGAGGTTTGTAAACATTTTAGTTTCCTGTGAAAATTAAATAACTTCTTTAAAATTATCTAATTAAATACCTTATTTATAGGGTATAAATAAAAATATTAAAAAGTTTTGATATTATTGAAGATTAATACCCTTAGCTACCCCCTCCAAAAAAATTAGATTCTACTTTTTTACGCAGTTGGGTGTGAACCCCAGAAAAAGCTGGTGGAAAGAGAAAACATAATTATTTTAGAATTTAGAATGGTGGATCAGTTTCGTATACAAATTTAACGTAAAATGATCCTCCATTTCCGGGCCATTCTTTATGGCATTTAACAATTTTTTTTTTTTTTTTGCTATTGGAGATACATTCTGTGCATTATTTTTATTTTGGAGGAGTCCACTTTTTCAGGCGATTATGTGTGGTTTTACGACCTTGCCAGTCGGATTTAGGGTCATATATTAGTTTACTGCCATAAGTTAGAATGATTCTAAAAAGTAGAATCTCATTTTTAAGAGGAGTGGATAATTTAGCTGATGGGTGTTAATCTACAAATTTACCAAAGTTTGTTGTTAAAATTATGAAATTCTCTTAGTAAAAATATTTTTATAACTATACGCCCCTCTCCACTCAGCTTTTTTAATTATAAAAAAAAATTAATTCATATTTTTTTAAAATCATCATTAAGTTTTATTTTCCTGTCTTTAATAATAAAAGCAAAAACAAAAACAAGCATTTTAAATTACTCGCAAATATATAATTCTTTTATTTGACCAATTGACATTCTTGCTTTTGGCGATTGTCAAGAATAACTAACAGAAAGAAAAGGGGTGCCAAAAACAAATAGTCAACAAATAACTGTTACAAAAGACAATAAAACTTACTTTTCTACCTACCTGCCTATTTTTTGTGTTTTAAAGTATTTTAAAGCGTTTTTTTATTTCAATTAAAAAGTTCGGTCAAATATATTACGTTAGACTGAAAAACAAAGATGGCTGACAGTTGATCGCTGACCGTCTACGAAGTCTAATGATTTTATTTTGTACTTTTCTCCTTTCAATTAGGTAGAAAGTAAATTTAAAGACGTCTGGGACAGTTATTTGTTAACTATTTGTTTGTTTGCCTTTTTCCACCTAAAAAGACAAAAAACTCATTAAACAAACTTTGTGGATGTCCGCTTATGCCATTTTGAAAATGGATGTTTAACTCGATTGGATTTAGACGAATTATGAAAATGCAATAAAAACGCTTTAAAACACAAAAAAAAAAAACGTAGGTACGTAGGTAGAAAAGTAACTTTGTTGTCTTTGGTAACAGTTATTTGTTGATTTTTTCCCCCCTTTTATTTTCTGTTGGTTATTCTTAACAATCGCCCCGATTTTTCGTTTACTCTTTTTATTATGGGAAATTCATTTTTATGCTTATACAAAATCAAATTTCAACATTGAAATAGACAACAAGTGGACGATCACAGCCTGTGCAGTAAATGCACACAGACGCACGTTCAGTGGACCCAATATATATATATATATATTCTCAATGCAACGGATGTCTTTAATCCTCACTGACCAAGTTTCACTTCCATACATCACACTGCATATATATGCATGATAGACTCTTCCCTTGCTCGACAGTAGTAACGCTCTACTGGTTAGTAAAGGTAGAAATTCCCTGAACTTACTCCATCCACTTTTAACTCTTGCAATCACAATAGCACCTGCTCCTTCCTGTGCTCCAATAGTATCACCAAGGTAACAAAACATGTGAAAAACTTCAATAGCTACGCCATCCAAATATATTTTCTCAATATCTGTGTTCTCATCCATCTCCATTGTCTTTCACTTCTTGCACATAAACTAGTTATCATCTCTCAACCTACCAGTAATTCCACTGCATTTCTTCTGTACCCAATGCTTACAGGTACCATAAAAAATTGAGTTGCACTTGTAAAACAGTGGTTTCAGCGACGGAGTCTGCACCCCAGGGTGCACTGGAATGCATCGGGGAGATCAGGCCCCACGTAGAAACAAGTGGAAATCTAGGAGCTAGTACATATTTTTGACTGTCCAAACCTTAGCCGAGAAACGGCGCCAGCCTGGAGGGAGAGAGCGTGTAAGTGCCTGTAGCAATTATCCAGATACAATGGATGAGTAAAGCCACAGGGAACTGGGATCTGATAACGCCCGTACGAATTTGGTCAAGAGTCTTTTAGATACTGATGGATGTCAACTCGTGGGGTGGTCGCGCGAGCCCCCTAGAGAAAGAAAGGGAATAAGTTTTTTGCGATAACAGGAAAGAAGAAGGGGCCAAAAGGAGAATTGTAATTACCCGTGTCGTATTGTCCCAGACGACCAGGAGATGGAGAGGGACGCATAAAAGAGAGAGAGACGAGAGAGACGAGAGAGAGAGAAGGAAAGGGTGTGATAATATGCCTCCTTGGGAAAGGAAAGGGTTTTTTTGTGTTGAGTGAACGAGGAGTTAGATCCGAGATTTCGTTCGGGACGGACGTGTTCTCGAGAGCTGAGACACGAGCCGGCCAGGCGAGGCGTTGCGCGAACAATCGCTCTCGCTTGGCATGGCATGGCCCATAGCATTCCCCCACCATCGTTTTCCAACAGAGATTAACGTCTCAATTAATACCAACAGTCGTAAGAGTCCACACACACCGTTCAGTAGTCAAGTCACAACTTAATTAAGGCTTTGAAAAGGGAGTTTCACACACACACGGTTCTCCAGACATAGATTAAGTCCAGCTGTTTAACACTGGGAAATCGTAGAGATTCACACACGCACACACAGAGAAGGAAGACGGGATAGTTAGTAAACAAGCCATTATCGCAAAACAGACTTTGGGTTAAAATTAAAAACCCACCGTTCATTTTTGTTAAATAATTATTGTTATGAAAAGACCTAGCCGTTTGTTGAGTTATTCTGTTGTCGATTTGTACTGTTCGCGCGACATTGATTCCACAGCGGACCAGCGAGGCAAACATCCCGATTAGAGGAGATTCGAGCCATCTTTCTTTTTTGCAGCCGCTATTGACGATCACTGGCCAAGGAAGGTGTTCTCGGTCTGGAAGGATTGTGGAGCGCCGAGGAACACCCGCGACCGTGTTCATAGTGGCGCCGCGACCGGGATATCGAACACCTGTGCGCGGGTGGCCGACTACGATACCCACGGGGCGAAGAAGAGTAAGAGGCGTGGGGTCTATGTTATACACTCGACTCCCTTTCCTGAGCAGAGGAACTTTTCTCTTTCTGGTGCTTTCCAATGTTACAACCACTTCATCACTTTGGTCTTGGTAACACTCGCTCTCAAACCTTTACTTTCCATAACATTTCTCCAAGTCTTTGTTTCACAAGCAAGTACTAAATCATCAGCATACAGCATCTCCTCCAGACAACCCGTATGACACTCCTTTGACAACGCTTTTAGACACAAATGAAAAGCAACGAACTCAGTACAGAACCCTACTTTAACATTAAAGCTGTCACTAAATGTGCTGTTACCTTCACCAACAACTCACTTGCCCCTAATTTATGCAAAGCTCACTAGAGAACATCCATTGTCACTGTCAAAAGCTTTCTCTAGATCCACAAAACCAAAATACAGGTTTTTCTTCTCACAAAAGTATTTCTCTTACATTTGTTTCAGGATAAATAAAGCACCAGTTGTTCTTTGCCCAAGCATAAAACCAAACTACATTTCATCTATGCTTATCTGACTTCTTATTTGCTGCTCAATTATTCTCTCAATAACATGACTTATAGTTTATAAATGTAACAATTATTAATTTGAAAGATTATAAAGCATAAAAATAATTAAATGAGTGGACAATAATTTAAAAGTAAGTATAGATTTTACAACTGATTTTAAGATTTATTCAAATACAAAAGAAACCTTTTTTTTTAGCTTGAACTCCTAAATTATATTATTCTTTTGAATCTTATAACTTCATACAAAAAGTAACATTTTACTGCCTGATTAAATTAAACTTACAACTGTACCATAATAGTATTACACTAAAAACTTATTTGTGGCTTTAGGTTTTCAGTGTTTGATCGGAACAAAAGTATTTTTTTTAAGCTCGACAATTATATTAAATATAAAAGAATTTAAAACAAAAGTTAACATTTGAGAGAGTGGGTGGGATAGTGTATATCGCCATAAATCGTCAAGCCCAGCTGAAATCCCATTTTTCTATAACATTCACTTACATACTAATACTGTTTAAAAAAAGAGGGAGGGCGTATGAACTAACAATACACTCTTCCATTTTTGATAAAAAAATAAAAATAAATGAACTTGTTTACAATAGGTATTGTTCTCAGAGTAACCAAGAAAGGGTTGAGGTTTCATAAATAGACAAACTAAACTGTTTCGTTTAGCACGGTAAGACTTCAATTGGCATTAAAAACAAATTAATTGGAATATGAATAATGATTGAATTCCAAAGGGAAGTAATTCTGTTCAATACAGTTACTTTCCTTCCTTTGGTCTACTTTTACCCTTTTTGTTTAAAAACGAAAAATATTTTTTACATTTCAGTCACATCTATATAATACGCTAAGGAATTTCATGTTGTATGTACGTTATCACTTTTCACACACATTAAGAAAAAACGAGATCGTCCAATCAGTAAAGATGGTGATTGGAAATTAATCTGATGTCGCTAAGGTTAAAAAATTCCAACTTTTAAAATGAATTGATCAAAAATCAAATTATGTCATCCCTTGAATAAAGCAGTACAATTTTAAATAAATACATTTCAAAAAGTGACACTTATTTTATTGATTTGAAGACTATTTAGCTGACCATTATTTTTATGGTAAGGCAGAAAATATTGTTTGAAAAAGCTACAATTTTAAATAAATAAATAAATAAGCGACATATTCGTTTTATTTATTTAAAAAAAAAGACATTTTTTCTTAATAGTATTGACCCTAACACATTTATTATTTCAAAAGGAATATCATTATTAATATTAAAATATACAGATTGCTGTAGAAAGCACCATGGAATTTCCACGAGGTTCTCCTGCTAGTAGTAAAGTATTAATCAAGTAAAAATAATCCCGGACAGAGACAGTTAATATTTTATAAATTGATAGATTGCAAAAGGACAGTTTGAAGAGAAAGTTTGTTTATGATTTTGTTCCGAAAGCAGTGACGTAGCTGTTCAAATAGAAAAAAATAAAATAAAATAAAAAAGGAATAAGTCATTAAAAACAACTGTTACAATGAGCAAATGTTTATTAGGCGAGATGTTCTTTTCCAGAGAGAGAGGTGAGAGGAATACCAGAGAAGATCTGGTATAACACATTCACTGTAAATTGTGTTTTGTTGCTGCAGTGTGGTTATGGCCCTCATTATGAAATATAGAAATGTCGAAAGGAAGAAAAAAGACAGATCCATTTATCCACAGTTCATGTAGAAATACCAGGTCTTCTGAAGATAACATGGTTCTGGAATATGAAAGTAAGAGTCAATATTTTTTCAATTTTTTTTTATACAGTTAGAAAATGTGGAGGGTTTGAAAAAGGAGTGCTTTTGCCCCTCAGACTTTTTTTTTTTTAAATGGTGTTTTATGGGGGGAAAGAAATACATGGGGGGAAGATCCAGCATCCCATTTTGAATTATGATTTTCTCAAAAAGAAATCTTTTTTTTCAAATATAACATTTCATTTTCAGAGAAAAACTGATAAAGTTATTCCAGTAAACTGGACATAAATCAACATTGATGTTCACATACTGCCACTGCTGATCTTCAATGGTCGGGTTTGAGCCCCAACGGAAAATGTAGGAGGTCTATTTGTAGGATAATAGAGAGATTTATCTATTCTATGTCAATTCAATTAAAAAGAATATTTTTCTTATGAAAATAGAGCTAAAACAATTTTTTTTTACCAGAATTTCAGTTTATTCTGAGTAAACAGACATTGATATTAAGGAAGATATAATGGCAGTAGCAGGATTCATTTTGCAACCAAGAGTGGCAGTGGACAAGCCTTCATCTACCACAAAAAAAAGTCAAAAGAATTCACATAAGTTATCAATAAACCTTAGGAAGACAGAAAATGAATATAAGAGAGAATTAACTGAAATCTACAAGATATTTAAAATATGTCAGAATTCATTAAAAAAGTTAAAGTAATTTGATAATTAAAAATATTTTTAGTTTCATTGGTTTTAAAAGTATGACTTGAAATATCTAAGCTCTGCACATCTCGAGATATGGAAGTTGAAAATCTGCCACAAGCAATATCATCCTTAGCAGAAGACAAAGTTACTGAATTCTATTTTAAGATAACCGGGAAATAGAAAAATATTTAGATCAGTTATTTTGAAAGTATCAAAATGTTTCCTCCCTCCATCAGATTAGGCACTAATATATTTTCAGCTATAATGTACAACTGGAAATAAATAAATAACATAGATTTTTACATTAACTTTTGATAAATTATTACATTTTCTTTTTAGACGCAATAAAATTATTAGCTTAGAAAGAATCAAACTAGAAGAACAAAATAACTGGCAGTTGTATTACTGCATTTGAAAATGGCCGAAATACACCAGGGCTAATAATGGGGATCAAGCTACAATAGATAAGATATTATTCCCCAAATTCTCTGGTAAAAAGGGATAAAAACAAGATATATAAGATTAAAACCAAACATAATACTGAAAATATACAATTTTAAATGTAAGAAAATAGGGATGAATCAAAAGACAGAATACAGTACCGCATTTTATCGTAGAAATACATAGTAGACAAAAAAGTAATATTGAGCACTTTTATGTTTTAAAGAATGCACTGAAAACTGATAAAGAGGGAGGAACAAAAACTGACAAAATCTGCAGCTGAACGATGGCTGCACGAAATATAAAATATAGAATGAAGAGATTGGTTAGCAAAGAGTAGAGCAATTGCTGCATTCGTTCTCAGTTTGGAAAACCGGCAACTGAAAAGCTAAACTTACTTCAAGGCACACAGTTTAGCGAGTTGCTCAGACGCAGGCAGACAAATATGGAAACATGAGAAAAGAATTATTCCGGCCGACTGCCTCAATCAACACTTTGTTTTTCCTCAGTTTGGTTTTCGTTTTAAATAGTAATTCTTTTTTTTGTTGTAAATATGTACAAGTAATAACAAAAGATAGTACAACACAAACTTCACAGAAGTATTTCCTTAACAGGGATAATTACAAAGAAATAAAATTATGTTGGTGTGGTTGTCTTTAGCAAGAAATGCCAAATTAAACAGTTCAGAAAAAGGAAGGAATCAAATGCTTTTACAAGAATGGAAATTTCAGGTGATAATTTTTTTTTAAATAGTACAGCACAAATATGACCAAGTGAGCAAGAAGGAAAGTTAAAAAAAACAAATAAGTGCAATTTAAAAATGCTCTATATCCAAGAATTAAAAGTATGAACAAATTTGGCAGCCATACTTTTTAATCTGCTGCAAACGCCAAAAGATTTTTTCTAATTAGTTTTAGAAAACATAAAAGAAAACCGCACCTCTTATGAAGCGCACATATTATTTGCTGATAGAAGATTAATAAGACATACCCGTAAAATTGAAGAATCTTTCTTCATCAGCTTAGTTGTGGCGATTGTGCAACTAGGATTTCTTCAAATTTGGCAGAAGCAGCAGAAAGAGACAAATACGGACAGGCATGATATACTATGTTATCAAGGCAGGGGGGGGGGGGGGTGAAGAGAGAAAGTTACTTTTTTTTTTCTTTTAAGGGAAGAACTAAAAGCAGCAAACGACACAAAAAGATGTAAATTTTGAAGCTAGCTGGATACCATTTTTATTTTTGGTTAGAGTTTGGTGATAGGCAGGGATATTCCTGTGAATAAAAGTTTTCAGTAGAGTTGAAATATTCATCAGCTGATTAGGAAGGCACCAACATAAATATTACATCACTAGTAGGGAACGAACCACACTCACACAAAAGAAATATGTTATTAACTTCCTGGTTTCTTTAAAAGGTCATTTTTGTGATGTGTGAAAATATAGGTGAATTCATAACAATGTCGGAGGAATTAAAATTGCAGAAACTGATGTATTTTTTTTTTACTGAACATAAAAGAATCTTTGCATCTTGACATGATCTATGAAGAGGTTTGTCGTGATGGTCAACAAAACTGTCTTCCAACATCCAACCAGTTTTTTTTTTTTTAAGAAAAAAAAAATCCACATTTCATCAGACAGTACGCTAAATGAGCAGCCAGCAAAAGAAAATGATTTCTTAAAGTCATGCTTTGCTCGTTTGCAACTATGTTTTTTTTTAGTATTTAGTTGCATATTGATTCTTCTCTTATATTCCAGCCTGATTAAAAGTTAAGATAATTCTGGATGAACGAGAAAATTCTGATGGATACGTACAATGTTGTTTTATTAAAGAGGTTGTAAATAAATATGTTTTTTTTAAAGTGTGCCAAGATTATCATTGTTCATATTTACCTGAAAAATTCAAGGATTCTTCCAGATTTAAAACATTAACAGCTCTTATTAGAATTTTAACTATACAAAAGAAGGCAGATTATTTTGTATCATTTTAAGATCTTTCAGTACAAGTATAGTTCTATCTTTAATAAGAATGATGTTTACAAAGAAGTTTATTATATGAATAGATTAACAATTTACAAATTCCCCTAAAATATACTGCAAAACAATTGTACTTAAAGAATACATTAAAATCTGGAATAAGGAAACTTAAAATGCTTTTTCAAAAATTAGTTTCTATGCTTTCTTCTCTCTGTAAACAGTCATTTTTCTGTTCCTCCCACATCAGATAAGCTTAAGATGTAGATGTTAATTCTGTAATTATGAAGAACTGTGGCATGAAAATGATCTAATGTAGATTCAATCAGACGGATGAAATTAAACCATTAAGGAGTAGCAAAATCTGACAAAATGCTCTTTCAGTCAAATATTTTTAAAAGTAAAAATCTTTTAAATTAAATTCAGACCTCAGAGGGAAATAATAAAAAAAAAAGTGGGGGATGGAGAAAGAGTGGGGGGAAGGGGCAGTGTTTTTGTTTTACAAAACAATCCTCTCAAAGAAGCCAGCAGTTTCAGGGATTCAGATTATGCTAGTCAAAGGTTTCTACAAAATTCTTCTTTTTTTTTGGCTTCACAAAGATTGGTGCTATGGTTCTTCTTTTTTATGGGTGTATTTCTTTTCTTCTTTTTTTTTTTTGATTGTTATATTTGTAGCAAAGAACCAAACCAACAAGCTTAAAAAATGCTGAGCCAAAAACCGCCATTTTCTTAAAATTATCCTTCTTTCTGACAATAAAGTTCTTTTAATGATTTCAGTTCTTCTATCAATGTTTTATTTTGGTTTTCAAGGACAGACACACGATTCTCCAAACATTTCACATATTCTTTTTTCTTCCGCCGACATTCTGAAGCAGCTTCTCTGAAAGAAATTAAAACATTTACAATTTCAAATGCGTGAATTTTAATTTTCAAAATATAGCAATACGAGTGGGCAATTAATTGTAATCTTTCAAAAAATATAGCAATACAAGTGGACAATTGCATTAAAAAAATGTCTTTTTTAAAACGGCTACACATTTACTTTGGTGCAATTTCTGAGTAGAAACAATACAAAGTTTGACATAAAATAATTTTTTCTAAACCTTAAATCAGTCTTTTAAAAAGCTCCACTACATTGATTTAGATCAGTGAAAACGACAATACAATTTAATTAAAATATGAAGCCAACTATTAGAAAGTTTAAAAGACACAAAAAAGTTATCGCTGATACTAATAGAATGCACAGAAATTCTAGTTCATTTTTTTGTGCTTATTCTTGAGGTCAACCACATTTATAGTATTTCGGCCTTTACATTTCAAAAACATCAAATATAATGGAAAGTGTTGATAGCATAAGGGATAGTACTTTAAAATATTTGTTTATATTTTTACTTAAAAAAAATGATATTTTCCAATAAAGAACTTTAAAAATCTTTTAGGAATTATTGGTTTAATGATATATAATTCTAATAAGAATCATAATGGATACAATTTGTTGTATTCATTATTAGAGTTGATACATATTCTAGGTAATTTAAGAATGCTGAAAACATGCACAATAAAATTAACTCACAAATTATGACTTTATGTCATCAATGTTTGTCGGACCATTACAATTTTAACAAAATATACTATAGGTATAACTTAATGAAATTAAAAGCAAACACTTTTGATATTTTAACATCAATTGTTTTAATTCTATAAATATAAACATTTATTTTAAAAAGTTTTTTCCAGTAATGTATATAGCAGAGTGAGAACACTTCTATGATATATTTGTCTATCTATTTATTGCCCCTATCCATTTTAAAACCAGATAGAGCTTTATAACAATAAATAAGTGTCATCATATGCCACATTTATTATAGATATACATACATACATACATACATACATACATACATATACACACACATAATAATGATAGAGTTATTGTTTACCTGTTTTTTAATAAACGCAATTCTCTTTTGCGTGCTGCTTCTTCTGATAACTGTTGAGGGCTTGTAATTGCATTTCCGGTGCCCATGACCACTTGGGGGAGGGAGGTGGCAAGTTGATATGCCTGAACATTTGCACCACCAACTGTAACTAAAAAGGAAAGAAAATGATTTAAAAGAGGAACACAAGTGATTTTACATTTTTTCTGAAACACTAGTTCCTTCTTATTCTCAACCATTTTTTCCTGTAATAATTTTTTTTTCATATTCTGTCTCATTTAATCTTTTTAAATGTTTGCGAAATGAGGTAATTATTTTGATTGGTTTTTCAAGATTTAACTCCCATTTATCACAACTTGAATATTCAAGCAAAATGCAAACGCACATAAGAATCCTTCATTTTCTTTTTTTAATTCTTCGAACTGACTCTGGACAAGACAATTGAATGAAATGTTTTGGTTTTATGGCACATATTTGTTCCATATAATGTATTTATAAAATAGCTATTTGATAAGTTTGGTAAAGTTGTTTAATTGTATCTTTGGCTATATACGAGCTGGACGTCACCATCATATTCGGTTTAACATTTTAAATGTTTAACGTTTTAAATGCTAGCATGTGTTGGACGGCTTTTAAAAATTGACTTCCAAAGTAAACTATCTCTAAACTATAGCCCGGACTTTATCCTTTCTCTCTCAAGTCACTTCCTCTCATGTTTTACTTGTGTTCAACATCTACTAACCTAAGAACTCTCATCCATTCTTTCAACGTGGCCATACTATCAGAATCTCCTGTTCGGCATACATCTCTCTATATTGTCCAGATTTAATCTTTCTCTGAGGTAATCAGATCTAAGTCTGTCTTTAAGACTCACATTTTCATTCTCTTCATGCAAGGCATGTCCTCAATCGCCAGGTTTCATTTTCATAAATCATTACACTGCATACACATGTCCGATAAACTCTTCTCTCGGTAGGTAATCTATCATTTCAGTGGTAGACACATTTTTGAACAGCATTGCAAGGTTTGGTAGTGATAGTATAGTTCTTGCATGTATTCCTACATTTTTTACAATCAATTAGAATGTTTGACTGAGTAGTTGATCATAGACAGTGCACCGAGGGGAAACTCTTTCTTTGAGTAAGCATGCATGTGTCTGATTCTAACTACTTAATACTGTCTTCGATCAGGTGGCAGTTCCACATTTTCTCTTCTGTTGCTTGATGTTTGTACAATTTGCTGTTTCAGAACATATTCCATCTTGTTTGCCATTTTCTTTCCGTGTATTGTATGATCTTAGTTTTGTAGTCTGTATATGGAAATTTAAGAGTCATTTTGCAAGTAACACATCACTCAATAAGACCCGGGCATGAGATATAGATGGTGCCACTAATAAAAAATCCATGATTTTTATGAAGTACTAACCTTCAAATAGCATGTGTCAAAATTTGAATCAATCAGATAATTAGTTTAGAAATTAGTTATTTAAGTGAAGCTACTGTTGCAAATTTTTAAAACAATGGAAAAATCTGAATTTCGTGTGTTGATAAAGCATTGCTTTCTGATGGGAAAAATACTGTTCAAGCAAAGCAATGACTAACATACGACTTCTTAACCGTTATTTCTGATGGAGCAGAATTCGAATAACATTTGTTATTCGAACTCTGCTCCATCAGAAATAACGGTCAACAGGTGGTGTGTTGGCTTTAAACGCGACTGTAGACACAAATGATGCTGAATGCTCAGGTCACTCAAATTCGGTAGTTGTCCCAGAAAACATAAAAAAGTCCACAAACTAATTTTGTCCGATTATAAATTGAAGTTGCGTGAAATAGAAAAGGAGTTGAAAATATCAGAAAACAGTGTATTCACCATTTTGCATGAACATTTGTCAATGAGAAAGATCTATTCTAAGTAGGTACGGTGCTGGATCAGTCGATCAAAACAAACGTGTTGACAATTCAAAGCGTTGTTTGCAACTGTTTCAACACAGCAAAAAGAAGTTTTTGTGTCAATATGTGACAATAGCTGAAACATGGATCCATCACTTCACTCTAGATTCAAATCAGTAGTCAAGCTGAGTGGAGAGCAGCAGGGGAAATCCATCCAAAGACACAGACATCAGAATGCAAGGTTTTGGCTTCCGTATTTTGTTCAATTGATTACCTTTAGAAAGGAAGAAGCATCAACAGCGAATATTTTATAGCATTATTGGTGCATTTAGAGGAAGAAATCACCAAAAAATGGCCACAAATTAATAAAATACTGCTCTTTCACCAAGACAATGCACCGTGTCACAAGTCGATCGCTACGATGGCAAAACTACACCCATCTGATTCTCCACATCTGGCCCCCAGCGACTACTGGCTGTTTGCAGACCTAAAAAGAATGCTCCAGGGAAAGAGATTTGGCTCTAATGACAAAGTGATATTGGAAACTGGAGCATATTTTGAGGTCAAAAACAAATTGTTCTACAAAAAAGGTATCAAATTGTTAGAGAAGCATTGGAATCAGTATATCACCTAGAAAGAGACTGTGTTGATGAATAAAGTAAAATTTTGCCTAAAAGTTATTGTTTTATTAGTTAGACCTGGGACTTATTCAATGATGTGTTATGTCAGCCCTCCAGGAATACCACTCTGCCAGTTCCCATCAGACATTGACACTTTGCAATATTTTGTTGCACTGCCACTTAAGAGATTCTTGAAATGAAATCTACATAGCATTTAATATTCAACCAGAAATGAAATCTACATAGCATTTCATATTCAACCAGAAATTAAATCTACATAGCATTTCATATTCAACCAGAAATTAAATCTACATAGCATTTCATATTCAACCAGAAATTAAATCTACATAGCATTTCATATTCAACCAGAAATTAAATCTACATAGCATTTCATATTCAACCAGAAATTAAATCTACATAGCATTTCATATTCAACCAGAAATTAAATCTACATAGCATTTCATATTCAACCAGAAATTAAATCTACATAGCATTTCATATTCAACCAGAAATTAAATCTACATAGCATTTCATATTCAACCAGAAATTAAATCTACATAGCATTTCATATTCAACCAGAAATTAAATCTACATAGCATTTCATGTTCAACCAGAAATTAAATCTACATAGCATTTCATGTTCAACCAGAAATTAAATCTACATAGCATTTCATATTCAACCAGAAATTAAATCTACATAGCATTTCATATTCAACCAGAAATTAAATCTACATAGCATTTCATATTCAACCAGAAATTAAATCTACATAGCATTTCATGTTCAACCAGAAATTAAATCTACATAGCATTTCATATTCAACCAGAAATTAAATCTACATAGCATTTCATATTCAACCAGAAATTAAATCTACATAGCATTTCATGTTCAACCAGAAATTAAATCTACATAGCATTTCATATTCAACCAGAAATTAAATCTACATAGCATTTCATATTCAACCAGAAATTAAATCTACATAGCATTTCATATTCAACCAGAAATTAAATCTACATAGCATTTCATATTCAACCAGAAATTAAATCTACATAGCATTTCATATTCAACCAGAAATTAAATCTACATAGCATTTCATATTCAACCAGAAATTAAATCTACATAGCATTTCATGTTCAACCAGAAATTAAATCTACATAGCATTTCATATTCAACCAGAAATTAAATCTACATAGCATTTCATATTCAACCAGAAATTAAATCTACATAGCATTTCATATTCAACCAGAAATTAAATCTACATAGCATTTCATATTCAACCAGAAATTAAATCTACATAGCATTTCATGTTCAACCAGAAATTAAATCTACATAGCATTTCATGTTCAACCAGAAATTAAATCTACATAGCATTTCATATTCAACCAGAAATTAAATCTACATAGCATTTCATATTCAACCAGAAATTAAATCTACATAGCATTTCATATTCAACCAGAAATTAAATCTACATAGCATTTCATATTCAACCAGAAATTAAATCTACATAGCATTTCATATTCAACCAGAAATTAAATCTACATAGCATTTCATATTCAACCAGAAATTAAATCTACATAGCATTTCATATTCAACCAGAAATTAAATCTACATAGCATTTCATGTTCAACCAGAAATTAAATCTACATAGCATTTCATATTCAACCAGAAATTAAATCTACATAGCATTTCATATTCAACCAGAAATTAAATCTACATAGCATTTCATATTCAACCAGAAATTAAATCTACATAGCATTTCATATTCAACCAGAAATTAAATCTACATAGCATTTCATATTCAACCAGAAATTAAATCTACATAGCATTTCATATTCAACCAGAAATTAAATCTACATAGCATTTCATGTTCAACCAGAAATTAAATCTACATAGCATTTCATGTTCAACCAGAAATTAAATCTACATAGCATTTCATGTTTCAAGTTTGTATTAGAAAAAGTGAAGAGTTTACATTAATACAAGATAATTAATACCGGCTTATCTTCAGAATTTCTATGATAAATGTGTGTAAATGTGCAGTTTTAGTAGTCAAGAGAATCTCCCACTCAGAAAGAGAGTTTACCTGGAATAAGGAACTGCCCATCAGGACCTTGAGCATACTGTACAATGGTGGCGGTACCTGGGGTGGCACTGGCACCTGATGATGGGTTCGCATTAGTCATTGTTAATGTCTGTAGACCTTGTCCTGCAATTGCTGCGTCTGGGTGAGTAGTTATTTGAATGCCACCAGATTGAACTATAGCTGAAAGATAAAAGCATTCGATACTCAAAATTAAGCAATCAGATGGCAAATTGTATTAAATTCTCATACTATTAACAATTATGTAGTCATATAAAGTGTCTAATTTGTAAACAAAAATATTGTTTTTCTTTTTAAAATATGAAATCAATAAACTTGAAAACGGAGCAAATTGACCAATACCAAACACAATCCATTAGAAAAACTGACCACAAAATGTTAATATTGGAGATAAGGACACTCTAGAATGGCATTGTCGTAGAAAAAAAGTAAATACTAATTATCGAAGAGAACACAGATCTGACTTTGCATAGAGTAACTCTGTAACCTAAATAAATATTATAAAAAGCATTCAATAGAAGCAAATACAAGAGAGACACATCAAATATAAAGAATCATCTAAAACAAATCAAAAACGAATCTCTCAAAGAACAAGAACCAAATAGTTTGATAACAGAGACAACAAGGTGCAACTGAAGTATTTAGTGCGTTCAAGTTGCTATACTAAATGCATGCGTGCGCTTCAAAACAGTGTGCACACCATGAAGTCATTGAGAAGTGAAGAAATGCACAATTTCATAATCAGTTAAGAAGGTTTGATTTATGTATGAAGTTTGAAACTTGAATATTCTCAATAAAATAAAATAAAGCTAAAGATATTGAAAGTTATTATAAACCTTTCATCAAGTGACCTATTTTGAAAATTAACAACTTTTGGGCCATCGTTTTTATAGCTACCCTCCATTTCTTTTTCAATTGTTGATAATTTTAATAGTTAAAATGCTTAGAGAATACAAAAATGCAGAAATTGATGCACTAATACACAATAATACAATATCAATTTTTGGAAGGAAAATATTTTTTTAAACCAGAAAGTATAAGCAAAGTAATTGTAACAAAAAAAAAAAAAAAATGATACTATTTTCAGTTGAATCGAGTAAAATCAAATCTCAAGAAAACCAGAATACAACAATGGTGCATTTCAAATATGTGTGGATCAAGTATAGATAACATTAATTAATAAATTTGGAGTTATTAGTGAATCAGAGTTTAATTATAAGACTTTTTTAAAAGGTAGAAAAATGATAACCAAATTTGATAATTTTTTCATATCAAAATCCAATATTGATCTGATTACCTAGAACATACTTTTATGTTTATAAATACTTTTAACTTGCAAGTAAAAATTAGCTATTATTGTAGTTAAGATATTAGAAAATGTTTTGTAATGAAAAAGAAATCTATAAACGTAATAATGCAAAAAGTACATTAATATAAGTTTGAGATGCAAATTAAAACAAAGTTGATCCTTGAAAATTTTGAAAGATAAATGCAAATAAAAAAGAAATATACTTTTTCAATCCTTTAAAAATTGCTTTGATAATGAAACTAAATTTTGAAAATAAACCTCATTTTATAAGATTGTTTACAATTGAAGTAATTTTAATTCCAACACTGATGTTCATTCTTTTAGAGATTCAGTTGAAACTATATAATTGGATCAAATCAAAATGTTAGAGATTCTAAAGAATGGCTATTTTGGTAGTAACAATTAATTTTGACAATTTAAAATCTTAGCCTTTTATCATCACAAGAAAAATTTGCCATAGTTATGCAATTTAGATATTTACCATTTACTAAGTCTTCTGCAATTCTTTTTCTATAAAGTTATTTAAATAAGAAAGTTATCCTTAAATTTCTTTTTTTTTAATGCAGACAATATCAAAGTTAAACAAAGAAAATGTATTATCAGCATAAAACTGACAATTATTAAGCATTAAGCAAAATCAAGAGATTCAAATTGTAAACATGAATGGAAGTGGGTACTTGCAGGTAACACACAATAAGTTGTAAAACGGTCCAAAAGAATGAGTGAAACATGCAAGCACAAAATTAGGTTAATCTACAAATTAATGTTTTAAAAATATTTAAACATTTAAATCATTATTATATTGAATAACAAATTATAATTCTTAACAAAAAATTTAAAATGTATATTAAGATGTATATTCAAATTTATAAGTTAGATGCAATATAACCCTAAGAATCACATATTGTATCTTTAAGAAATACTGAAATCTATCAGTAATCGCGGTGTTCGTTATAGTTGCAGATTGCTAGCTGATCCTCAGCTTGAAAGACCACTAGGATCGGATTTTACATACTGAACCAAGTATTTTCAAATGGTTATTCATCTAAGTACTGAAGCTTATTAAGTATATAAAATCATTTGAACAAGATAAAAACACTTCAAGATTACTTCATATAACTATTAAGAGGTTGATAAAAAAGGGAAGGGAAGCAGACATAATAAAGGCATGTTATCAAAATCTGAAATTCACAACAAATGAGAGGGAGGGAAAAGTTAGGATCTCACAATTTTCAGCAAACTTGACAGGCAGAATAAGCAGCCTAGGTTGGAGACAAGCTGGTATTCTGCTAAATTCATAACGAAAAAATACCTACAAGTCATCAAAAACTTAATAAATAAAAACGAGTATTGAATATATTCGATTATATTTAGATATTCTAAACTTAAACATCTATCTACTTTTAGAAAAGTGACATTTTGTTCATTGGAAGACTAAGAATCTACATATTAACTTAGTTCCTTTTTAATTATCAATACTATGTCAATACAGAAATGTAACTTTTTCACTAACAGGGAACCAAAATATAAATTGTTATAAATATTGATCATATGTAATCAAAAGCCAGTGTATATCCATCACACTTAATTAAAAGAATAAGCTTACAGACAAAAGATCCTTGGTGAATATATTAGAGACAATTATGATAGATCCCATCACCAGAAGAATAAAGAGTAACCAAAAGTAATTGCAAAATACCATGCATCGATAAAAGTGACAATTAGAAGAGCAATTTCTCAAATTTTATTTTCAAAGGAAACTTATTTTCTAAATGTTGCCAACCAATCAGCCTGTCTCTGCCTGCAGGCCTGCTTAGGAAAAAAACATCTCAGGTAAATTCAGCAGAGGTTGATGTATTATATATTACACATACTTACATACAAAATCATTTTAGAAATATATACTTACGCAAACCATCCATCTGGTCGTAGACTAAAAAGTGAAGGAAAGAAGGAAAAAGAAAAAAAATCAAGAAGAAAACAAAAATGTGCATTCAACAATGTTTGAGTTACTTTTTGTTATTGTTGAAGATATTTTTGTTTCACAATGTTTCATGTTCCAAGATGGAAGTTTTCAGATTATATACACACACATATATATCTATAGCTAATAACATGTAGAAAGTAGGGTTAATACTATTTGAAACAGTGCACCTACATATAAGAACAAGAAAAAAATCAAAATCAACCTTGATATAACTTGGTTAGAAGTTATAACAAAATAACCAGAGTGTAAGGTCTTTAAAAGAGGATGGTTTATCACAACGTATATCCTGTACAAAACAATAGCACTACTGGTAATCCAATAGGATTAATCTAATACACTCGAATACAGTCCACCATACATACTACTGTTCGTAGTATATATATATATATATATATATATATATATATATATACTACAGACTAGGACACTTATCAACCTGAGGGGAGTCAGGTATCCCATCACAACACCTCCCCCCGAAGCTGAAAATCCCCCTTGAATTTCCGGCTTCTAATATTTCTTCCTTTTAGAACCCGGGCTGAAGCGCTCCACTGGTTTTCTTTCAGGTGTACCCTTTCTTTTATTCTGAACTAATGGAATTGGATCCTTTCCCGTTTGGGACGAAGACAAACTTTGTTCAGCTCGTAAGGCTGGTTCAGTAGATGTATACATACGTTTGTATACAATATTGGGTAGTGGCATGTCAAAAGCATCATATAGAATCTCCATTGGGACTTCTTCCTTGCTTTTTTCATTATTTTCAGCATATTGTGGTCTAATTTGGTTAATGTGTCTTTTACACACAAATTTTTTACTTTTTATGGTGTAAACCACTTCGCCAATCATTTTCTGAATGATACCATCCATCCAATAACTTTTTCCACTTTGGAGATCTTTGAAATATACTTTATCTCCTGGGTAATATCTTATGTTTACATCTTCCTTTTTAGCAACTTTTTTCTTTGGATAGTGTATCAATCTATCGAAAATCGATTGTATTTTCCTTGTGAACATAAGTTCCGCAGGGGACAACTTCAAGTTGTTGTTTCCATTAGGTATCACTCAATAATTTGCTAAAAATTTCTGGATAGCTTTTTCTTCCGTGTCCATATATTTATTTTTTTGTAAGGCATGCTTAAACGGGTCAACAAATTTTTCGGCTTGACCGTTCAATCTGGGATGATATACTGGTGGAAGTACAAAAATCCTTAAATTCCTTTCCTGTGAACGCCGTACCATTGTCGCTGACCAGTGTCCGGGGGACCCCGAAACGACTGAAAATTTCATCTAATGCACTGATGGTGTTCCTAGATGTAGGATGCTTGCCCTTGAATACCTCAGGCCATTTCGAGAAAGAGTCCACCAAGATCAAGTAATAATATCCATTAATCGGTCCAGCATAGTATATGTAGACGTGCTCACATCAAATCCGTTTTTGGCCAAGGATTTGTTTTGATTGGAGGCGCCCTTGCAGCCAATTGACAACCTCGGCATAGGTTTACAAAACTTTTTATTTCCTTGTCCATTCCTGGCCAGTATACGTAGCATCGCATGAGTGATTTCTATCCGGGACATGCCAGGATGATCGGTATGAAATTCTATCTGCGTACATTGAAGTGTTGTCGCATATTGAGAAAGGTGACATCTGGGTTCCCTTTTTCTTTCTTTTGTTCAATCTTGTCTGGTCCTTTATTTTTTAATATAAAATCATCTTTTTCAGCTTCCTTTTTTATTTGTTCCAATGTTACAGGTAATTCTCTGATAGTGTTTAACAACAGACCTGAGCTTTGTTTTTCCTCTATTAATGCTGCTATAACAGTCTTTTCTAAAATCTCTTCATTTTTGGGAATTAATCTTGACAGTCCATCCGCATGCCCATGTTTTTTAGATGCGATGTATTCCATCCTAAAATGATAGTTCAGTAGGGTTATACCCCATCGGTGTAAACGGTTAGCAGTGTGGGTAGGAATGCCTTTTTTTGATTCAAATATAGTTACTAATGGTTTATGGTCTGTTTGAAATATGAATGATCTACTATGTAAAAAGCGATGGTATTTTTTAACTCCGAACACAATCGATAATGCCTCTTTCTATATCTGCCTATAATTCTTCTCAGCCGGTAGAAGAGTCCTCAACACGTGCGCGATCGGTTTAGTAGTACCATCCTCATATTTGTGTAGCAGTGCAGCAACCACTTCATATTCACTAGCATCAGTCGCAAGGATGATTTCTTTAGGATCATAATAAGCTACGGCTAGATCTGAGAGTAGAGATTTTTTTATTTTCTGGAAAGCCGTCTCACAATCTGTTGACCATATCCATTTTTTGTCTTTCTTTAATAATTCGTTAAGGGGGACTCTTAAATCGCACATATTTGGAATGTAGATCGCATAATATTGAGCCAACCCAAGAAACGATTGCAACTGTGTCGGGTGCAGACATATTTTTAATTGCATCGGTCCTCTGTAGGTTTGGTTTCCTGCCTCCATTGTCCATCACTTGTCTGAGATATTTAATTCTTTCCATGAAGAATTGACACTTCTTGGGACTTAATTTGAAACCAAATTCTTCTAGTCGTTTGAACATAGCTCTGTGTTTTTTGTGAACGTTCTTACTTTTGACTAGAATATCGTCTAAATAGGCGATAGCAAACTCAAGACCCGCCAACATAGTGTCCATAATCTGCTGAAACAAAGCTGGGGCAACCTTTAAGACGAAAGGGAGCCTATTTAATTTGAAAATTCCCTTATGTGTATTTATGCACAAATATTTTGAGCATTCCTCGTTCACTTTAACCTGCAAGTATGCGTCAGATAGATCGATTTTTGAAAAAAATCTTTCTTTCATTTAACTTTGAGAAAATGTCTTCTGGCGAAGTAGGTGGATAATTATGATTCTTCAGGCAGTTATTTAAGCTTGTTGAAAAATTGGCGCACACTCTTATTTTCCTGTTTTTCTTTTTGACATAGACAGTGGGTGACGTCCAGTCGGCATGGTCTACCTTAGATATAACTCATTTTTCCTAATCTTTCCAGTTCTTTGTTAATTGTGTCTAAGGAGAAAAAAGGGACATTTCTCTTTATTTTAAAAACTGGAGTGATATTTTCCTTAAGTTCAAACTTGACTTCTATCTTTGTACATAAACCCAAACCCTCAGAGAAAACTCTGGGATATTCTTTCAATTCATTCATGAATTTTTCATTTTTAATACATTTTTTTCTTTTCTGCACTGTTTATTTTGTTGCAAAAAGAATTCTTATAAATTGAACAGTACTATCCAGTCTATTCCGAAGAGATATGAATTAATCCCTTGAATCACATATACTTTGTTTTTGCAGTTTCGCCACAGAAAGAAATATTGCACTTTAATTCACTTTTAAAGTTTGTTTTTTTCCTGAAACCCCTTTGGCAATTTTCTTGATTTCAGATAATTTGGGTTTTCCAATTTTTCGCGATGTTTGTTCATCAATAATACTTATGTCTGAGCCAGAATCCAGTAAAAAAAAAAGTGACTGTACGACCATTTATACGTACATCTATGTATTTTTGATTTTCACTCTTCTGGATTTCTTTTTTGATAACACATTTACTTTTTCAAAATTCTTGCGACAAACAGACCATTTATGACCCTTAATTCCACAAGATTCACAGAATTTGTTTTTATACCAACATACATCTTTAGTATGCTTATTTCTGCATGTCTCACATTTTCATGTCTTTTTGAATTTAGGAGTTTTTTGTGTTTTTTATGCATTGTACTTTGGCAACACTTTTTTCCTCAATTTGGGGTATAATCCTTTTTAACATTAATAAGACACTGACATTCTTCTGTTACTCTTTGTAACATGATTTTCGTATCTTGCTCCACCACTGTTAAGATACTAGACCTTATTTCTTTGTACTATGGGGCTGTTAGACCTTGAACAAAGATTAGGCATTTGAATAAATCTTTGGGGAGTTCATCTATCTTGAATTGCTCAACCAAAGACTTTACTGTTCCTGTGTATGCCGAAAAATCCTAGTTATCTGTTTTCATGATGTTTAGACATTTGTATCGCGTGTGGAATAGACTATTTCTTTCAGCGAATATCTTTGACAGTATATTTATAGTTTTATCAAATGAAACTTCCTCAGGTTTTCTAGGCAATATCAAGTTCGTATATTTGGTATTCTTCTCTGTCCCCAGTTTCTGTAATAACAGGGGTACTCGTTCTTCACCTGACCAATCTAAGCACCTTTTGGTAAATATCGTTTCAAATCGTCTGAAATATGCTGGAAATGTAACACCAGAATCAGGATTTTATACAAATTCAGATAAAGAATTTGTAATTCCTTCAGCAGAAAATTTTTTTTTTTTTTTACCAGTGGTCGGTTTCAGATTTTTTTCGAAACTTTTCTGCTGTTGTAGTATTTGTTGCTGCAACTCTTGATGCTGTTGTCGTTGCATGCTTGTACACAGCATTTCAGTCATTTCAACTAATTGTTCCATATTGAAAATACTCAGGAGAACTCGACACAAACAAAAATAAGTTTTGTTTTTTTTTAGAAAAAGTAATAGCAGTGAGCGTACTATTATTAGTTACTAAAAAGTATTGAACTTTTATCTTGTATAGTTCGTAATGTTAATGGTCCGAGTTCGCATTTGAGTCACAGTCCATCATACATTTTTTTTCTTATCGGAAAATAAAAGTATTCTTACTTTTTTAAAAGGTTTTCCTCTTTGACACGCCTTTTTTTTTTTAAAGATGTCTTTTAGTTGTACTGGAAAAAACAAACAAATCCACAGTAATCCTTGCTCGTTAGCGCACATGTACGTCCGAAAATAAAAACTGTTTGTTGGATGTTTTTTCTCTTTTTTTATACCTTATAGAGGTAAATCGTTCTTCGTAGTGTGAATTCGATTAGCGAACCACGTTTGCAGTTAGTATCTTTAAATCAACGTCAGTCGGATTATTTCGTTCACAATGTGACTTGCATGTATTTACTGAATAAAAACAAAGCAAGCGAGTGACTGAATATATTCCAAAATTTGATTTTGTTTCGTTCTGAATCCTTGTTTGCCAGTTCATATAGTTGACTTTACCATATCTTTTACGGGTTCATTTTCGAAAATCGTCGTCGTCAGCTGATATAACTTGTTTAGAAGTTATAATTACAAAATAACCAGAGTGCAAGGTTTTTAAAAGAGGATGGTTTATTACAACATATATCTTGTACAAAACAATAGCACTACCGGTAATCTAATAGGATTAACCTAATGCACCCGAATATCGTCTACATACATACTACTGTTCGTAGTATATATATACTACAGACTAGTACACTTATCAGCCTTGAGAGGAGTCAGGTATCCCATCACAACAAACCTACTTCACAAAAATAGCCCCAATAAATGAATGTGAAACATATATCTTAAAATTGTATAAGTGCTAATTTAAAAGTAAGCAATTTTCAGTTGAGGCATTATCATAAAACATTACTCTTCATGTGTCAGAAGTGGGCTAATGTATGGCTCCGAAACCTGGGCTGTCTCTAAAGATGGATCTGTTTGGTGAGGCCTGAAAAAAGTATACCTTTTATGTTTCTACTCGCACAAGGCAACTTGAAAAGCCTCACTGACATCATGCAGAAGAGTAGACTGCGTTGGTTGGGGCATGTTGAGCACAGCAATGGCTGTATTGTTAAAGTCTGACAGTTGAATGTGCCAGCAGAGAAGACCACCTCTGGCAGACCCAATTTGTCTTGGGAGGATGTGGTCAAACGTGATAGGAGAGCCATGGGTATGGATTCTGTCAGGCCCCACGAAAGACAAGAATGAAGAGGAAGACTTAGATCGAGACTAGACAATCAGGCCTCACCCTAATCAGAGGATTAATTGTGGCCTAATTCAACAAATAAACCGGTTGTTGATGTTGTTGATGATGATGATGATGATTAGTACTAGCCAAAAATATTTTTTTAATAATTCATAGACTATTAAAACGTTATGGTGTTTTTGAAGTTTGTTCGTACACAAATAGAAACGTGATTAGCCGACAAAAAGGAATAGGCAGAGTACACATTAAGGCAATAGTTTTTATGATGTCAATACCAGAGTTTGAATCTCACATAAATCTAAAGGATGTTTTTTCTAAGTGAGCTTTTTTTTTTGATGATCCGCAAAAAAGGTACACAGCTCAAAGTGAAAAGGTTTTGCTTAAAAAATAATTTCTAATGTTTTTGCCAATAAAAAATAATTTCTAATGTTTTTGCCAATAAAAATAATTTCTAATGTTTTTGCCAATAAAAACAATACATAAATACATTCCGCGTAGTTACTCACTCTCATTCAAATACTAAATAGTATATTTTTTCAACAAAATTGCAAATGTTTTTCTTCATATTAGCTATAAAGTAGTAGAAGCTAGGTAAAGATGGAAATGAACATATCCAGGTACAAAACCGTTCAAAGAACGGATCTAAACTTGTATTAATGTAATTATATAAGGAGAAGCAAAGATCTAATTAAAAGTTGATACAAAAATTATTTTAAATTTGGAAAAACTATCAATGGAAAAATCTCTTTTGCATTTATTCATTTAAATGAATAGATGCAAAAGATTTTTCCATCTATCCTAACTATATTAACATCAAAGGTTCTGCTTATTTAATTCTATGATACTATATTAGATTTTGAAATATCGTAGTAGACTGCAAATATCCACAAACAGTTTTAGGTCTTCTTAATTTCCTCATATCATCATTCCATGATTATCTTCTCTGTTGGGAAGGGGGTTAGTATACTATCTATTGTCATGATATCATCCTCCCAGGTATTAACTCCTTTTTTGGGGTAGGGGGTGTTCATCATGATACCATCCTTTTAGTCGTTACTTCCTCCTTTGGGGGTCAGTGTAGTATATGTTTGTTCACCATATCATCCTCACAGGCTAGCAAAAATATGCTCCCCCTAGTCGCATATTTTTAAAATAAAATAAGTTAAAAGATTTCACTTCCAACCAATTTCTTTTAGAATTATAGTAAAAACAGAAAATAACTTAAAATTAAATAGAATGAAACATAAGCTATTTTTCTTAGTTACTGCTCATTATCATTAAGAATGGCTGATTAGTTGGCCTATTTTGTCAATAGGAAAAAAAGGATTTGTTTTTATCCGTTAGTCGGTTATTCTTGTGATTTTCTCAAAATTGGTTCATTAGCTCTTCACAAAATTTGCATCAAGTTACGAGTGTGGAAAATGGACCCAGCTGGTGCGTCTCCCAAAATGGCAATTGGTTGCAAATATCTAAAGATTTGCATAATTAGTTTATGCTAAAAATCCAAAGTTAGAATTCATGGTTATTTATAACTTAATCAGTGGTGATCTCAGAAAAACTGGTTTGCCTCCTGAGAGGATGAAAAACACTCTAAAAATTAGAAAAGAAAAATCATTTTCTCACAAATATTTAAAATTAAATTTAGTTTTTAACACCCAAACTTAATGATCTTTTACATGATTGAAATATTACTATTGTAGAAATGTAATGAGATCATCCAGGGTGATCGGAGAAGCAAGGTAGTGAATAAGAATCATAATCTAGATGGTAATGAGATGTAGATCAGGGGTATGGGTAGAGGTCACATTTGAAATGCGATTTCAAGTTTGAGAGAAAAAGAAACATTTATTTTTAATTGAGGAATGTGTGAAGGAAAACAACTTTTAGAATTACGGTCACTGATCAAGAGAAAATTGTGGAAAAGAAATAAAGTTAAACTTGAGATTGAGGTGAGCTGACTGTATATGTAAAGCCGAGTGTGCTAAAAGAATGTCGCCATTCTCCCACAATAAAGTGTAAGCTAAAAAAAACTTTTTGGTTTTGACTCTTCATTTTTGCTGAAGAAGCGTCGCCAAACAGCAGTCACATTTTTGGATTAGTAAAAAAAGAACGGGGCATAACGTGACAGTAAAACTCATTTTTCTTGGGGGGTGGGGGGGGGGGGGGGGGGTAAATGAACCAAGAGGCTCAAAATGTAAGGGTAATAATTCCTATTTTAGTTTAAAAACGTAAAAATAAGAGTTATTTCCCTTAACCCCCCCCCCCCAATCTCTTCAAAACTAACACATATTTTTAAATTAAAAACTTTCAACTGAAATTACATTAATGAATCCTAAGTCAGACTGAGTAAGTACAGCTAGTATATCTATAAAATAGTAATTTGATAAATTCTGGGATTTTTCTAAAAATTGTTCCTCGAACAGGTTCTCCAAATTTAAAAGGAAAACACTTACCTGTCGTCGATTGGTACTGTACTGAATTTGTGGTGAGATTTGAAGCAGCTTCAGACGTTTCTTGTCCGTCTTGACTCTGGTTGCTATTTGATTCTTCTTCAATTTTTATTGATGGACACTCAGATGATAAGTCGTTCAAAATTTTTCTGTAATAATAAATTATCATTACTAAAACATATCGTAAATTTTAATCTTTCACTTGTCTTGTCAATTTTTTGAGTCGCACTCCCAATTTAAAAATGGTATATATATCATATGCAAACTTTCAATATTAATATTGATTTTTTGGTTGAAAATAAATACTCCCTAAAACAAAAAAAAACAATTTAAGAGATTATTTTTAAAAAATTCATATCATTAGATTTTCAGAATTCATCATTGATCTGTCCAACAATATGCAAATTTCATTCACAATAGTCAATTTCTTTTCTTGGACCCTGTTCTCTTGCAATAAGCAAAAGTGTATTTCGCTTGAGTACTTAATTCGGCTTGGAACACTGTTAAATTGGAGTCATTTTTCACTCATCACCTTCATAGAATCAGTTGTTTATGTTGTTAATGAAAGAAAAGTTCTACATTTCTATATCTATGCCAGTTTTTAGATAACCAATTATATTTGTTTTAAATATTAACCCATTTATTTATATTTACTTGCATATCATATTAATAGGTAGAGTAGTTTGCTTTCTAGAATCTATCTAAAATGTTGTCTTAATAAAATGTTGCAAGCAGCCTTCAGATTTCGTTAACATTCGCTTACTCTTATGCAACATCCAATTCAAATTAAACTCACAAACCCAATGCATAGTCGTACGTACAAAAATATATATACGTTTTTATTTAGATTCATCTTTACATAATTCTCAAAAGTTCCAAGGTGTATAGAAAATGGTTAATGTTACTCTTTGCCAGGTACACAAGAAAACCATTGCAGTAAATGAGTTGTGTGCATGTACATTTCTTATAGTGTGTCAGCATTTGCTTGTCTAATAAGTTGCAACACAGCAGTTTAGGATTCTTGCCATAGCAACTCTAGCAAGTACTGTTTTATCCGACAATATGTTCCACTCTAGTTATTACTGATGCTATATCTTGTCAAACAGGATGGACACTTTTGTTTCATCACTTTGCTTAGAAAGAAGTAAATTAATAAAAAATAAAATTTACGGAAATTTAGACAACACATTAAAAAGACAATTGTTCAGAACAGGATTCCCTGCATTTCGGGCTGGGGTCAAGGTAAAGTATCTTTTCTGTCCTTGCTTAGAGAAGGCGGCACTTCCTACTTTTATTTCCAATTCTTGTGTACAACTTCAGCACCACAAACAAAAAATGAATTAGAAATCGATTAACAGTCAAGTTCTTCCTCTGTATTTTAGTTTTAATTATTATTAATAAAAAAAATATATATAAATATATATATAAATATTTATATATATCTTATATATATATATATATAGAGAGAGAGAGAGGGGGAGGGGAGAAAAAGAGATATTCATGTTGTGATCGTATCATTTTTTTTAGTGTTCAAATAGTAAAAAAAAAAAAAAAAAAAAAAAGAGTATCTTACTGCATTTCAAAGAAAAAATATATGTTCAACTGTGCACAGAAGACCACTGATGGCATTTCTCTAAGATAAAATTCAAAGTAGGTTTTCGAAATCAAGTCATTAAATCAAAATGTTTGATACAGAAGTAGAAGTAAGAAATAGGGTGCAACTTCGAAAAAGCCTCCATATGGAAAACCGATAATAAACACAAATACCTGTATTATGTATTTGACCAGGACAGAACAAAGATATACACAAAAAATTACGTAAATTGATCAAGTAGTTTTTTTTTATCACAGAAAATCAAATTTTGTCATCTTTTTCCACGCTCGCTTGTCAGGACGCCATCTTTGCTAAACAAAGGCCAAATTTTGTGGAGTTGGCCTTTTTTAAGAAAAGTTCATAGCAGCATTTGGGAGAGGGGTTATTATTAAAAATTAAATTATTTTATTACAATTTTCCTTACAATCTTTGAGGCATGACTTTTTATTTCAACTTTTTCGGTTAATCATCACTATTACAAATTAAATTATTTTATTACAATGTTCCTTTGAAAGTTTTCACGTTATTTTCATAAAATATTATTTTTATGTCTTTGTTGTCATTAAGGCCAAACTGCTTGAAAAAAGGCCAAATCCACAAAATTTAGCCCTTTTCTGATAGCGATTTGGCCTTTTTTTATAACGCCGGGCTGAATAACGTCTCTTGTTAGATTATTTGTGATAAAAAAAAAACTACTTGATCAATTTACGTAATTTTTGGTGTACAATATCTTTGTTTTGTCACCATCACATAATGATACCAGTATGTCTTCATTTTTATATATTATCGGTTTTACGTATTGAGGCTTTTCCGAAGTTGCACCAGAAATATATATTTTAAGTATTTAAAAATACATGAAAAAGTGTATCCTAAAGCTGTGAAAGTTGGAAATGTAGAATTTTCTCTCTCTCCAGAATATAAGCAGCCAAAGATGTAATGGTGATTAGCAAAAATGGCTCTATGTTAAAAAAGTACCAAACCGGACTTTGAAAGAAATTGGGTATAAAAAAACCCCAAAAAACATGGTCCATGGAAAAAACAATTGCCTAGCCAGAATCAAATAGTGACTCATCAGATTAATTACTAATGATAACAAACTCTGAAAATTCAACAAGATTTTATATGTTAAAAGTAGTTTGAGATTCCAAGAACAATTATTGGTATGTATTTTCAAAACCAAAACTTCAGTTTCACTCAAATCCATTGATTTTTATATTTTACTCTATAATCCGATTTCTCTTTGATTACTAATTTCAGCACATGAGTAGGAGTAATTAAATCTGTCACAGTACGAAGTCCTTATCCTTCAACCCATCACACTGTAAATAAATATGGAAGAGATCTAATTAGAGTTAGTTTTTGCATTACACCATGCGTTTGCTCACCATATATTAATCACTATACCTACCAGTGATTACAGTTAATAAAAAAACTTGATAAAGTTACATTTTCCGATTACAAATACTAAAAACATCCCTAAATCTTATTCCCCCATGATGTTCTTAGAATATACATAACAAAACGGGCCCTACATGGTTTTGTTTAAAACTGAAACGTAGTAAATATTATGCACCATTTTACACTTTCATTGATAACACGAGTGTTTCAGTTTTCGGCAAAATTACTGCCGCGTTTGTTGTTTGCATATGGCATAATAGACTTGTAAATGCATGCAAAGAATGAAAAATGCAAAAGCAATCCATACAAAAATATATACAATTTTATTGACAGTTAGCAACATTTAAATAATCCCCCCAAAAGTTCATTGGAAAAAAGAGGATAGGTGAGTTTTTGTGTCGCACACCAAAAAGAAATTACTTGTAGTAGTAGTAGCTCAAACAGATTCAATTTTGATATAGTAATTGGGTTATGTGTGCATACACAGGTAATATTTTGGTTAGACTAATTTTTCAAACTTGGGCATTCGTTTATGAATTCGATCAGCTCCCAGCCATTGGTGGGAATAAATTTAAACATCTCTCTTTTTGTATATTTATGGGGCATATATTTTTTAAGACTGAGCATCTGATACATACATTTGTATATTTTATTTATTATTCAAATCTGGGGCCGGGTTTTAAACACAATATTATCTCTCTTCTTTTTATTATTTAAACAATTACCATTGTTATCTTTCTAATGAAATGCTGAACTCCTTGCCTCAACGTACATATATTGATGTAAGGATGTTCATTATTACTTATGAAATAATATGAACGTTTAAATGTTATATTATTTATAAATTTAAAAATTAAACAATTAATACTTATAGAAAGGTAGAAATTTGATTAAAAATATTTACATAGGATTCAGGGGTGGGAGCAGGAGTTTCTTGGGTTCCTCAATTTTCAACATATATATAATTATGATGAAGAATATGTCTATAACAGAAATTATATTACTACCTACATCACAATTCTCACCTCTCAGTTTTTTTATGCTAATTTTAGATGATTTTATTTTTAAATTTTAATCATTAAGAAATAATGTCTTATATCATTTAAATTGTTGACTTATCTATTTTACTTGAATACCTGTTCAACAAAATTATGGTTCACAGTGAATGATATCACTAATTAACATCCATTTTTTAAAACTCATTTTAATTAATAAATTATGAGTATAACAACTTCTAATTGTTTGTTTTTATTTTAATACATAAATAATTTTTGTGAGAAATTTTAAAGGAAATCAATAAAAAGTAGAGAAATAACTATTTTTATTATCTACTTATTAAGTTGAATTAAGTAAATTTTCCAATTAAATATAAGTAAACAGATGCGTTCATTCCCTGATATTGTGTTTAACAAGATAAAGAAAAATGATGTTTGAGATAAAGAAAACTTTTACTGCGACTGTTACTTAGGAGTTTGAAATAACAGAAGTAATAATGTTTGTTTCATTTTTTGTTTACATAAGATTTTTAATTAAAATTTATTTTATTTTAAAAAAATATTCATTCACAAATTCCACCATTATAAGCGGATCGAAAGAAATATGTAAACATTGAAACAACATTACTAACAGTAAGTAGTCACGCAACTTGCTTATCAGATGTAAATCGTAATTTTTTTAACTGTTGCATAAAATTAAAGATTCATTTTTTACCTATTTAATTATTTATTTGAAAACATTTAAGATGAAAAAATAAATTGATGAGATAAAAAAAAGTGATTGGTTGTCGTCTGCTTTGTATTAAACTACTAAAGATTCTTTGGTTGGATTTACCACCAAAGAAATGATTTTTGGTAAATGGACGTCTTTTCATGTTTTAAGAAAATTTTAAGTTTAGATTTATTTAAAAAATTTTATCTTTAAAATATAGGTGTTATCACTCAAGTATATTTTATTTGTTTTGTTATATGGATATTTTTGTCCTGGCCAATTTCACTTTTTTTATTCTGAGACAAAAAAAATAAACTTTTGGCAAACATATACAATACTTTGGCTTATACCCCCCCTCCCCCCAATCATATGCACACATGTTCTTAAAATATCAACTGAAGGAACGGAGAAATAACTTTACATTATTTACATATAAAACCAAACACCATCTCCTCCCAATCCCAACTTAATCTGAAGATATTTTTGTTATGTAAAAAAGGGGATGGCAGTATTTATTACATATTGACAATTAAAGTAAATGTATTTTGAATATTAAGAAATTAATTTTAATTTTATGTGTAAAGGAAAATAACGGCTACATTCCAAACTTGCTGAAAACTTGAAAATAATCTTTCTATAAAATATGATTTGAAGTGCCAGAAGGTGTGGCTTCCTACAATTTCTAATCTTATTGTTTACAATAACTTTATTAAAAATAGAAATTCTAGTAACTACATGCTGAGGATAAAAAAACATTATTTGTTCAAAATTAAGAATTTTCTGTTATCAACATTTAGATTTTTCTAAAATATTAATCCAAAAGATTTAACATAAAAAAATTACAGATAGTGCAATACATGTAACACAATAGAAACTGTCACACGCAACACAGAGTATCTGAAATGGCATCAAGATAATTCCTTAGCATTGTATCAGGTCCTAATATAAGAAAACTGTTTACTGCTAATCATATCATTTAAGAAAATCAATACATTTTCTATATACAAGTAAAATTTTTTTTAGAAAATCATGCATCAACAACCAAAATTTTAAAATATCACAATAAATATGATTCCATAGAGACACATTGAAATCTAGGCAGAGTTGTAATCTGACAAAAAGAAGCCATTAATATCATGCAGAGATCAGTTCAAACCAGGATTGCAGATTCAGAAGGTATAAGGTCTGTCTCAAAAATATCTGACTCCAATTTTAAAGTCTTCCAATATTCAAATTGTCTGTGGATTTTTCAGGGATTAAAAATCTGACTCAGCATTCTGAGTCGGATTTTTTAATCTCTGAAAAATAAACAGACAGTTTGAATATTGGAAGACTTTAAAATAAGGAGTCAAAGTCACATATTCTAGCATTCTTATGAGTCCACCTCCTTCAAAAATGTTCAACTCCACAACTCTGGTTCGTACAATATATCTTTAATTCAATTTGACTGTCCCTCTACAAGAAAACAGCACTTCCGTATTTGTCGCATCATTAAATTTTCTTCCCTCGGGGATCGAAAGATCCTTTGATTTTTTACTCACTTCTATTGCTGATGAAACACTTATTAAAACACATGGAAGAACATCTTGTTTCGATAATAAAATAAAGTCTGACAATCGCAACGTGAATATCACCATTTTGTTTGCATCAAATAAATGAAAATAAACTTGACACATGACCTTTAATTGTAAATTAGCCACCAATTTTATGAAGTAGGTACAAATTTCTATAACGTACACACACACACGTATGAGGAAAACATACAACCCTATGTACATAGATATGCCACCATTCAATTCAGTGCAAAACATTCTACAAGATACATCACTGCTTAGCAAATAACGCATGGGTCAAATTTGTCCAAACCAAAAAGAAGGAAGACCAGTGTGAGTATTGTAAAACATGGCAACCAAGAATAGAGACAGACAAAATTGAAAAAGAAAATACAAGAAAGAAAGAAAAGAAAAAAGATATAAATAGGGTCGAGCAACCAAAGTGAAAGTAATTTGTTTTTAACAAAGAAAAAAAAATGAATATCTGACTAAAATAAATCAAGAAAAAAAATCAAAGAATTATCAGATTTTAATGAAATTTTCAGTATTTATTATGTTAATATAAAGTACTTAATTCTTTTTTTTTTTAAAGATTTTTTAGGTCACTTAAAGTATTTTACCCCCATTTTAAAGACGAAATATATCTTATTATACCCATAGTCGAAACTCAGTGACTACCTTTACAAAGAGATAACACCCTGAAGGTGTGAATTAAAACCAAAAAGATTTTCTTTTTTAAATGCAGCTAATATTTTTTAATTTTTGTTAGATTTAAATTTCAGATTTATATTTTTTAGTATCATTTGTTCTGAAGAGCTGCTTTTAAAATTTGTTTCTGAGTTTCAACTATAGATATGACGTATTTCGTCCTTAGGATGAAAAGAGAGGGGGGAGGGGCTAATTTAAGTAACCTAAAAAATCTTTTTTTAAATAAAATAAATACTTTATATTGACATTCATTTACTAATAAATGCTGAAAATTTCATTAAGATTTGATAAATATTTGATTTTTGGTGGATTTCTTTTCAATCAGTGGTTCAATTTATTTTTTTGTTAAAAAGAAATTACTTTAACTTTCATTGCCAGAACCTAGATATGAATGTTGAAACCAGTTGCGAGAAATGAGGATAAATACCGATACGAGGGTCTCCTAGCTAAAATCTCTCTCCTCTTCCTTCCTTCTGCACCATCTGTCACATCATCATCTACTGTAGCTACCTGAAAGAAGGGGCAAACAGTTCACATTAGCCGGAGATGGGCCAAATACGATTCTTCATTAGATTGAAAACACAATTTCTTTTTTCTTTGTTAGAACAGTCTCGGAATTTTTTTTTAACCATGCAGAAAGCGGAAGCTTCAGTTATGTATCTTAAATAAAAGAAGAGACAATCAGAGGATGCTGGCCCATCTTAAGTTAGTCATCGAAAAAGGAAATAGTTAAAAATCAATGTAATTGTGTCAAAATAACAATTTGTTGCAATTACTTTATCCGCTTTAATTATAAAATTTATATATTTAAAACTAATTTATTGTAATCGCACTTAAATCTTTTTTTTATAAATATCACGCAGTTAGCATCATGAAATCAGCGAAAAACATCTATATTTTAATAAATCATAAAATATTTTAAGCTACAACTAAAAAACAAATGGACATTTCTAAGATTACTGCTGCTCAAAAAAGAAAAAGATCTTAGGTTGTCTCGTAATGGTCAGTAGGTAGAAGAACCTACCTGTATAGTTTGTACATTGGGACCCGTTGTCTGTATCACGGATGGTTGATGGCTAGATTGTATAACTGATTGCACCTGGACTGGTTGGTTAGGAATTGTCACATTCAAAACAGAGATCTCCTGGGAACAATTTTCAATCTCACTGGACTGTGAGGTTCGGACTTCAGACATTCTCTACTTTCACCATCATCATACACAGATGAAGTTCTCGTAGAATATTTCACAATGAATAATAAAGTGGTGGCTGTTTACCTGCAATATTGGCCAACATTGAAAATTATTACGTCAAAGGTCGTGTAGAGGAAAGTGATGTCCTGTTAAAATAAAGCAGGAAGGCTAAATGTAAAAATGAGCATTTCATCAAGAGAAAAAGAAGAGTTTTACAAGATCATTAGATGAGTGAGTAAGCAGTTTGATTATTCGCGGCAACAAGAGAGGATTGATTGTTATCGAGAATTGTAAACTTGGTCGGTATTAACAACACGATTACATTTTCAGTGCCCTACATCCACCCAACTAAATTAACCTACTCAAATTAACGTAGATATCAAATAGAATAAAAAGAACAAAAACGGATAGAAGGAGGTTTGATATTTTTATAAATATTTGACAACATACAAAAAGAAAAAAAGATGTTTAACTCATACAGGATACCTTGTTTACAATCTATACAATTTTACAAAAACAAAACTATGCTTTCTACATGGTTTTTCTAACCAATAAAGATAGAGAAAAAAAAATACATGCTGTGGTATTAACGATGACATTCATAAAAAAATAGGATAATTGTACTTATAATTTTTCTAAGCAACTAAATTCGATCATCATTTTTATGAGCTTAACCTCATGCTATTTATATTTCCTTATGGTTTACTGCATCCATTGTAATGTTTAAGGAACTTTGTAAATTCATAAAATCCATGATTGATTTTATTCAACATTTTGACGAATATCAAGCGAAATGGGTGAGATATTCCAACGATCCCTATAAAACATATATGTAAAATAAAATGTATTCAATTATGTGCAAAAACCGTGCACAATAGGAGAGATTTTTTTAACGACCAATTCTACAATTGAATGCTGCTCTTCCAATGACAGTATTAAAAATCTTTTTTTAAATAACTCAGTTTTTAATTTACACAGATTGACATTGTACGTTCATTATCTTGATTCTTTTAGCAAAATATTGCGCATAAATTTTCGTATTTATTCATTTCATTTGCAGTGATGATGATGATCGTACACTGGTGGAATTTTTTTCATTCATTGAGAAAGAGCAACGTAATTTTAGTAAATAAGCCGAATAAATAAACCTAATCAGGTTTACAAGGGGAAAATCTTGTTACGCACAAGAGGGTATTGTCATTATGACAAGCTCAGACTCATAGACCCTGACTCATAGACTTGTCATGTATGCACTGACTCACATGCACTTCCTCTTGCCAATATACAAAACATCAGAAGAGGCTGTTGCCATTTTACTTGTATATCTTATATAAAGAGGGAAAACATTTAAAGATGGAAACCCTTCCCTTATTCTTAAGTTTCTCAAAATAACTGGGTTTGAGCTTCAACCCTCAAAAGTGTGCACATTTTCACTCAATATGAGCAAAAAAAGAGGTTTAAAAAATAATCAAGGGCTCAGAAATATGTATTCGATTCCATCAACAATTTTCCATTTAACAGGGAGGGGGGGGGGTATAAAACATTTCTTAGATCCTACAGCTGTGCCATCAATTATGGTTAAGCAGAAGCAAATTTAAAAATTAAACAAGTTTATATTTTAAGTGTTAAAAAGGTAGATTGAAAAACGGAGAAAAAACATAACACTGAAATTTGGTCAAAGAATCTATCTATATTGTATTACTAAAACTGTGGATTGTCATCATACACACTGGATGATGTCACAAAGATAGATGGATGACTTCAAAAATTAACCATTATGACTTCATCCATTTTCTAGTAGTAGTACATATATATAATCGAGTGAAATGAACTTAATTCAGAGCAAAGCTGGTTGGGACCGAAGTGTAACACATCCGGTTCTCATGGAAAGGCAATAAAAAGGATATATTTCATTTATGCTGATCATAGGATTGATTTACTAATGGATATGTACAGAAAAGTATTGTAAGTAAAAATATTTGGAAATTGCAAAAAAAATATAAATGACGTCATAAAATGAACTTTATTTTTAACATATAAAATACTGACTTGGGTGGTATACAATACTACTAGAACTGGTGCTCTTGCTTGTCACCGTGCACACTTCATTTGATGTGATGAGAAAAATCCTTTAATAGCTTATTTTTTTTTAAAAGCTACCATTTATTTTCAAGTGTAAAAATAATTATGTAAATAATTAAAAGAGAGAGAAAGAGAAAGAGAGAGAGAGATAGATACTGGACAAGCGGATAAAAAAAAAAAAACGAATATTTATTGTCAAGAAAGAAATATATTTACCTGAAATTCTTTTTTCAAAATAAAGTACAAGGGAGCATAAAACTCGATGGTATCTCTAAATTAAATTGTTTTTAGTCGTATATAAACTTTAAAAACAGTGAAAAGCAATTAATGAACAAAATAAAATAGCACTAAAAGCTGTGACGATCTTGCTTGCTTGCCACCGGTGTCACTGAAGTGGTAAGAGAAATCCTTTATGACGACACAAATCATTTTTAAAACTATGACGTCATACAAAGCTACCATTTATGACGTCATCCACTTTAGAGTAAATACTTGCAAAACCGGCGAATGAAGAGTAGTGGGAGGAGGCGAATGGCAATTGAGTGAAAGGATAAAAAAACGAATTATATTTATTCCAAATCCATCCAATTAGACACAGGCCTACTAAGTCAGAAGGGTGGTGCTTAGGGGCCTATGATTATCAAGAAAGAAACCTATTTACTTTGAAAATCGATGACAACGTTCATCTTGTGACGTCATCGATTTTCAAGTAAATATTCATCCGTTATGACGTCATCGATTATCAAGTAAATACTTTCTTGTAAACACATGATGAAAACCAATGTCAAAGCTAAGTATATAATTTAATAATATATATAACAAATATTGACCTAACGGATCACGGGTGATAAACTAAAAAATCCTTCAGCAGCAAAACAAACGAACCCAAATCATCCAAAATTTCAAGATTTTGAATAGATTTTTTTAAAACGAATTGACTTAAATTTTACAGCTTCTTAAAACGAAAATAGATTTAATAAAAAAAATGATTAAATCATTTCAAACAAAACTGAATAAAGGTTCTCAAAAATGAATAAATAAAAGACTTCCGTGATGATCTGAAATTCTTATATTTTCAACATTTTAGAACTAACATTTTTAGTTCTAAAATGTTTAATTAGTTTATTTTGCTAAATGTGTAAGAAAAAATAAGGAAAAATATTAATTCGTCCAGAATTTTTTTAAATAAAAATAATTCAACAGTAATTGTTTTTGTTTGATCTGGTAAATTTGTAGATTAACAAATGAGATTCTACTTTTTTAAGACGATTAAGTTTGAACACTGCGAAACATCTACTCTAATTTTTATTTTCTTCTTTCCGTCAGGCTGTTCAGGATGTTCACATGTAATCGCCTAAAAAAGGAGAATCTCATGGGGGTGGGGGGATGGTAGCAAAAGGTGGTAATCTACAATAATACCAAAGATTTTTTTAAATTTAAATAAAATTCTATTTTTCCAGGATTTACATTAAAAAACGATACGTCTTCAGATTTATAACCTGAGCTAGCTTTGATCCTAACCCTGACCCTAACCACGGGGTCAAAGTTAGTTCGAGTCCTAATATGGAGAACACCGTTTTATTTTTATAAATATTGACAAAAATTATATTTCAAAATTTGTTTCGTTACTTTCACTTAACCGACTTTGTCAAAGAAAATGGCGCTCAAAGTTTTCTTTTTTAGGTGGTCGCTTATTTCAGGCGTAATGATATATATAGATAGATAGATAGACTTACAGTACCACTAACCATAAGTCCGGGGGTGGCTTCCAGCCACGTCAGGGTCATTCTTTTTCATCTTTTAAGCAACCATATCAAAAAGAAAAAATTGACGGCCATCTTTGCTTGACGAAACTGGTTAAGTGAAAGTAACGAAACAAATTTTAAAATAACAAAACTTACAAAAAGTTTACAGCGATGCAGATCGATAGAAAATTAAATTTTATATCTTTTGGTAACAGTTAGCTGTTTTATATTTGTTTCTTTCACCCTTTTTGTGGTTAACTATACTACACTTTTGCGATTTTTTTTTTTAATCGCATACGTTTATTTGCGTGTAAACAGCTTGATTAACGATTTGTTAAATATAACGGAATATCAAACACGGAAACATAAAAACTTGACGCTGTCTCTAAAGTCGGTTGATTTTAGTTGCGTAGAAATTAAAAAAAAAGAACATTCGAAAATTTAAAAACAATTAACACGCAATAATAAACGCTAATTTTTAAAAGCCATAAAGTTTTTTGCCTTTCGCTAATACATATGTATGTTTGTTTTCGGGTTTATTTATTTTTTAATAGACAACATTTAAATGTGTGTGCGAGACGCGTGTCCTTATTTATTTTCCTCCCCACAAGGCCAAAGATAGACACAGATCGGTTTTTAATGTGGGTAAAATCCAGCTCTAAAAAAAGGACCACTCCGTATTAAGACAAAAATAAAAATTGGCTCAGTCTAGGATTTCTCCTTCACTGACTGAAGACAGAAAATATTAAGTGTAGCAGAAGAACGGGTGCTACACTTTGCCCCTAGCCAAACGGCTAATATTTATGTATATTTACATCCCTCCCCCAAAGTTTGACATGCGGTCAGTTTAACGTGGGAAATCCAGCTCCCGAGGGGGGGGGGAGCATTCTTGATGGTTATTAAAAAAAATAGTCGTGATCGGACTCGTCAGCATTCCCTGGTGCCTTTCAGGCAATAAACTAATCTAATTTTTAAATGGGCGAGCTAATGCCTGGGATGGTGGCCTCTGTACATCAAAAAGACACGTCGGTATTCCTCAGTAGGGGATTATCAAGAATTCCCCCCCCCCTCGAAGGAGGTAATGCCTGGGAGGATCCCCCCACCCTACCCGAGATCGAAAAGCAAAAATAAACAGATATTTTAAACTAAAAACACAAGAATAAATAATTTCAGAACGTTAACATAAGTTGTAAAAATGGCTTGAGCTTGTCCATTTTTTCTACCCAAGTGGTTGATTTTTAAAGCTTCGTAGTTGGATAATCGCCATGAGAAATAATTTGAGTAGAGTGAAATAAATAGATTAAAAAAAACTAGCGCAGGTTGTGTATGTTGTTGGTAAGAAAACAAGACAAACGTGGCGCACACACACGATGAGACTAAAGAGGGGGTCGTCGTCGTACGCGTCATTTTGGACGAAAAACGTCGCCAGTTTCTGTCGTTTTCGTCAGAGGCGCAAAAAACCATCTCCATCATATCAGTAGGAGTCAATCGCCATGAGGATGAGTCAGACAAATTGGAATTCTTGAAAGGCTGGATAGTTTAACCTACACGATTTTATATTTATTATTTTTAAACAAATCCAAAAGGACTAAACCAAACGCAGATTACACAAGAACAAAAATAACAGATTATTTTTCTTGAAGAACAACATGACGCACAAGGAAAAGAAAAAGTACTTTTTTCTTTTTAACCATAAACATTTTTTCCCATTTTATTTGCCTTGTTGTTCCCATCTCTCTAACACACTCTCGTTCGCTCTCCCCCCTGACACTAAAGTCAGAGACGGAGTACTTACTTACCAGTTACGTAGTTTTCGTCACCAACTTTGCCGCAATCGGAGTGGATAAATTAGCAGAATACGTAGTGGCCACGTCAATTAGAACGACAACGTCATTCGAGTGAACGCCATAAAACTCTTCCTTCTTTCTTTCCACTCCTCTGTAATCACAATGAGAGAGGGGGGAAGGCAACGGCATAGAATAAAAGTCGTGCTTCGGTTGACGTTATGAGAAAGGAAGGGAGTGTTCTGCGTCACAAGGCCGTGTAGTACTCCGCCGGGAAAATCCATCCACGTCCAGACTAATGACGTCATAGCTACATCAAACTCAATAAACGATGACGTCATCATGACTAAGGTACTATTTTTTTTGTTTCAATCTTCGTACCTTTTCTCTCGTCCTTACTCTTATCTTCTCGCTTATAAATAAACGAATATAAATTTCAAAACGCTTGGGACATATTTTAAGCAAAAAAGCTTCAATTGAAGGCAAGCCTCTTCAATCGAGGTAGTTTTTAGTTTTGTCCCAATCTATGGTGCCCTTTTTTAGGGAGCTGGATATCTCTCGTGGGAGGGTGGTAAAAAAGGGATATATTTTAAGTTAGGTAGGACAGGAGTGAAATGCTGTATTGTGGTGACTAAATACTATTGATAATTGAACATGCTGGATAGTACTGTTAGTATGAATGTGTCTAGTTAAGAATAAGATAATCCGTGAACGACAAACAGATCCCACACTCCAATTTAATAACCTTGTGTCTAACTATTGTTTACAAAAATAAAATCTAGCGCATATCCGGATTCTCCACTCCAATTCTTTCCGACTCTTCCTTCTTTTAAATATTTGCATTTTCCGCTTATAAATCTAGTTTTTTATTAGTATAAACTCAAAATAAATAAATATCTCCTCTTAGGCAAGTATATTTTTTTTCTTAGCCGATTTACTTACAAAATGATTCATTCTTATTAAATTGTGTTTGTGTAGACTCGCTGTAGTGTTAATTCATCTAAAGTTAATAATATCAAAATTATATCTTTAATATAAGGATTATTTAATTTGGGGAGAATCAAAATGTATTTTTCCTGTTTATTTCCTACTCGAATTTAAGGGACTATATTTTCTCTAGAAGCCATTCCACTGACTCACTCTAATATGTAGGTTGACGATAATCTGGCTCGCAATTCAATAAATTTATTTAGCTCCCCAGCAGCAAATTTATACACAGGGGTCAGTTTATAATTGGTCATCTAGCTCCCGCCCCCAAAGGGGGAGTGGTCACTCTAAATGGTTGTAAAAGTTGCCTAGATCGGATCTGTCGGCATTCCCCAATGGGGCGCCACCGGCAACTAACCAATCCCCCCTTTTGAAGGAGGGGGTAATACCTGAGAGGATGGCCACCTGGGACCGAAGTGAACTATACTTCACTCTTAAGCCCGAAGGAACTTGGGTGCTTATGCAGTTTACGGACTGGGCTATTTTTTTAGATAGGATTCTCAAATTAAATTTTCACGGTATCTTTTGTTTATTAAATTGTTAGGTGAAAGTACAGAATAGTTAATAAGGCCCTCCCTCCCCACGTTAAGAATGGCTTTCTAAATAATAACGTTGTTATTTCAGCCTGGTCCGTAAACTGCATGAATGCCAGAACTTGTGCCGTGTTACACTTTTTCATTTGTTTGTTTGGTTCTGCGGCTATCTCCTGAAGAGGCAGCCATTTTTTTACGACTAGTTTTGGCTGTTTTTCGTAGCGGTGACAAATTAGTCCACCGTGCAAATTATTTTGTGCGCTCCTTCGATATGTTTTTGTTTTTTCTGATTATATTTCAATTTCACTTTTTTAATAAACACTGCTTGAGTTTATTATTTGTTTCTTACTAAATTACAAAACCAAGATAATCGAAACAACCCTAGACTGATCAACTATAGACCCTCCTCCCTCACCTCATCTTTAAAACTTGTAAAAAAAAATGTTTAATGAATGTCACAGAAAAAATTAAAAAGTTCATTTTTAAATTGATTTGGGCGTGTCTAAAAAATAAATTTAAAAAGCACCCATTTCACCGCTTTCGTTTTTAAAGCTGCAATATTTTCATGACGAAAAAGGATGTTCACTTTTAAAAGGTAACAATAGGATATTACTTAAAATCAATAATAATTTTTATTATGAGAAGCGGGAGTTAATAAACACTTTTTATGGTAATCATTACTATTAGCAGTATAAATTATTTTAAAGGAAATACAGTTGGGAAATTAGTCAAAAATAATTTATTTTTCTTCATTTTTAGCGAAGTATTTGTGTTTGTTTTCAATTCTGCGATACGCCTGGCCCCGCATAAGTGAACTCCAGAATATTCACACAAAAAAAGGCCAAAACACACCAAATTCGTGACATTTGGCCCTAAGAAGGCCAAACTGGTTTTGCGCACAGCCCACTAGCCAGTCAGCCGGCCCTTATTATGCGTTTTTACCGAAGTTTTAAGCAATTTAATTTGCCGTAAATAGTGACTGAGTAAAATAATCTGTGTTCAGCCGTGTTGATTATGGACAGTAAGTAAATACATAACCGGACCGGAAGGGAGTAGGGGCCAAATACTTTGAAAGAACCCACATCTAAATTAATGGCCTGAATTACAGTTTAAAATGCAGAGGCCAATTATTTATAAATTCATCAAATAATCAATAACTTTTAAGCCAATAAAAATACAAATAAAACAGAACCGAAACAAAGAGTGAATAAAAATGTATTTCAAACAAGACAAGAAATACTGAGATTCATTGAAAGAGAAACAAAATCTGTGTGTACTATTCGTCACCTTCAGAAGAAGACGAGGGATTAGGGTTAGCAGTTTGGGGTGCCCAGTAGCATGCAGAGGGCTGATGGTGCCTGGAGCCAATTCCTTGATTGTATGCCTCAAATTGATATCCTAATATTTTATCATATCGGCGTAAACACAAAAACAGAAAGCAATGCCAAATTCACTTCAACAACAAAAGCTCAAACTGGGGCCATAAAAACCAGCTCCCAGAGATAGTCTAACAAAAAGGTGCAAAAAAGCCAAAATGTTGATCACGTCGGGGTCACCAAATTATATAGCAGCGCGGACCTTAGCTTAGTAAGATATTATGTCTTAGAGAATATGTTAAGATCCGCGCTTACATTTAGATTATTGAAGAAATGTTTAAAAGAGTAAAAACAGATACAACATGGAAAAACATGTATGAAAGTTGAATGATTGGTTTGGTTTGTTTTACGGCATAGCAACCAACTATGGGTTATGTGATGAAAGATAAAGCATGCATAAGTTGAAGGAAGAATAAAACGTAGTTTAAAAGTAACACAAAATTATTTATATATGTACAAATCTTACATGGTGATAAAATGTTAGTTTGAAATGTTCGTTAGAAGTCAGTTCCGAGAATAGTAGAAAGCCGTGTGTGCAACCATGTTTGTATGTGTGTGTGTAGTGTAGCCATGTGTGAAGCTTGGCGTGAGTACATCGAAGTGTGTGAATATGCGCGTCGCCTTTTGTTCGTGGTTGTACGAATGTGTGTGCGTGCACGTGAGTTGATAAGTCGTTTAGGCATTTGTATGTGTGTGTCTTTGTCAGTAGTGTGTGGTTGCGTGCGTTGAAGAATGATAGGAATGTAGACCTTTGTGTGTGTGTGTTTAGTAGTCAGCCAACGCGCTGGCACCCCTCACCCAAAGGCGAGGGTAGCCGAACTTGTATTCTGTTAAGCGTCCGAGAGGCAGAGAAAGAGGAAAGATAAAAGACAGATTTTGTCGCACAGTCTGCTTTTATATTGTTTCACCAGTGGTTTGGCCGACGTAGTTGGGAGCACCCCATGTGATCAACATTTTTGGCTTTTTTGCGCTTTTTTGTTAGACTGTCTCTGGGAGCTGGTTTTTATGGCCCCAGTTTGAGCTTTTGTTGTTGAAGTGAATTTGGCGATGCTTTCTGTTACGATGATAAAATATTAGGATGTCAATCCTTTATAAGTCCTAGTACTGAGAAATATTATCAGAAAAGGAGTTAGTTTGAATATGATTGGATGCCCCACCCCCTGCACGCCACTGGGGTAGCCTCATCTCTACGCATTACATGTTGAGGGCAAGTACAAAAATATTCCTCGACTCTCCTCTTTTTTTAAGGTGCTTTAGTAATTTACCATGCCATGTCATCTCCATTTGATGAACAAAGCTGCCTAAAATTAAGAATTGCAACAGCCCCCCCCCCACACACACACACACACATATACTTCAGAAGCAAGTAAAAGGTAAAAAATAAAATTTTAAAATTATTAATGCCTGTAGAAGCATGGATCCCTTAAGTCGCAGAAAGGTTGGCCGGCCAAGGAAAACTTGGAAGCAAGACTGCACAGAGTGGAATCTGAAGACAGTTGATCCGCTGAACAGTGAGAACTGGAGAGTGAGCTTGCGTAATATCAGAAAACGTCTGACCCCTAAACAAGGGAAGGTGACGCTAAATAAATAGAAGAAGAATGTCTGACATCTGGCAATATGAAAGTAAAGTAAAAGACGCATTACCTGCCTCCCTTAAAGGCACGTTTAGACACAGGTTTATATTGACATAGGTACAATGTTATTGATGGATGTTGATGGATGTTGATGAATAATGTAGAACTAACTGATCTATTATTTTTCTATCTAATTTACATACATGTTTACGGTATGAACACACTATGTAAATGGCTGGGAAGAGAGAATCATTCTTTCTGTAAATAGAGACATTAAAACTATTAGAGAGTGGTTGAATCAACACACATTGGGAAAAGGCAAGAGAAATACATAGAAAGTTAAGAGAGAGATGTAGGACTTGTTCATTTAATTATAAATTATGCCTAATTAGAACAAAATTCTTTTTCAAACATAACTCAATCTTAGAACTAATGTATATTTTAGCGTATTTTGTGTTATTAAAGTATATAAGAAAAAGCCGTAGGGAAGCAAACGTTGATTAACTTACTTTTAGTATAATAATATATATATATATATATATATTTTTTTTTTTTTTTCAATGTTCTTTTGATTCGTATTCTTTCACCCATTTCATTAGACTGGTTAATTTGAGCTCATAATAATTATATCTTAAAAATCCCTTCTTTTTTTTTAATATTTTGAACTGATATGATTTAAATTTAGGTTGTCCATCGGATACAATTATGTAAGAACTCCAAATTTGGCATATTGTATTACTGTAAAATTCCAAATTTGGCATATTGTATTACTGTAAAACTCCAAATTTGGCATATTGTATTACTGTAAAATTCCAAATTTGGCATATTGTATTACTGTAAAACTCCAAATTTGGCATATTGTATTACTGTAAAACTCCAAATTTGGCATATTGTATTACTGTAAAATTCCAAATTTGGCATATTGTATTACTGTAAAACTCCAAATTTGGCATATTGTATTACTGTAAAACTCCAAATTTGGCATATTGTATTACTGTAAAATTCCAAATTTGGAACTTGAGGTATATCAACAGGAGCCAAGAACAATAGATTAGGAACATAAAAAGACTTGATTAATTAATGAAGATTGTTTGTAGAACAAGGGAAGATAGTGTTCAAAAGCAGCAGCAGGAATATCGTATTTATGCATCGACTCTTGATTGGACAAAATCTTCAATCAGCAGTTTCTTTCAATCAATCAGTGAATTACAGCGTGTAGTATAAAAACCCCTAATACAACATTTTTTTGCTTTTTTTCCTGTTCTCTTGCCAGAGAGGACACGTGCGTACGTCACAATCCGGCCAGGGCTCGAAAGGTTCTCAGCAATATTCACACTGTTAACCAAACTTTCATTGTTACAGTATTTTTCGTTCCTACTCGATACGCATGGTTACATCCTTAAAGGCTAATTCAGGCGCCTGTCAAGGGCTTCGACAGACATTATGAGAGACTATCACAGACTACTAAACACAACACCTGGTGAAGCACACACATGCCACTCAACGAACATACATGTACACAAGTTTGTAGATACATACACTCTCTCACTAAATACAACCTGCTAAACGAACGCATGTTCACATACATTCACTCTCTCATTCACAAAACCAAGGCACACTAATACACACACACACATATCTTTCTGCCTATTCATTTACATACACATAAACGTATACAACACTAGCTGAAACAAACATGTGTACTCAATTTCTTCTTATACAAAACACAACTCTTTCCCTCATGAATGTTCCTTAAACACTCTTTGAATTCTCAATCTTTACCAACTCTTCATTTTCATTGTCTTAACAAGTTGTTGAATAAAATTATTTAATCTTGTATGGATCGACTTTGTCATTTTTTTATTTTTATATTGCCTTTCCCTCTAAAATGGCATATTAGTTAACTATGTAACATCTTCCTTTCATTGGATTAGATGTGTTTATCTATGTACTACTAAACTCTGTTGTTTGTTGGTCTCCGTGCTCACTGTATGATGATACCCCCAAGGCATACACTAAAACAGCTGAAAGACACCTAGAACACACTTTATGACGTCATAAAGGGGTTATCTCAAACACATGTTGAATGCACCGGGGGGGGGGGGCTTTATGACATCACAAATGATGAGGTAACAAAAGGATCGTGTCATCCATTGAAACAGGGTTATCTATGTAGATAGTGACTAGGTTTTTGAGACAAATTTGACACTTTTTGAAAAGGAAAATAAAAAACGTCATATCTTAGCAAATAATTAATGTATTCTCAAAATTCAAAGCACATCTCTTAGAGGATCTTTTGTCAAATACAGCTGACTCTAAGAAGCCGTCTTGAGCCTTCACTATGGTCTTCATGTAGGACCTTAACCTGGAGCATGTGGCGTTTATGGTGTCCTTTGAGAGATACCGTTTTAATACTAGTTTGCAGATCCTGACGATCAGCTTGTCCTTGATGTTGCAGGCGGTACGGTTGGTGTCCATGCGCTTGTAATTAGGCAACTTTATTAGGATTGGTGAAGTCGTGGAAGTTCTCAGACAGCCTCTTCTGGGATTTCCCGGAGGTGTGACATGGAGCTTGGTCCTGCTGCCACACGTATGGCCTTCCTGCAGCCACCCTCTTCACCCAGTGCTTGACAATAGTGGACAGTAATTTGTTGCGGAGTTTCTTGGTTTTTGTAAGCCTATTCTTTTAGTGCTTGGTGGTGAGTAGTTGGTCCTTGCAACTCTGGTACGAGAAGTAACGAAGATTCTCGTTCAGCAGTGTCTTCATAGGCGTCATTCTGATGCCCATCTCTCTTGCTAAGGTCCAATTTGCCTTGCCTGGACCTTCCCGCACCATATTTTCTTTTTTGCAGTTTCTTGACAAATTTTGTTGTGTGCACACAGTTAGAAGGCCTGCTATGATGTTTCCTGTTAGCCACTCAGTCACAATTCTCCACCTTACATCTCACAGCCTTCAAAGTGCACTTGTGACAATATTATCGAACAGAAAAGGGTTGATTCGAAACCGGACCCTGGTTTTTCCTAAGAAGGCTTTCAGCCTATTTTGCACCAAAGAAAAACGAAGTTGATAACAGAAAGAAAGAGTTGTTTTCTTTTCTCTATATTTTGGGAGATAGGAAATCCCCAAATGAAGCGATGACATTCATCAAAGGCCACCTGGCTTTCGTATGTCACAAGACAATAGTTTTGTTTGCCGAGATAATGTTGAATTGTGACAATATTGTCGGATTGAAAGGAATTAAAATGAGAATGGTTTTGTTTCCTTAAGTTATGAAAACGAAAAAGGAATTTTAAAAAAGTGTTTTGGCATAAGAGACCACAAAAAACGGATAAGAGAAGGAAACATTGTTTTCTTTCCCTCGAGATTTGAGATATGAGGCCAGGGTAAAAAATAAGTGACCCACCAGATGTTCACTGTGTCACGTAACAAGGTAGAACTGTTTATATTCTCGGCATTGAATGGACATTGAAATGTCGGGATAACATGCGCCCATGAAATCAAATTTTGTGAGAAATGACAATTAAATTGTTTTTATTAGAATCCCATACATTGCTGGGCCTGGCGTGGCCGGATGGGGAGATGGAGTGTCTGCTGAATGACATTTCCCCGTCTTTATCATTAATGTAATTAATGGAAATATTTTTTTTTAATATAAGTTTCAAGGGAGAAGGAATTCCCTCCCACTGAGGTAACTGGGAGATAGAAACAGATGAAGAAGAAGGAAAGAATACGGCCAGGTAGAATCTGTTGACCACTCAGCAGCTAGGAGGCGGATCTCCGTGGGTGTAAATTACACATATGCTGAAAAATGATAATGAGAATATATTTTTTTTTATTACTAAATTAACACTATTGGGAGATGAGCGGAGTCACGTCCAGTCTCAAAACATCTGTATCTCAATATAAGCCAGCGCAAATTGAGATTCAGAGACTTACTTTTGCTCGCCCACTGAATCCACGTCATTGAGAGACACACACCGGACTTAGGGTTGATATCGGCCAATCAAAATCACTCAAAATTTGTTAAGATTTGTGTTAAGTGTGAAAAACTGAACGTTTTTTCTACCCAAATAATTATTCTTATACAAAAACCAATCAACAGATTTGTTAATTACTTTTCTTTCATTGTTCTGCTTTGAAATGACCCTTTGTTCCCTTCAGTGGTACCAAGTTGCTGACCAGTGCTGGATATTTGCTCTCTGATCTTTTAATCACAACGTGGGAGAGCGGTGATTGTTGGACAATGACCCTTCGATATATTCGGCCTTCAGCAGTATAGCAACTTTTCCTGAGCAGTGCCAGGTGACCAACCAGACTCAAGAACGGACAAATTGGTGACGTCACCTAGTCGACGTCAGGGGTACACACTGAGCTGCAGCTTGCATCTTTGAATCCAGCACGAATCATCATAATTCAGGTCACTCTCTTTCAAAAATTTTCCAGTCATCCATCGTCTCCAGCTCTCAAACTCACCAATAGTATACAGAAACATATGATGTTCTTAGCACTTTACTGCTATTAAATGCATCAAATAGTTCTGAAATCAAAGAATATGAAAAAATTAGCAAATTTGTCTCAAACACTCTGTTCAAGATGAGATTGTCAAGACCGATAGAGCCTAGTTATTATTATCCTTTATGGATGAGGTGTTATAATTTATTCACGAGTTCTGCTTGTCTTTCATCATCATCAGCATCATCATTATCATCATCATCATCATCATCATCATCATCAACAACAACAACAACCGGTTTATTTGTTGAATCAGGCCACAATGAGAAATACAGTGCTCCTTGCTTTGTTTGCAGCCTGGATGCAATGTTTAGACGGCTTGAAGGACGAGCCGACCACAAGGCCAAGATCTTTTGTCTCATTTGTCTCCTTGAGCAAATCCATGTCACAGCCGAGAGTAAGAGCCGAGTCAGAAGGAGATCCCACTGCAATATGGCAGCATTTATCGACATTAAGGTATAAGTCCCATTAAATGGACCATTTCCATGCATGTTGAAGGCTAGATTTGCGATTGTCAATTTTGCTTCTACAAGCTACTAATTTGAAGTCATCTGCAAATAGGAGCACGTTTCCACCAATCACTTCTGGCATGTCGTTTATATAAAGTAGAAAGAGAATAAGATCCAGCACGGAGCCTTGAGGAACACCACGACAAGAATCCATTTTAGATGACAAACTGTCATTTATCTGAACCCTGTATGTACGATCACCAAGAAAGGATCTTTTCCACTTTATAACCGATTCATGAAGACCATGGGTGTTGATTTTATATAAAAGTAAGCGGTAATTGAAAGAATCAAAGGCCTTGGCAAAGTTTATAAAAGACAATGTCAGCAGTAGTAGTCGTCCGTTATACTCTTAACCCATTCTTCCATCACAAGTAAATGTGTGAGACATGAACGTTTTGGAATGAAACCATGTTGAGATGGAGAAATGGTACAGGGGATGTAAGATGAGCCATGATTGCTCGCTTCAGTAAAATTTCCATGGATTTTGAGACAATAGAGGATCTGTAATTCATTGGGTCTTCTTTGTCACCTTTTTTAAAGATAGGACAGATTGTGGCCACCCGTAAATCAGCAGGAACAACTCCGGTAGTCAGTGAAAGGTTGAAAAAAGCTGCTGAAGGTTCAGATAACTCAGGTTCAACAGCCGTAAAATTGCTGGATGTAGTCCATCCGGACCTTGCTCATTATTCACATCCAAGGACAAAAGCTTCTTCTTGACCTCATCCTGAGTGATGGTGATCGGTCGTATTGGTGGTTCTATCATATGTAGCATTGCAGGTTCTCTGCCATCATCATCTTTGAAAATATTTACGAAAATATCGGCAAAGAGAAATGCTTGTTGGTTTGAATGCTTAATTTTTTTCTCCTTCGGAATTACGTAGAGTTACAATTTGATTGTTCAATTTTTTTTATTTCTTTGCACGTGAGCATAAAAACGTTTTGGGTTACAACCAGCATCAAAAGCAATCTGCCTCTCAAAATTTTGCCTACTTATGCTGGAGATGTGTTCAACATGATTATGTTGTTTTCCGTAGACCTCCAAAGCCGCCTCAGACATCGTCTCTTGGTAATGCACCCATGCAGCATTTCTCAGTTTTCGTTCACAAAGAATCTTCGGTTTGTGTTTCTTGTATTTTGACGCTTTCAGAGGTACAGACATATCCGTAAGGTGCAATAGAAATTTCAACAGTCTGACACTCAGTAAGGCTATGCCAATCTAACTCATCGGGGGGGGGGGGGGGGGGGGGCGCTTTAATTAGATCCTGATTCATAGTGGCAAATTTTCTTCTTGGCTAATCTGAGACAAGGGGCAGTGCAAACAAGGTGCGTATGCAAAAGCTCAGAACTGCATGATCACTCTTGTTAAGTGGAGGCAAAATGTGCAGAGAAGAAACGGAACTTGGGTAACAGGTGAAGACAAAGTCAAGCAGCGACGATCTCTGGCTAATTCTGGTTCTTGTAGATTTTGTAACATGCTGGTATAGAAAGCATTCCTCCATCGTGTCCAAAAGCGAATTATCAAACGCGTCATTGAAAGTGCACAGATTTGACTGCCAGTCAATAGTCGAGGCATTAAAATCTCCCAGTATGAGACAGTCATTCTGGCATTTGGAGACAGCTTTCACAGCATTAGTGAGACTTTGGTCATTGTGAGGAGAATAATTGTATTCTTTGTTTAAGACTCATTTCTTAGCCTTTGTGTATCCTCATGTATTACATGTCTTTCTTACAGTCTGTTTCATCTTTGTCCACGATAAACTTAACTAAATCTTATTGTATCCAACTGTTTATCAATTATCCTTTTCTATTCAATGCATGTGTTGTATATTGTTGATATACAAAATAAAGACACATGCATATATTATCAACAGATGTATTATGGTTTCCCACTTGCACAAAAATAATTCTATATTCTCCGCACGTCTGCATCCAATACATGATAACATTGTGTACCACAAATAAACAAATTTTATGTTTAATGTTTAGTAAGTTAGTACATATGTCTCTTTTTCATTAGACTTTTAGCTGGTGAAACTCCATTTCTTAGTGAGGTTGTATGTAGTATTAGCAATGACGTGTATATCCTATGCAGTATTAACAATGATGTGTATATCCTATGCAGTATTAGCAATGACGTGTATATCCTATGCAGTATTAGAAATGACGTGTATATCCTATGCAGTATTAGCAATGACGTGTATATCCTATGCAGTATTAGCAATGACGTGTATATCCTATGCAGTATTAGCAATGACGTGTATATCCTATGCAGTATTAGCAATGACGTGTATATCCTATGCAGTATTAGCAATGACGTGTATATCCTATGCAGTATTAGCAATGACGTGTATATCCTATGCAGTATTAGAAATGACGTGTATATCCTATGCAGTATTAGCAATGACGTGTATATCCTATGCAGTATTATAAATGACGTGTATATCCTATGCAGTATTAGCAATGACGTGTATATCCTATGCAGTATTAGCAATGACGTGTATATTCTATGCAGTATTAGCAATGACGTGTATATCCTATGCAGTATTAGAAATGACGTGTATATCCTATGCAGTATTAGCAATGACGTGTATATCCTATGCAGTATTAGCAATGACGTGTATATCCTATGCAGTATTAGAAATGACGTGTATATCTTATGCAGTATTAGCAATGACGTGTATATTCTATGCAGTATTAGCAATGACGTGTATATCTTATGCAGTATTAGCAATGACGTGTATATTCTATGCAGTATTAGCAATGACGTGTATATCCTATGCAGTATTAGCAATGACGTGTATATCCTATGCAGTATTCGCAATGACGTGTATATCCTATGCAGTATTCGCAATGACGTGTATATCCTATGCAGTATTCGCAATGACGTGTATATCCTATGCAGTATTCGCAATGACGTGTATATCCTATATGATATATACTAGACTACCGTTGCGTCACAACCACTACCACCATTTGTTACACTTTGATTTAATTTGGAAATACATAAACTGCGGCATACCTGGTTTAGAATTCTTCTCGCTGAATTAAAAATTATAAGTCTTTTTACTTCTATATTATTCTTATGGATGATATAGAAAATAGTGACCTATTATTTTTCTATCTAATTTACATACATGTTTACGGTATGAACACACTATGTAAATTGGCTGGAAAGAGAGAATCATTCCTTCTTGTAAATAAAAACATTAAAATTATCAGAGAGTGGTTGAATCAACTCATAATGAGAGGGGCGAGATAAATACATAGAAAGTTAAGAGAGAAATGGGTAAATTATTCATTTAATTATAAATTACGACTAATTAGAATAATTAAAACCAAATTCTTTTTCAAACATAACTCAATACTAGAACTAAGGTATCTTTTAGCGTAGTTTGTGTTGCTAACGTATATAGTAAAAAAACCTTGGGGCAACAAACGTTAATTAACTAACATTTAGTATAATAATATACATATATATATAGAGAGAGATTTTATTTTCAATTTTCTTTTGATTCGTGTTCTTTCACCCATTACATTTGACTGGTTAATTTGAGCTTGTAATAATTATATCTTTAAAATCCAATTGTTTTGAAAATATTTTGAACTGATATGATTTAAATTTAGATTGTCCATCGGATCTGAAGAATTCCAAATTTGGCATGTTGTATGACTCAAATTCTAAATTTGGAACTTGAGGTATATCAAAGTATTTTGTGATGTAATCTACTATTATTACAAGCAATTGGTTGAATAAATGGAATATTTCATTTCGATTTAGGTCCATCAGGTGTTTAAATATTTCATGTAGAATTGGTTTGTTGGAAGAGACAGAGGCCGTGAATATTGTTATTACGTATCGACTCTTGATTGGACAAAAGCTCACATCAGCAGTTTCTTTCAACCAATTAAAACTTAAGAAATATTCACTGTGAATACTATTGGTACATCTTATTACTATTCGACTTAAGATTTTATAAGCTTATTTTATTAAACGAAATACCCCATGAGCACATAAATTAATTTTTATATTTTATTTCCTACTCCAGTTTATGGGCGAAAAGAAAATATAGATATTCAAGAAAGCAAAGAGACATATCATTTCCTGTAATCCTTCCCCTTCTCTTACGTCGGCCGATTTCATCATCTTATATCAACCACGCATTGTTTATTTCATCACTCGATCAAATGCAGGTCGATGCACTCCATGACCTATGTCACCAGACTTTGCTTTCAGGCAATCCAGCCATGCAAATCCACCTACACTCTCAGTCACGTGACCGACAACTATATAAAAAGTGAGAACTGAGGCATGACATTAACATTTTCTTGCCTCTGCGTTGGTTGGGTGATGTCTATGATGAAAAAAAAGAAAAGGAAGAAGAAAACAAAGACGACGAGAAAAGAAGAAAAAAAAGCTTTTATCGTCTTACGTCAAATACTGGGCAAAAACGCGCCTCGAAGAATATGGATTTCAAATATGAAAATGCCTTCAATGAGCAATTTGAATATCTTCACTTATTTCCATTGCAAACGAGAAGTTGAATTCGAGTTGTAGAACCGATTTCAAAACCTGACCGCCTATTTTCTTGATAAACTATCATTATTTTCTTCATCCAACAACTTGCAGTAAAAGCACCATATTTCAACCTGTTTCGACAGATGATCTTGATGGAAGATTGTGTAGCGACGACCCTGTTATCCAGAACTTTACCTCTCTGTGCCTGATGCTGATCGGACTCACTTTCTACTTTGCAAATTGACGTTTAATTATTTACAAACATTATAATACAGAGAGAACTTTATACATTCGGAACTATTTGCCTCTAATGTGGCTTATCTTCTGAACTGCTCACTGTAAGTTAAAACCCTACTTTCTCTCATTAACTGATATTGTGTATTTAAATGTGTTCTTTGCCCGTCGGTTAAATATATTCTTTAAATCCCTATTCCCATATTAGATTTTGATCTCTTGTTTATATTTCTCTTTTATATTTTATGTAAACAAATATTTGTATTTAAAATTTGAACTTGGTTGTCTTGTGTTATTTCTCACTTTTCTTACTTACATAGTTTTCAATTGGAGAACCCCTCCCCGTGTTCTTTTATTATTTAAATCAGAGTTCTGGGACTTCGAGCCACATCCAGAATTGATCTTTTTTATTATTGTGCTGCATATAAGCTTTCGTAGTCCTAATGAAAGTGGAGCATAACATTATAAAACCCAAACACAGCGTTTTTCTCTCTCTTTGTTCTTGTATTTTTCATCCCTACCTGACGCACATGGGTACATACTGTTACGGTCGAGTTGTATGATTCCCTTGCCGACCGCTTGGAGAAAGGGAAAGAGTGCACAGGCGAGCCTTACCCTCGCCTGACTACTGGAAGAGAGGGGGAGGTAAGCGAACGCCTGACACAATTACTAAGAGACAAGGAAGGCGTACGTGAACAACAGTGACCACGTGTGCTTGGCCCATTCTTTTACTTTTTATCCCTTGCATAGTTGATACTTGACGTAGTTTCAAAGGAGCAGCCCGGAAAAGGGTTATAATAAAACAATAAAGAAGATACAAGTGATCATATCGTACAGTATGCTAATTCCTGGGCAAAACAATATGGCGAAAAATTAAAGGATTGGAATAAGAAATCAGTTCAGGAAAATATTTCAAAGCATTCGCTCGGTCGAGAAACCCCTCTTACGAAAACCTTGGATTCACTTGCTAACCGGATTTAAAGACGGAATCATCCTTTTCTGTCTACTAACATGCGATTTAATAAGGATAAGTGGGATATCGACATATTCCCAAGCTAAGTAAAGAAACCCCTATCATCTCTCTCCATACATATTCGCACATTGGCCAACAAACTTTTTTTCCATTTTCATGTTGACACACACATCAAATCACATTTCGTTTAAACAATAATATGTCTATCTCCTATCCTTCGACAACCACATTTCTGAAATAAAACTTTCTTCAGTTTTATATATCTTTGTTTGTGTTTCTTTCACTGTGTATTGTGTTTTTGCTTATCAGTTCTCATCCGACAGACAACTCCTCTAGCCAACAAAATATTGTTAGCTAGACTGACGGATTTGCAGAAAGGGCCCAAAATATAAATATCTTTAGTCACGAATACGAGTTGTGACAATACTTAAAAGCTAATTCCAGCCCTTGGCAAAAGAGCCTTGACAGAGGAATGAGAGATTTTCATGGACTACTGAACACAGCACCAGCATATACATACATGCTGTTAAACGAATGATAGTAACTTAACTTGAAGAAGCATTTAAAAAAAAACTATTAATGACACAAGAGAAAGAATTGTACATTTATAAAGGGAAAAAGGGTAAATTTTGTTTACATTCAAATTTGATCAAAATAAGCCCCCAAATAAACTAGATTTTGCAAGTTAAAATTGAATAGAATTTCACTCTATTTACAGGGTTCGCACTCTAAACTAGGCTTGTTTATGATCCCTATTTATAGCCCTTGTTTGTGAATGTTATGTGCATCTTGTTTGTTTCTTTTGCACCTAACGTTTTGATAGTACTGAGGATTGCTAGTCTACTTGTCCCATATAAATTGCCCTTTCTATTGTTAGGTCGGGTTGATGTAAGTTGTTGCAGAGCTTTGTGTCTAATTTTGAAACGATTATGTATTTTATTAGACTGCCTGTTAATTCCCCAAATGTGCATTGTTATGCCTGTCACTTAAAATATTTTACAAAGTCATTAAATCGTTGCCCTTTAATTTTATTTTTCGAATTTAATCAATAATATTTCAGCCATTTTCTTTTTAGTTTATTCATAGTCTTTCATCTTCACACTTTTTTAAATATCCTTTTTTATAACATTAACTGGGTTATTGAATTTAAATGTTGAATAAATATCAAATCCTTTTTTATAACATTAACTGGATTATTGAATTTAAATGTTGAATAAATATCAAATCCTTTTTTATAACATTAACTGGGTTATTGAATTTAAATGTAGAATAAATATCAAATCCTTTTACATAACATTAACTGAGTTATTGAATTTAAATGTTGAATATATATCAAATCCTTTTTTATAACATTAACTTGATTATTAAATTTAAATGTTGAATAAATATCAAATCCTTTTTTATAACATTAACTGGGTTATTGAATTTAAATGTTGAATAAATAGAAAATCCTTTTTCTCCAATGTATGTTAAGAATAATAGCAGTGATGACGTTACCTGATTTTTTATCAGATTCTGTAACTTAAAGGCAGAATGTATTTCTCCAATTTTGCCACATGTCTTCTATGTTTTCACTCTCAAAGGTGAAAGCTTTTGAATGTGGTAAAACTTCTACTTTTTGTGAAATAATTATCTTACTTGTGGGACTTTAGCCTCAATTAGTTTTCTGGAACTATTTTATATTGATCTTTGATGAAAGTTTATTATAATAATTGATTAACAGGAGCCATGAACAATAGGTTTGAAACATAAGTAAATCTTATTTTATGAATGCTTATAGAACAAGGGGCGATAATTAGAGTATTAATTGATTACGTAACAACAGCATTAGTTGTTTGTTTATATGTTTGATAAGTACATTTTTATCTGGCCTTCAGTCTAGGATCAAAATGGAGTATTTGTTCTCTCCTCAGTCAGAGGAGGAGACATCCTCTTAGATTTGTAACATTATGGTATCATGTTCTTCAATCCGCATGGCATGGTTTGTTTGTAGTCCACTTAGTCGACAGAACCAGTTGGTCATCTCTCTTTATGTGCAATGGTGATGTGTCAGCCAAAATTTCCATGTTCCTCTCTCGACTGGTAGCTGCAATTATGTACATAAACGACAAAAACTCACACAACGTTTTTGCTTAACAGCTCATGTTCATTGATGTTTTATTCTTTAATTCTTTCACAACACTGTAGAGTTACTCATAAGCCCCCTTGCCCAATCCTGTGGAGGGTTGGTAACGAACACAGAGCTAAGAGAACTGCAACTCACTGCAGCTCAACACAATCAGTTTGTCTGCTAAAAAAAGACTTTCCTCCTTACGTTTCATTTCAGACTTCTATCCATGATTCAACTTCCTGTACACGTTGTTACAAATAGAGAATAGTTGAATCGAAATTAGAAGAGAAATAAAATATATTTCATAAATATCAAATAAAGGCGAGGAAAATTTATCCTATTCTGTGTCTTTTATATTTGTCCTTTGAACCAACAAGTCATAATGAAAGAAATGTATCCGGTTGGACCAATGCCGTCAACCCATTCCCTATCCTTGCACTTACAAGAAGCGAATTGTGTGTCCAATTAGCAACACCTCAGCCCGTCCTGAACCTAAACGAAAGGAAATCAGACGACACAGCTGGTCGGCTGTTGTCTCTTAAAACATTTACAAATGTATTGACTCCATATCAAAGGACGAAGTATCGTCGCCTTTTAACTCTTATTTCCAGTTAGCAACACTCTCTCCCCTATCCTTAACCCTTAGACAAAGAGAAGTTAAACATCGGCCAAACATCTAGTGTCATCTCTTAATGTCCATGAATGTTGTGACCCCAAGTCAGTGCAAATGTACCGTCGCCTGGTAACTCAAAGAAACCCTTCACACACCCACCTTCCCCGCCCATGTATATTGGCGAAGAAGATATAAACAGCGAGTTGGTGAAGCGACCAGAGAGTTCCTGTCAGCCAAAGCATAACCCGCTACCACCAGTGTATGCACTGTAAGCTATGAAAAGTAAGAAGAAAAAGAGCTTGACTCCATAACCGGGCAGATTGTCCCGAGATTTTCTTCTACACTGAAGGTTAATCTGACAAAAACAAAGGCTTTCGAGATTGCATCACCCAACCTGCCGTTGATTGTAAATATATCACACTACCGTTGAAATGACAAATATATATCCTATGTAAAGTTTTCATCGCGCCCATTTGAGACTTCCATGATTACACCTGTGTAGACATGATTTCTGAACACTTGTATCTTGATATTTGCTGATCACTTTTCTATCCAAAGATCAGTGTGGATCTTGGATGAGTGTTACTTATGACATTCCTGGATCATTGAACTTTTCAATTCCCATGAAGTGTCTTCCACATTCTGTGAGTGAGGAATCCTTTTCCTTCTATGATTTGTTTGGGGCACTATTTTGTTTCTAGATTTTGCTCGCCATTAGTTAATGTTAAACATTATCCCTTTCCCTAAAATAGTACTTTGTTTTTCTTGTTGTTTTATATATGTTTATCCTTTCTCTTACTATTTTATGAATAAATATTGTTTGAATCTTAACTTGGTGTTTGAGTCGTCTTTTACCTGCTCGTTATTCTTCCTTGTTCTATATGTGATGTCTTGAATTGAAGAATCTCTTTCCCCCTGTATTCTGTTGATAGGGACCTACGAGCCACTTCCGGACACTTTTACCTTTTTTTATATTTATCATTGTCACGCGCTTGCCACCATGGTCCCAAGAAAGGCTGTGTATGACAACCTATCTCTAGTTCTAGTTTAAAATTCTAATGGAATTTTCCATTCACTTACTTAATTTTAACCTTATGTGGAAAATTCCCGATTCTAACCTTATTTTTACACATCTGGATCTAAATATTGCTATGGATTGAGGCAATTTTTATAGATAATTGTTACCAGCCATGAATGCCTTTCTAGCGCTCAAAAGTAGTCGCACTCCACATTTAGTGAGTAGTGTTACATACAATACAATCCTCATGAAGAGGCAGGTAAGTAAAAAACTACTGTTAGGACTTAAACCTAGAAATGTGAAATTTAGTACAAGAATGTATCCTACTCAAAAAAATATATATTTTAAGTTAACTTCAGAGAACCATTGCAGATTGCCGATTCTTGACAAAAAGAAAAAATTGTTATTGTCATGGGTAAAATATAAAAGGAGCTTATTTGTCTTTTTTATTTTCTTGAAAGGCTAAAAAGGAGTTTTCCTCTGAGGGGAAATCTGAAACTTTTCACTGAAAATGTAAACTACAAGACAAATAACATCAAAATGTACAGATATCCAAAAATGACAGTGATTTTTACATCCAGTAATGCAGAGCAATATCAAAAAGGAAGGCAATATCAAAAAGAATGATAAACTCGATTCATATAAAAATAAATTAAATTTTATTGACGAGAGACAACGAATTTAGAGAAATAGTTGAATATACAGTCACTGGTAAGAAGCATTCTCTGCTGATCCTGAAAAGAAGAAGCGTCTTTGGTATGAGGAGCGGCTCGTGAGGCAGGGGTCGAGATTGGCAGTAACTGGATAGTCTGAATTTGTTGTTAGCGGATGAGGTGACTAGATTCGCGCAGTGGAAGATCTTGGTCAGACACAATATTTTTTCGACATAACTTAAGTATTATTTTATATGGCCCGTAGCGCATGGCATCAATTTTCCAATGTCTATTTTTTTAAAGGTGTGAAAGTGTATATTTTTTTTAGCTTTCAATTGTCTGAAATAAAATTTCTGTATTAAGACTCTTATCCAATCAAGTTGATATTTTTACAAAATATATTCGTTTGCTGCTGCTGATTGGACATAGATTCACGGATCTTTACTGTACAAAATGAACAATTTTATAATTATAAATGGAAACTCATAATTTCAGTTGTGTTGGCTGTCATGCAACATACATTGGTGAAAACAATGAACTATTCAGAAACCTTTCCAACCACCGATTGTCATGGGCAATAGCACCCTTTCAGAGAGTGGAACGTTTAAACTCCTAACCCTGACATTCTCAGCCAACACGAAGTAGAACAAGTGCATAGAAGATGCTGCCAAGTCTGAAAACTTATCACATCAGCAGTATCCTATAGCTCTATAAAGCCACCATTCGCCTGTGCATGGCGTATTGTTGTCACATCTGAGCTAGTGCACCAACCACTAACCTCTCCCTCTTGGACCGAGTGAAAAGAAGAATTTCTAACCTAATAGGCCATGCACTGTCCGCTAAGCCCCAGCTCCTGCCGCATCACCACAGTGTTCTATCTCTATGCTTGTTTTACAAGTACTTCCATGGGATCTGCTCTAACAAAGTTTCTGAACTTGTACCCCCCTCAACGTAAATACCCCGACTAGCAACAAAATCATACCCTTTCACTGTAGAGGTCCCTAGATGACGGAAGATTTTCTACTCTTCTTACCTCAGACCGCTAGCCTTTGGAATTCCCTCTTTGCTCCCTGTTTCCTTAACCCTACCAACATGCAGAAATGTAAATGTCATGTGAACAAACATTTTGCAGCCTAACTCAACTCCTAGTTGCCCCCTCCCCTCCTATAAATCTGGCCCCTATCAGAGTAGCCCCTTATGCTTCAGTGGCAATATGTCTTGTGTGGGGAAACAAAAGTAAAAAGCAAAAAAATCTTTTAAATGCATTGATTTTAATAAAATCAGTTCTAGATAATACCAGGTGGGTATGGGACTTTTTTGAGCATGTCAATACGAAGGACATATTTGGATTCCTGAAGTAAGTAAAATCGTACCACCAAAGCGAGAGTCTGATTCAGAAGGTTTTTGTCGATTGTTCCAGGCTGGCCTTTGGCGTCCTTGTGTTGCTCGGGGCCTGCCCCATTTGAGACTCAACCTTTTGTCACATCGGGCCCTCGTGGGTAGGTTGGTGGATAGGGACAAGTAAGCAAGGCAGGATACAGAACTTAGCATATTGTGAAAGGAAGAGGATACAACAATTCTTCTCAGAGGTGAGACTGGTCAATGATTACAAAGAATGACTATTCTAGCTTTACTTTTGGTTGGCATTAAATGATCCACTGACGTGTTGATATGCCGTAAAACAAACCAAACTATCAAAATCAACATCAAGTGACATCAAACAAAAATGTCTGTTAAACTTTGAGTGAGGGGGGGGGGGATGCATGGCCAATGAACCCTATAAGTCATTTTGTACCATACAATATATTCATAGGCAACTCTATACCAACTAGTATTATGTAGATTATTCGGACTACTGTTCTCATCTTGGATGTTATTTGCACAACGTTTCGGCCGATGTAACCTCGGACCTTCTTCAGGTGCATCTTGTCTAACTCAGGAATTTTTCTGTTGACCTCAGGAATCTATACAAAATTTCAAACGGAACCCTTTATTTAATCTATGGGGGTAGCTTGCTCTCGTTCCGTCAGCTATGATTGGGTAGAAGTCTTAAGTATTCGTAATTGTATTCTTACTATCACCCGCACTGAGGATTGAACCTTCAACCTCCAGAAGACTGTCACTTAGAACTGATTATACTTAGCATTTATATCCATTACGCCACAGGTCCTTGATACAAATTATCAATCCTCATCTCAAAAATTCTATACCAACTATTTTTCAAAATCAAATCTCACAGGAAATAATACATAGTTTATTACAATTATTCTTTGGAAAGAAAAAAATACATTAATAACTACTTACGGACAACCAGTGCGGATCGAACTCATTAATCAACTAATTACACAACATTACAAGCTTGACAAAATTATGCTCCCCCTCCTACTACTATCATGGGAACATTGGACACATTCGCTAAATACTTAAGTGTCCACATACAAATGTAAACAAAATACTTATTGTTTTAAGTTTTGTATTTTCAGACACTTCACTCACATGTTCATATTTTTAAACAAACAAGGTCAACTTTAAAACTTTATTTCTTTTTAAATATTCATGTGTTGTTTTGTAGTAGACTTACCATAAAAGTAAAACTGTACCACAAAAACAATATAAATAAAAAGTTGTCTAGTCATTCTCTAGCTATATAAAAGTCACATTTGAGGAGGTGCCGCTCAGAGCACTCTTTCTTGGCTTGACAGAGTACAAAATCGACTTCACAATCTAGTGGGGGATGATCTCTTCTCTTCTCTTCTCTTCAGCTCGTTTCTCACAGAAGAGACATTGCTAGTCCCTATTTACTTGCCTCCACATTAAGGCAAAGTTTGACAGAAGATCGTTTTTTTTCTGTGGGGGATATCAAACTCCCCAAAAGAAAGGGGCACTCCATTGGGTGCTTATCCAGAATTACACAGACATGGAGTGGGGGAAATAAATAAGAAAAACTGAGAAATATCTGTACGATTTATGTACCCGTGATGGAATGAATATATCGTATACCAAAAATCACGTAAATTAATAGTAGTTTTTATTTTATAAAAGAAAATCAAATTTTATTGATAAATGGGTAATGTTGATATATCGGCACCATAATGGGTCATATTCAAGGGAGCTAAGGAGGATAATACCCAAAATTCCAGACTTTATTTCTCTAGTTTTCAAAAGTTTGGATTATCTCCTTTCAATATGACCAATATGGCTCGAATATTTCAACCTTATTCGTTTATCGATAAAATTTGATTTTCTTTTATAAAATAAAAACTACTTGATTAATTTACGTGAGTTTTGGTATACGATATATTCATTCCGTCACGGGGACGTAAATCATACAGATATTTCTCATTTTGTCTTATATTTTCCCCATGTCTCTGTAATTCTAGATAAGCACCAAAAATTGCCCAGTCAAGAAATATTTCTGACTGAGGACAGAACAGATACTACACTTTGAATTATTTATTTGCAGAAAATATTAAAAGATTATATTTAAAACAAATTAGGCACAAGGCTATCAAAAGTGTAGGGAAAATGGGTGCCGTTGGTCATCCTTGGACTATAGTGAGTGCACCGAGAAACCCGAAGGTCAAGGACATTTCCCTTTTTCTTCGAGCCAACCACTTTAGCACCTTTTTCGAATCAGAAAGGTGGACGTGTTTGTGGCTCGCTCTCCGTCGCATGACGTTAAACTTTTAAAGGACCGTTCTCAGGAAGAACCCCTTTTTTGTGATATTAAAGCCTGGGGCTTTATTTGATTGAACCTTTAGTGAAGAGAGTACCAGCTAGAACAGCTTCCGAAGTGGTTGTGTTTGGAGCTCGTCTCCGTCGGATAATACGACGTTAAATTTTTAAAGGACCGTTCTCTGGAAGAACCCCTTTTTTGGAAGAAAACCCTTTGAGAAAGCCAGAGGCCATTTTTATATGGAATAAAACCCCTTTGAAGAAGGACCCCTTTTTTGAGACAATTATCCTTTAGAAAAGGATAATTTTTATTGTGGATTTGGGCTAAAGCACCCAACAAGAACTTTTGAACCCTTTGAGGGTTTAAAATCAAAGAGGAGGACGGCTATGATATACTTGAACGGATATCGTATTCGCAGATTTTGGGCGAAGAAATCCCAAAGACTGTTACCCTTTGTGGGCCTTATTTGAAAGAAGGAAAGAGACTGGAAAGAAATAGGAACCTTTGATTTCTTTCTAAGGACAATTTTTGTTATATTTGTCTGATTTCTTTTCAGCCCCTTTTCAAGTAAGACATCTTCTTCTCTTTTTATGTATATTTGTTGTTAAGGCGAGACCTTATTTTTATCTGTTGCCAAAGGCAATAATCTTTTTGTACGGATCTTTCGATCCACCCGGGTATTTTTGGCATCGTTTGGGACGATAATATTTATTGGAGTAACTTGTTTTTTCTCCTATTATCGTCTGAAACAGCAAGCCCCTTTTTGGGAATAGTCTTTTGAAGAGACTTCATTTTTTTCCTTATTTCATTGTATTTTTATTTTAATTTAATTGTTACCTTGGGTTAACTTGTTTTAACCCTGCTTTGGGAAACAAAATATTTTTATCAAGTGTGGAGTTTGCATATTTCAGAGTAAATTTCAAATTTTATCATTTAATTAAATACTGAACCTAAATTCCTTTGGAAAATTATACTTTTGAGGACGCTTGAATACATAGTACATTTAAAACAGAAATCTTGCTGGTGACCTTATATAAGTCATTCATACCTCTTTTAGGATCAGTTACAGACCCCTAAATATATGGATCTTATTAAAAAAGAAACATACTTGAGAGATTTCAGATCCCAAAATACTTCAAAGCAATTGTAGCAGTAGTAGTCCCTACAAGAACAGCAACAATGCAAAGAAGCAGTTTCTAAATCATTAGCAGTAGTAGTAATAGCTACAACACCAACCAGAGAATAACGATGTCTAAAATCATTTGATGTTTGCATGATTTAAAAGCTTGGTACTGATTAGATAAAATACTCAATTTCGATTGGTTCCCTATATTGGGATTTAACCAATCAGAAACCATCTTTCCTGGAGCCGAGCACCTGTTCAGAAATCTTATTTAAGAAAGTGCATCCACGCGTTTCAAGCAGTTAGTCGGTGAGAGGAGCAAGTTGCCTAATAAACCTTTGTCACTCTGCACACCACTAACACTTCCTTCTTGGTGCATAAACAAATCTGCCTTTAGCCTCTGGCTACTGGCACCGGCACTTGGACTTGCAAAGATGATGAGACTTCAGCACAGACTTACTTCCTAATAATAGTAATACAAATTCTGCCAGTCTCATGAACTAACTCAATATTTTTTCTGTCTTGACTTTTGAACTTTTAACATATACTTTCTGTGAAGACACATGAACATTTAACCTCTTCTTTACTAACCCATTCCTATTGTTAAATGAAATTAATATATCTATATGCATGTAGTAATGACTTTTGATAAATGAAATTAATATATTATTATGTAGTAATGACTTTTGATAAATGCCTTTTCTACTACACAAGCAAAAAGCATAGAGCTATACTGAAATCTGTCAAACTGAAGCTTGCGCAACTGAATTTATGGGTTTAGAAAAATGTTAAGAGTTAAGAACTTTTCATGGAGTGGAGCTTACAATTGTTGGAATTTGCTCAAATTGTGTAATTCTACATAATTTTGTGTCATTTACCCAAGGTTTAAATCAGAGGTAAAACTATATATTTAATTTATGTAAGGCGTCGCTCCAGACAAGGCATGAAGCCACTTGATGTAAGGAGCTAAATAGAATTAAAGATGATTAACACAAAAACAGGAGATGCCTATTGACCGTAGTCTTGAAAAGACTAAGGCTATAGGTTGGAGGAAAACAGTCAATAGGAAGAGAGTTCTACAAGCCTGCAGTTCTTGGAAAGAAACTACCAGAATAGGAAGATATATTACAACGAAATACATGAACGAATTGATGAAAACAACTAGACCAACGAGTCAAATGAGCTGGAACAAAGGAAGCAGGAAATAACTCAGACAATTCTCAAGAACACATACCATAATAGTACTTATAGAATAGACTGAGACTAGCAACATCATGTCTGTGAGAGAGCGAGGATACAGAGAAGACTGGGTGGGGGCCAACAAAATTACAGATATGCTTCTGAACCTTATCAAGAACCCTCAAATGTGACAAATTCACCAGTCCAAATATTACAGCAGTACTCCATACATGGTCTGATAGTAGATTTGTAGAGATAAAGAATAGTCTTAAGTGTGACAAAGTGTTCGGAGCAAGAAAGATTTGATGAGAAAGAAAAACCAAGAAGTTTCAGAGTCAATTTCTCATGAGGTTTTCAATCTCACTTTGGGAGGACACCTTCATATTAAAAAGAGATAAATATGCCCCCCTGATGGGGAAATCTGAAAAGATAAGAGATCATACCTACCAAAGTTTACTTTCCTATATCTAATAGCCTAAAAGTAGTTAGTGGATAGATACTGATAAATAGATAGACAGACACACCACTTATATATATATATATATATATACTAGCAAAAACTACCTGCTCTCCGGGCAGTAATTAATCTAGTTGTAGCATTATCTACAGACAAACAAAGAAACAATGTTTTTTTCACATTTTGGTAATTTGAAGAAAAACAAAAAGAAAAGGTTATTGTCATGGTGTTATTTGATATATTCCAATGTTGAAATTTGATTTGGTTGAAGTATAAAAATGAATTGCCCATAATGAAAGGAATAAATGGAAAATCCTGGCGATTGTCAAGAATAACCAACAGAAAAAGGGGGGGGGGAGAAATAATCAACAAATAACTGTTACCAAAGTCAATAAAGTTACTTTTCTACCTACCTGCCTATTTTTTTTATGTTTTAAAGCGTTTTGATTGCATTTTAATAATTTGTCCAAATCCGATCATGTTACAGTTCCATTTGCAAGATGGCATAAGTAGATGTCCACAAAGTTTGTTTTTCAAGTAAACAAATAACTGTCCCAAACGCCTTAAAATTTACTTTCTAATTGAAAGGAGAAAAATACATTAAAAAATTCTCAGACTTTGTAGACGGTCGGCGAATGAATTTTAGTTTTCAGTCAAACATAATTTATTTGACCGAACTTTTAAATTGAAATAAAAAAAATAGAGGCTTTAAAATACTTTAAAACACAAAAACAATTATGCAGGTAGGTGGAAAAGTAACTTTTATGCCTTTGGTGACAGTTATTTGTTGAATTTTTTTTGTTTTTTGTGCATCCTTTCTTTCTATTGGTTATTCTTGACAATCGCCAAAAGCGGAAAGTCACTTGGTCAAATAAAAGAATTATATATTCCTGAGAAATTTAAAATGGTTACTTTATGTTTTTCACTTTTATTATTAAAGACAGAAAAATAAAAATGAAAAATTAATGATCTAAAAAAAAAAAAAAAAAAAAAAAAAAAAAAATATGAATCTCTTTTTTTTTTGTAATTTATGAAGAGTTTGTAAATTAAAAAGCTTAGAGGAGAAGATTCTTTATTCTGATATCATGATGAACGAACTACATGCAGTGACACCAGGGAGTAGGCAATGTCTGAGAGGATGATATCATGACGAACGCCCCCCCCCCCCCCTTCCAAAAAAAAAAAAAAAAAAAAAAAGAGGCGGTTATACCTGGGAGAAATGTAACATGAATGAAAATATACTACACAGAATTAATTAAGCATAAACCGTTTTAATGTTAATATAATTAGTTTAGGTGGAGAAATCTTTTGCATATTATTCATTTAGATGACATTTAAAAAAATGCAAAGTTTCGTTGTCCACATGAAAATTGTGCTGAAAAATATAGTCACCATCTTTATTAACAAATAGAAATATGCTAACCAAGAAAGAACGATAAGTTCCTTTCATAATTTTCTAGTTAAAAAAAAAACATGTTTATAGACTTGAATTATAGTTCTTCCTTAGCTAGCCTCTTTCGACTTGTTTAGATGGTGACTATATTTTTTTTTACCTAATTTTTATTTCGCCGTTATAAATAATAATAATAAAACATTAAAAACTTAAGTTGATTTTTTTTTACTAAAACATGGTTTACTTTAAGTTAAAAAAAATATATAAGTTGTTTATAAGTAATGCCAAAATTTATTTCACTCTAAATAATTTAAGTGACTGAAATAGGAATTAACCTCAAATAAGAAAAGAAAAGCCAGCACGGTTGTTTTTTTTATAAATAGTTATTTATTAGGGAGGGGGGGGGTCGGGCTTGACAGGATTTAAGAAGTGAAAGAAAACTTTAAACAAGAAAAAACGGTGCTTCTATAGTTTCACAATGACATTAAAATATTTAAAGAAATGTATAAACTTTGTTATGTACTTATGTGTTAGCTGAAAATAAGATTGTACAGAAACTATTACGCAAATTCAAGTATTTATTAAATTAAAAACACGATTTTATCTATCATACGCCATTTTTTCATTTTCTAGTGCTTTTCCATGAAAACCCAAGAATATGAGTTATCTTCCTTCGCGACCCATGATAAAATCTGGCGATTTATAGATACAATATGGCGGCCAACCGATAAAATCGTTTTTTATTTTTAATTTACTAAATATTGGATGAATTTGCGTAATTTTTGGTGTACAGTCTTCTTCTCAGCTACCACATAAGTACATAACAAAGTTTATACATTTCTTTAGCTATTTTATTTTTAAGAGAGGCCTAACATGTCATTGTGAAACTACAGAAGCACTGAACAAAACTTAATTCAAACAGAAAATTCAATTTTATTTGTTTGCATTTTAGGTGCTTGTGCTGATGAGCGGCTGTACGAAAAAATTATTTTTACAAAAACAATATTATATACTTATTCAGCGTTATATTCTTACTCACTGTACAAAAAAGTAGAAAAAAATTATCCACTAGAACTTTAAGTATTTTCCATTCTTCGTATCATAACAGCGATTCGTTTAGTAAGCGTCCATCTATTTTCTTAAAAATAATTCAAGGGCAGATAATTCGCAATCATGCAATTAAAAACAACAAAAAACAACTACATATATAAAAATTAAATTTATTCCAATAAAACATTTCGTTATAATGCCATAAATTAATTTAATTTCGTTTTCATTTTGTTTTATTGGAATAAATTTAATTTTTATATATGTAGTTGTTTTTTTTAAAATTGCATGATTATCTCCCTAGCGAACTATCTGCCCATGAATTATTAAAAAAAAGAAAAAGAAAAGATGGACGCTTACTGAACGAATCGCTGTTATGATACGAAGGATGGAAAAATACTCGTAATTAAAGTTCTAGTGTATAATTTTTTCTACTGTTTTGTACAGTGAGTAAGAATATAATGCTGAATAAGTATATAATATTGTTTTTATAAAAAATAATTTTTTCATACGGCCGCTAAACAGCACAAGCACCGAAGTTTCATGTAAATTATCTCCCTTTGAAAATGAAATGCTAAAACTTTTTAGAACTCTATCCATTTTTTTTAAAATAAAATCTCTTTAAATACTTTTAATAATTAAATAATAATACTATCGATAAAGCGATTGTGTGTATAGAAGAAAATTTGGCGATACAAATTAGAAAATATTAATTCATTAGAAACTTAAAAATAAATATCCAAATGAGCAATATCGAGATTTGTTTGAGATATATTTAGATTCCTACATATATAATATTTGAAATTATTTTTGTATCATTAGAATGAAATAAGCCTTGTCAGTTTTTATGTCAATATAGTAAGGATAGATGAAAAACAATCTAATTATTATTATAGAAATCGCTCCAGACAAGGAATGAAGCCACTTGATGTAAGGAGCTAAAAAAAAGAAATACTACTTCAAGGTGAAAAACTAGCCAACAATAAGTGTTAGATGGATAGATTCCGACCCAGAAAACAGCAATTCTTCCCTCCTTGTCAGAAACATCAGTTATGGAATGTGAGAACTAAAGGACAAAATAAAGGAAGCTAGAGTTACAAGGCTGCCGAAAGTAAACCGAAAGTCCACTTTCTACTCTGCTTAATTTTCAAGAAATTTAAGACCCAAAATCTTATAGTAAAAAACAACTCCCTAACCCATCAAACATTTGAAAGAACTAATGTTATTTATAAGCTTAAATGCTGTTTGGGAGAATGCAACTCCTGTGATAATGATGATAATAATAACAAAGCTAGTAGATACATTGGTTTTACTACCACTAACCTCTCCCACTGACTCACCATGCAAACTCTAGCTACATTTACCAACATTTACAAGAACATAACTGCTCCCCCCACCTTCTGATTTACGACAAATTTTAGTTAACACGAAAATAATACATTCTGAAACCAACTTTAAAAAATTCAAAATACTTGAAGCTATATCTTTATTAAAACTCAGCAATCTACAATAAATAACATTATGCATGGAACCAGTAATAACATCTTAAATTGCTTAATGTAATACAATTCGTCCTTTGACGCTAATTTTGGTGTCCCAGAATTTACATTGTTAACATTTCTCCTGGAACTGCACCGTTTTGTTCTTTTGACGTCTGACTTCATGTGCGCTCTTGGCTGCCTTTTGAAATTCCATTCTTTTCTCCAGCTTTTTTGTTCCTTTTTTTTTTGTCACCTGAAGATGATTCGATGAAGAACTGAAAGTGTTAGTGATACATATGGAACATTTTTTGACACAAAAAATGATTGGAAAAAAAATAAAAAAGATACAATCAAGCGGAAAATTCTGTTATGTTTTACAATGCACTTGCGGCCAAAGCCCGTTCGCTGCTGCTTCACAATTTAATTCCTATTTACTACTTGAAATCACTGAAACAAAATTGATCAATTAGAAAAAGACAAAACTATTGCTATCTTAAACTTTCATGTACACACAAATACTAAAAAAATGTTACACTTTTCGAACATTGAAAAAATTATTAATTGTAAGAACTCATAATTCAACTTTTAAAAGATAAATAAAATATTAATTCATTTAAAAATGCTATTGCTATTTCAAACTTAAGCACATCCTCTCTCTCGAACATAACTTTCAATACAATAAACAGAAGATAGATTGGTTAAACATGAGTGTACAACATATTTCATAAAAAATGAGAGAAATGGTTCATTTTACAAATAAATCAATCAAGCATTGAAAAAAAAAACAAAAAGAAAAACGTTATTTTGTAATATTGAGTATTCGAAGTAGAAGCAGCAGACACCAACAGCTTAAAACTGAATTCTGAATTGTTGACCGGTATCAGGCTTTGAAAGCAGCAGCTACCACTACTCTGCCTAACCGGAAACATGTATGTTCACTTTTATTATATATATATATATATATATATATATATATATATATGTGTCTGTATGTATGTACGATATTGAATATGAGGATAAAATCTGACAGTATATAACAGAAAAAATAAAATAGAAAAGTAGACAAACCACAACATATAGAAATAAGTAAACTAATATTTTGTTTCTTTCTATGGACAAACTTCTTCAAAGTAAAAGAGAAATGGTATTATTAAAACCTTTTATACAAGAGATAAAATGTGAGGACGACGACGACGAACAAGAAATATGAGCGATAGAGATGAGGGTGACAGAGGAGAAGAAAAAAGGTTGAGTAGAATGTATGGATATAGTAGTTCAGTTTAACTAGAGAATTTTGGAGATCCCTCGATATAGGAGGGTAATGGAAGGTTTGGGGACAGGCACAGAATAGGCAAAAATAAGGGCGTGGGTCGATATGACTCGTATCTAGATATGCTCCAGCTATGATTGAAAAGATGAGGATAAATTTTGCAACCATTAACGTAAGATCAGCGAAATGTTGCCATTCCGAGCTATTCCTCTCACTACCAGTAAAAGAGTATATAGCAACTGTGTAAGGTGCGTGATGCTGTATGGAGGTAAGTGCTGGGCGCACACCAGTTTTCAGCGTAATGATAGAATGATCAGATAGATATGCAATGTCAGATCAGACCCGGCATATCAACTCTGATATTTGATTGGCGAGGATGAATATATCAAATGATGAACTCCTGACGGTCAGTCTGTTTGGTCACGTTGAGAGGAGTGACTCTTTGATAAGAAAATGCAGAAATCTTGAGGTGGAGGGCCGAAGGAAAGTTTGATGACAAAAGAAAATTTGGATGCAAACCATCAACAAGCATGTTAGACAGTGGAACTTGAATGGAATCAATCAAGATCACCAAGGTTGAAGACTTTAGATTCCCAGAAAATGTAAGTTTCCTGACCAAAACTGAGTTTTAAAAGTTTTTTGAAACATTATTGGTTTGAGTGTTTCTTTCGTAAGTACATTGCATATATGTTGACCATAAAAAAAACAACAAAAAGAAACCCCAAGTTTCTCACATGTGCATTCTTTGCTTTGGCTCACAGAATTATTAAAATTTACAAACCACAAAAGTATGCTAAATACTGAAATACTAGATCCCAATGATAATTCTATTGGCCATAAATTGCTTCTGAAACATGATTCAGGGTCCATATTGCTGCCAGAATTCACCTTGTTGGAAAGATGGAAAATACACAATACTATACCCCAAACAGTTTGTTACGCATGGTGAAGATTATTATCCAAGAGCTGTTCACCTGCAATGGAGGATTGTATGGGCATCAAGAAGAAATGTGCTTCTGAATGGGTTGTACCTCATTCAGGATAATGAAATGCAATTAAACAAGACCATGAAAAATACCACTGATCCTTGTAAATGTAATTTATTTGCAAGCAATCTCTTCAGATGTTGCAAAATATTTCATCTGAAGCAATGAAAGTTGGCAAAAGAAATGGATTGTGTAGAAGTTTATCAGAGAATTAATGAACTGATGGATTAGAGATAAAGAGGGATAATTTAAGACCAGAGATCTAAAAGGCTATCCAACACATGTTAACATGTAAAAAAAAAAAAAAGGGCTATCCAACACATGTTAACATGTAAAAAAAAAAAAAAAGGGCTATCCAACACATAAACTGATTAGTCCTATATTCAATTTAATTCCTGTCATCTTTTTTGCCGATTGACGTCTTCATATTTCTCAAAAGTTGTAGGGCTGATCCCCATTGATGGGCCTTGCAACAAGTGTACACTTGCTTGTATTTCAATGCTCACAATTATGAGTGGCATATATAGATAGATATCTATATATATTTTTTATGCAATTCTGTTTTATTGGTGATTGCAGCGTTTGTTGTTTTGTTACTTACTATTTCGATTGTTTCACTTCCTAAATAACGCTGCAATCACCAATAAAAACAATTACATAAAAAATACATTAAATATTTGTGATAAAAATCGTACATATTTCCAGACAAAGTATCATAGACTGGGGATAAAATGCAAGACTATTGACACCAACATCGAAGGTTCAATCATTGTCTAAGGTAGCCATGCTGATAACGGCTGTGAGCTAGAAACACGTGTCCATGGATTACTTTTATGGTGGTATAAAAATATATAGATAGATAGAAATCGATAGATAGATAGAGGCTGTCTATTTGATTTCGAATATGACCACTTTTGCCGTATCGATGTGATATTAATGTAAATGTTCCCAATGAGGTGCGGATGTGACCCTTAAAGCCTGCCAGACTTTTACAGACCATACAAGAGATGGCAGGTGTTGTAATGATCTAAGGGGATGCCATAAATGAAGCCACCTTTTGTCCGTGCTTGATTTTGAAAAACAGGTATTCGATTAAAAAGAACCTGCACGTGACAGTTGCCAAGCAGGCAACTTGGTATCTTAGGTGTTCCATGTTTCCTAAATGTGCTGTCTATCTTCTTTCCAAAAAGCTTGCTGTCTTCAAAAATCGCTTTCCTCCACTTTGACCTATCTACAGCTACCCCCTCCACATCAATTCCAAAGCATTCTTGAATTGTTTACGAGGTTTATTCTGTGGGCGAGTATTTCCAGTTAGTTCTCCATAAATCATCTGCTTGAGTAGTCTGTCATCAGTAAGACGAATAAGATGACCAACCCAACAAAGTCTGCATTTCCTTATACGAGGCTCGATGCTTGGAACAGCAGCTCGTTCCAACACTTCGGTGTCAGGGTAAAGCTATCCCAATGGATGTTAAGCAAGTGTCTAAGGCAATTCTGATGGAAACGCTCTAGCAGGCGAATATGAGCTCTGTAATTGATTCATGTCTCACAAGCATATAAAAAAATTGATATCACACAGGTCTCATACACAGATCTTAATTTCCAGCTTGATATCACGTGATGCCCACACCCGCTCCTACAAATGACCAAAAGACACACCAGCCTGTTCAATACGTCCATTTATCTGAGCATCCAATGACCTTTTTCTCGAAATAACACTACATAAAATGACCCACTACAAACAGTCTGTGGCCTTCAACAAATATATCCGGTTCCTGATACGGGTTGCCAGGAGAAAACAGTCTTTGTCTTGGCCAGGCTTATTGTGAGACCCATGTTTCTACACGTCCATGCAAAGCGATCCATGATATCCTCCATATCATTCTGTGAGTGAGTCACAATATCCACATCATCTGCAAATCTCAAACAGTAGAAGAATGTCCTTGACAAAGTCTTAATCAAAAATAAACACCTTTTTCACAGTTAGTGAAAGCAAATGACAGTGAGTGAGATTATATATATATACACACACAATTTGAATTTCTAAATTAGGATTATATAAAACACAAACACGTATTAAATTTACTCTAAAGATTTAGTGCATTTGAAGACATTTAATGCTATTTAATTTGTATTTTCGTGTAGTGGAAAATTATTTAAAACATCTTAGTTTAATTTTACACCCCCCTATATTCTGGACAACATCAGGGACAAATGACCTAATTGAAACTACAGCAGGTGCCTATGGCTATGTTTCAAGCTAGAACAGGTGCCCATAAAAATGTTATGTATGAGAATCAGTGACAGAATTTATCTAAAAAGCGAATAAAAGGGTGAAAAAAAAAAAAAAAAAAAAAAAAAGCAAGAACAATGGGTGCATCTCATCACATATGCACCAAGGAAGAACCCATGTAACATCACAGAATAAAGACTGCATTATTAATTTGTTTACTTTTTTATCTTAAAATATTTCAGTATACACCATTGGATAACTCATTTTCGAACGGCTTCACTAAAATGTCTTATTTTTAATTCTATTGTATTTTTCTTCTATATAGGGAATAGTGTTTATGCTATTAATCTTAAAAAAAAAAAAAATTATAAATTGAAATGTTAAACAAAAATAGGAGGTATTGTTTTAAGTTGTGTGAAAGAATATTTTTGTTGGCAAAATAAAGTTACTTTTGTTTGATTAAAAAAAAAAAAATAAATTAAAAAAAGTCAAGTCATGGAAAATTGTATTTATTTACTACTTTTTTTTTGAAAAATAAATATCAATTCAGTGAATGGTTAGAGATTTAAAACCTGGAAAGAGTCATAACAGTTTCAATGATTCAGCCTCATAATATTCAAGAGGGGAGAAAAAAAAAGTGATGGTGCTGACACCAGAGAAAGACAAAGAGGTGGAGAGGTCAAGAATAAAAGCAAAGCCAAGGAACTTAAAAAAAAAAAAAAAAAAAAAAAAAGGCAAGGAATATGAAGAGTAGTAAACTCTGCAAGGAAGGAAGATTACATAAATATATTCATCTTGTAAATCAGCTACAGTTTAGTCATAGTTTAAACTTTAGTTTTACTTAGTGAATAAAAAAAAATTTCCCCAGCAAGCTTTAATATTAGTTATATGCAAATACTGTAAGTTGTTATCACCTTTGAAATTGTCAAAATATTTTAAGGAAGGATTACATTTATTTTTAAAGTGGTAAAGAGAAAGAAAACACCTGGCTCTGAAAAAAGTTAACGCCCACACCGTAACTGAAAAAAAAATAAAAATAAATTTAAAAAATGAAACAAAAAATACCAGTAAATTTTTTTAAAAATTAACTCATCTAGATCCCATACTGTGCCTTATGAAGAGAAATATGAATAAATCACATTAAATGAAGAGACTTCTTGATCTGCCCTATTCAAGAATCTCCAAAGATGACCATATCTTTCAATTTTGCAGTAATGTTGAAAGAGGGAAAGGAGTTATATAGCAAAGAATTAAGTGGAAGCTCAAAGAAATAAAAAGATGTTGATGGCAGTGGTAAGGAGGTGGGACCACCAGGTAGAGTAAACCTCAACAGGTTTACAATTTCCTTGATAAACTAGGCCTAAAAGTTTTTGTTTTTTATAATAACTTAACCGAGTTTGCCCCGAAAGAGACAGTAGACAATGTTATAACCTTAGAAAGGTAAGGCAGCAATAACTAGTAGAAACATGAAGACATATTGGTCAGATGATCCCTCCAAAAAATTACCAAACTACAAAAGTCTGCAATTAGACTCAGCTAAATAAAATTTCCATAAACTTTTCTTTTTTCTTTAAGCAAAATCTAAGATTAACCAAACTGTAGATGATAGTTTCTTTTGTTTTTCCTTCATTTTAATTAAACAAAGTGGATTAAATTGAACGCCTTCTTGTAGAATCTCAGTAGAGGCAGTCATCTATGAATAGTGTATGTTTATCCAGCAAGTAAGATTGCATACACAGACACACTACTGCCCAATATAAACCATGTTGTTCAGTAATAAAATAAACTGGAAACATTAGTTCAGAAGTAACTGATGAGGTTTGAAATAGAAAGAGTGGAAGGGACTGGCGGTGGGCAAACCTTAAGATGTGTATTAGTATAAAGTGGTGTTTATTACAAATATTTCTAAGACATTCACTAGAAGTCAATGAACGAAATTTAATTTATAGAAGGATGGAATCTAGACATAAGTCGCTTTCAAGAAATGTTAAGTAATTTCTTAGTTAAAAACAAAAAACACCAAGAAAAAAAAAACAAAAGAAACAAGACATGAGAGTAAATCTGTTTACTTGTTGAAACAGGAATGGAGAAAGAAAAAAAATGCTAGAGTTCATATAAAAAGAAATTTGGTAGAAATGCATCTAATTGTGTTATCTGCTTTAGAAATAATTGGCCATCCCTTTTTATTGGGGAGGGGAGGGGTCAGTAAATGATCAAAAAAAAATTATAAAAAAAAGTCAATAACCTGTTAACATAGTAAACAGTTTGTTTTTTTTTCAGCTTTGTTTTTAAATATATTAATATATATTTGTTAATGGCTTTTCTGGAAAGAAGGGGGAACTGCTAATGGCCATCATCACGTCTATTTTGTCAGCTGTCACCAATGCCAAGCAATTTGCTTTTCTTTTTTTTTTCCTTATTATTCCTGTAGTTTACAATGACAGAGGTGAAAGTGGTTTGAGAATGAGCAGACCAAAATTGAAAAGCATTAACGATTCCTCCACACTCTTGTACAGTCTCTCATTTTTCTTATTTTTCTTTTTTTTTGTAGTTTTTTCTTTTTCTTCTTAGTACTTGGAAATAGATCAGCTCATCCATGGTCGCATCTTGTAGAAAATGCAGACATTAATCCGTTAATGTAACCATTCCATCCATACGAGTCCAGCTGTCTGCTGTGAACAGCTAACGAGCCAGCCAATGGAGGATAGCACACTTCCACTGCAGACAGGAACGCAGTTGGTCTGTCAACATCAGACTGGATTCACTGTAGGACTAATCCAACCTGAAAAAAAAGAGATATTTAACAAAATAATTACATCATTTATAAAAGATTTTAACAGCAGCAATATGTTTACATTAAAAAAGTTCACTCAATTTCAATAAAGATGTGTTAAATTTTTAATATTTACAAAAATTCATGCCAAGAGAATTTCCTATAGAAAATAAATTAGAATTACCTTATGGAATTTTAGTAAATAAGCATTTTAAAAAAAAATGTTTGTTTTTAAAACCCTATATGCTCCATCTTGTCGCATATTTTTGCTAGGCTTGGAGTATTATATAATTGTGACAAAACTACATACAATACATAGTTAAGACAAAATAAATTGTTTTCAGACTATCAAAATAATAAGCATATTGTTATAAATAAAATGAACGTAAAGTACCTCATTTATGGATGTAAAGTGTGAACACAGACCCGAAATGCATTGCCTTTTTATAGATGTCAAACTCGAAAGAAAATAGGAAATTACAACTTGGCCACCAGCTATTAAGGCATTGCATTAAAGTTTGATTTTAAAGTCTTCAAAAAATACATTTGAATTTTATTTTGGTATAAAAAAATACAATTTAAGACTAGTAAATTTCATTCAAAATGTGTGAAAATCAAACAAAATAAGTGAGATATTAAAATAATTCCTATAGTACAATTGAACGGAAATGTATATTTCTTCCTTTCAGTTTTTCATTTTAACTATTTAAAGTTTTTTTTAAAGTTTTAAATATAAAGGAGGATGTAATACATGGGAGGACAGTCTTATAACAGAACCAATGCTACACTTATAAATTCTGATTATATAGGTTTTTTTTGGGTTTTTTTTTCAGTTAATGTTTCGACAATTAAAAAAATTTTTTTTTTTTTTTTTTTTTTTTTAAAATCGCTCCTTGGTCTTTTGGCTAAGATCAAAGTGTAGTATCTGCTCTCTTAACATCAGTACCGGAAGTTATGTAATTATCTCCCTTGAAACTGAAAGCTAAAAATGTTTTTAAAATGTTATCTTTTATATAAAATCTCTTTAATTGTATTAATAATATATTATTACTGAGGAAAATATAAATATATAATAAAATTTGACAATGCCAATTATAAAAGTACTTAAGGTCAGGATTCTTCATCAATACTCGGGATTAAGTCAATCCCGTAAATTGCTGAAGCAGTTTACAAGTTGAAAGCCACCTTTCCTTTTTGAAAATTTTTTTTAACCCCTTACTGTCACATGCTTAGTGACATCTGCTTTTTTATCACGGCTTTCAAATTGTAAACTGCTTCAGCCATTTTTGGGACTGACGGCATAGGTACTGAAATCCCCATTAAAAGTACTGCAATTTCTTTATTGAACATAAAAATTAAAAGAAAAATTTATAAAGTGGACAAACCTGATGGGCCTCCATGGGTGTACATTTCCAATTGTATAGATAATATTGTAAATTGCCATCTCCAATTCCAAACTTCAACTTTTCCAAAAATTCACGGTTGTGCATAAGATCAAGTGCATTAAAGACATCAAAACCCATCTATCAATAGAAAAGATTTGAGAAATTAAAAAGGTTTTGATCGCATCAAGACATGCACTGAAATAATTAACGGGTCAAAAATCTTAGATTGTATATAAAAAAAGTTAAGTATAAATAATCAAATAAATGTTTAAAAATGAAGGCGAGTTCAGAGTGCTATTTAAGTTCATTGTAAAATGAAAGCACCAGTATAACATTTTCCAAAATCATAAACTGACCCTATTTGTAAAGTTAAAATGAAGGTGATTTAGCAAAGGGTGTTAATCTATAAAAATACCTTTTTTTTTATACTGAAAATATCAACTGATATGGTCAACTTCATTTTTGCTTATAAATCTGTTAAAGTCGATTAAAATTAGCTTTTTGTGCAAAAAGAATGTTCAAAGTTTATTTTGTGTGTCAATAAATCTGTAATAAAAGTTTTAAAAAATAAAAAAATATGTTTGGTCCAAGTAAACAAGAAAAAAAAATTCTTTAAAGCAACAATAAAGAAATTATTACTTGGTCGGAAAAATAATGGAAAAAAACAAAAATACTTTTGTTGCATGTTCAAGAAATAACTAAAGTGTGATTTGTGATAACTTACGTTTTTGGCTACTACAAGTGCATCTTGCATCAGATCAAGCCATGGGGTTTCCGTACTGACGTTATAAAAGGAATAAGCTGCCTTCAATGTCTTGTGGATTGGATGATGCATAACAGAGGAGGGCAAAGTATAAAAACTGACAAAGTCAGTTATTTTATTATTATTCTGAAAATAGAAGGTTTAAAAACGATGTTCATTAAACGACCAAAATGAGCTAAATTTTTCGTAAAACGAATACCCCCCCCCAAAGATTGAGTTAATTGAACAAATTAAAATGCTTCATAATAGAAAGGTTACTGATTAATTAAAATTAAAACCTTTTAGTATCATGAGAAAGCAGTATGCAAGATTGATGTTAACATTACCCATAAAGATAATTCATTTTTTACGCTATTGTTTCTGACAGTTTCAAGATAAGATCTAATCAATATAAATTTAGATAAAATAATATTCACTAGGTACGTGCAAAAATGGCTGTGTCTTATACGGACCATGATTATTAAAAAACGCTTATTAATTTTTTAAATAGTTTGTGTAAACTTTGATTGTTTGAAGGATAAAAGCCTAAACTTGATCTCTAAAAGGAAAAAAATAATGTATATTCATGCGTGAAAAATAAAATTATAATTACAAATGTTATCACGACGGCTATATATAAAAAAAAATTTCAGTTAATTTTTAACTTTGAAGAAATTACTTGTAAAACTCCCTTGAAAGATAAATATAAGTTTTCTTGAACTATTTCAAAGATAATTATTAAATTAAAGTCATAAGGTACTAAGTTAAAAAAAAAATTCCTACGTTTTACTAAAAATTAGCAAAATTATCTCTCTCAAAAGTCATGGTTTAGTAAAATTCAGCATTCAGCCAATCGGTAAACGACTGTTTACCGATTGACTATTGCTATGCAGAAGACAAAAATGCAGTAATTAATCATTTTTAACTTTATATATAAAAATGGTTTTGTGATAGTTTATAGAAATTGAAAAATTATTATCCATTAATTTTTTTATTTTTTTTAAGGTTATAAAGAAATTGAATTAATTTAAGTACCCTTATTTTTGTTGTAATAAAAAAAGAAATGCTTATTTAATTAAAATATTTTTGAATGTATGCAATTAAGATTTTATTTATTTTTATCTAAAAAGATTCATATTTAACTTTGTATTAGTTTTTAATTCAGTAATACTGAAATTATTGATGGCGTCTGTTTACCAATGTTTTTCCTTAGAATTTGAAATAAAACTTTAAATGTTGAAAATTATTTTTACGTTACAAACTGTCAATTTTATCAATGTTCTTTTACATGATTAAACACTTTAGTTACTCGATTTATTCTTAATGTGTCGTAACGATAAATTACATTCATTCTTTTTAAAATAAAGCTAAAAGTGCATTTTTTATTTTAAGTGTAAAAAGGTAAATTAAAGTCAATGGCTACACTAAAAATTTATTCATTGAAGAAAAAAGTTAAAACAATTATTTATTAATAGAATTCAATTTTGAAAGAAAATGTTATATTTGAATTCTATTTATCTATAAAAAGTTTAAAACAATTATTTATTTATAAATAAATAATTGTTCAAAACTTTTTAAATAAAATTTATTAATGAAAAAAAAAATGACAAAACAAATACAAACTTACGTTTTATCTTTCCAAATAACTTACGATGAATTGTGAAATTAACGAAATTGTGGAATCTCTAAAGATAAAATTTTGAGGACGGTGTGGAGGGAGTGAGTGATGGTGAGCTAATCCCGCCTGTTTATTACAGAAAAAGACAATCGTTAGTAGAAATTATCAAATTAAAATTTTTTTTCCCCGTTATGATCCTGATTCTCAAATTTTTCAATTTTTTGTTTATTTTCAAGATTACAAAAAAAAATTCTTACGCTGATGATGACACATTCATGTATGAAAGGGAAATATAATTACATAGCATTTTATATTTTCCCAAAAACTCATAAAAATCACATTAAATATTTTTTGCAAAAATATTGATTAAACAATGCTCTATTCAATAACATTGCCAATTCAAGAAATTAATTTTTCTTTGAGTTATAGTGATTTTATTAAACAGAATTATGGGGCCTTTTTCGTAATATATACGAAATAATTTAAAAAATAAATGTTTTTTAAAATTTTAAACACCTACAGTGCTTTATTTTCATAAAAAATAATTTTTTTTTAATTCATACATTTTTTTCTATATATAGATAATATAACTTCAGTAAAGGTGTATTTTGTTTAAACCCCCCCCCCCCCCAAAAAACCCAAACATTTTTGCTAAGATTTAAAACAATAATAGTTTCATTATATTACGTGATCATTGATTAATAAATACTGAAAATTTCATTAAAATTAGTTGATTTCCTGAATTTGAGTGAATTTTAAGGTAAAGAGAGGGTTAAAATGTTTTACATTTTGGGAATCGACCATTGATTTTGTACGTACCTAATATTCACACTTAATCACTAAAATATAAAATTTGAAATCAATGATTGTAAAAGAGTTGGATGAAAATCAAATACTCACATCAACCACATAACTATCAACAATTCCTGGCCGCGGCAGGAACCAATGCCTAAATTCATCTTCACTGAAGATGGGCGATAGATCAAATTTATGTAGATACTGAAAGGAAAGATTGTACAATTTGAGAATAAAAAAAGACGCAACTAAATGTATTCAAACAAGCGTTCAAAGTCTAACATCATGAAAACCTATGGAACAGAATTTTGTAACTTTTCACAGCAAACCTAAACACACGAGCTCATTTTAGTTTTTAATTCTTTGTACATTTTTTAAACTTATGGAAAAATAAAAAACTTAGTAAGAGAGACAACATTTATATTATTCAATAATAAAAACAAAATTTAAAAAATAAAATAAAAGTTATTCCCCTCGCTAGTCACAGTTGGAGGTGACCTGGAATTCAGGTTTCAAACGTAAGCATGGATACACTTGTTACTCTTAGCCAGATTGAAGAGTTATACACATACATAATGGCTGCAACACCTGCTCATGTATTGTCAACATCTGATATTTTAGTCATAGATGTGGAGTGAATGTGTCCTTTTAGCCGAGTGCAAATATGATAAGTATGCAGACCTCTTGCAATGAGAACTGCTTTGTTGTTCTGGTGGACTACTGTGACGTTTGAGGCTTTCCAAACAAAATACATTTTTCAGCGTATACTCTGCAAACCACTCAAAAACTTCTATGCATGTGACAAACCCTTCTAGATTCAGTACAGGTCAAATCAGTTTGCGATCTCGGATTCTGAGCATCCGTAGTTTCTAATACATATATATGGTTATTGGGGTCTATCTCCAAATCTCTAAGGAGTTTGTAAACAAACTAGAAATCACAGTAAATTTGAAGATATTTTAATACTAAACGACTCTTAACTCACATGTTAGTCAATTTTACATTACTGTATAAATTTAGTGCCCTACACCGATTAACATTTGTTTGTTTGTTTGTTTTATGAGTAATCAAACCGTCTTCGGTTATTTGATTCTGAAAACTGATCGTGATTAACAAAATATTCAGAAAGGTTTATTTACACCAGAAAGTTGTTTTCTTTTAATACAATGTCCACACATTTTCAGTAGTTATTAAAATTAGGACCTAAAATTCCTTTAAATCCATTTCAGACTTCCTTAGAAAATGGGATTAAATTTGATTTAAATATATTAAAAAAGTGAATTTTGTTGAGTTTTCTCAAATTGTTTAACCTAATCTTTTTTTCTCTCTACCAAATTTGAGAAAAGTTCCATAGACAATATAGTAAAGAAATAACGGATTAATAATATGCACCATTTACTATTAATGTTTGAGATAAAGTAAAATATTTTTCAAGAAGCAATATATACACTTTTGCATGTGTGCGTGTGATAACTATATTTATTTATATATATATATATAAAAAGGATATTGTAGTTTGCTTGAAGCATCGCTGGTAAAAATAAGTGTAGGTTTGTAATCCGAGGCTGTAGCAATGCGATGTAGTTGCCGGAAGGTGGAGAGGGTGAACAGAAACAAACGAGAAGAGAAAACGAATCTCAAAACGATTTATTAATATTTCACGTAAAAACTGATTAAGTACCAGAATAGTAAATACTGTCAGGTAAATAAAAAGTTGGCAAAAGGTAATCTTAAATTTTCGAAAGAAAAACTTTCATTATCAAAAGACAACAATTAAAGACCGAAAGGGTCGAAAAACCGGGAAAAACCGGAATCAAAATGTTGAAACACTGCAGCAGACTATTGGGAGTAGGAACGCAGAAAATGTCAAAATTTAATTAAATAATTATTCAGCTAAAGTTAACATCTTATTAACATTTGTTTATTTATATAATAATTATTATAATTTTATTATTTGTTATGATTTATAAAGTTTTCTTTATTTATTCAATTCTAAATTTAAATTTACGTGTGGGCCGTTATTTAATTAAATTTACCTGACAGTATTTACTATTCTGGTACTTAATCAGTTTTTACGTGAAATATTAATAAATCGTTTTGAGATTCGTTTTCTCTTCGTTTGTTTCTGTTCACCCTCTCCACCTTCCGGCAACTACATCGCATTGCTACAGCCTCGGATTACAAACCTACACTTATATATATATATATACACACACCCCCACACAAACATTCCAACTTACTTTTTCCCCTTCAGTTTTGACCACAGCCACCTGTTCAAATACCTCCTTCCTCTCACTCATTGATATCCACATTATTCCTGCTCATCCCCCCCACCTCTTTCTCTTACTACCAGTCACAGTATCCTTGCTCACCCCTATCTTTCCACTTCTTCCCCACTCATTTTCATAACATTCATTTTTCGTTCCTCACCAAGTACGGACGTCCACCCTACTGTTTTCTCCAGTAGCGGCCATTATTTTCTTCCTTTTTCCCCCAATATGTCTACCTTATATGTGTTTGTGCTTGCATGACATTTTTCTTTGTGTTATCATCCTGATGAAGTCTTATAAATAAAGACGAAACGTTGATGTACACATAAAAAAACATCCATTTTTTGGTTTTCCTTTTTCATTACGTCAGATTACCTTCATCCTTCTCTTCCCATATATATATATAAAATATAGTTATTTACAGAAGTGTTTCGTTGTCTACAACGAATCAGTGTGGCTCTACCAACTGAGCCAAAAACAAACATGTAGTGAGAGAAATTTTATGGCATTATAAAAAGATGTTATTCATGCATTTTTTTTCATGATACTCATAATTGAAAATATTTAATTATTTTTATGGGAAAGCATTGCCTCAATGCTAAGTGGAAATAATTATTTCCTTCAGAGTATATATATATTGTTATCTAGACACGTTTCATCATCTCTACAACTCATCAGTTATGGTTAGACATACTCATAATTGAAAATATTCAATCTGGCTATCTATTTATGTATAAATAAAGAGAGAATAATGGTTTCCACTTAGCGTAAAGTAATAATCTTGTTTGCTGATTGTATTTGGATGTAGCCGGTCATTCAGGTTTTAAATCTTAGCGTGGATACATTTGTTAAGTCTAGCCACACTAATGAATTGTAGACAATGAAACAGCAATCTGGATGATTATTTTTTCGCACACCCACCCTGTTGCCCGTGGTGGTGATATGTTGCTGATTGGAAAATTTCAAATCTAGTCATATTTACAATTTTTTTCCGTGAAAGAAAAGTGAGGTCAAGTGAAAAAAATGTTGACCCTTCATTTCTTACAGAACAGCTGTAAAACAGCAAATGGTTCTAACAAATCTAAATGCATTTAATTGTAAATATTCATCGCAATAAATTCTTTAAATACATTCAAAGATTTTTAGTTACATAAAATAAAACTAAACAGAAAATATATATATATATATATAAACAAAAAAAAAGAAATGAATTACATTTATTTACGTTCTAATATACTTCAATTAATTTTTAGATTCTGTGAAAAATGTAGGTGCAAGTTCATAACTGCCAACATGAGAAAAAAGAAAAAAAAAAAAAAAAGAAAAAGCTTTATGATGTACGTACCCATGACGGAAAGCATATATCGTACACCAAAAATTGTTTTTTTTTACCAAAGAAAATCAAATTTTATGGGTAACCAACGATTGATGCCATGTTCGAAATTGTGGTTTTGGAGTTATCTCCCTTGTCCGCAACCACAATTTTTAACATGGCGCCGATAAATCAACGATCGCCGTTTACCCATAAAACTTTATTTTCTTTTGTAAAATAAATAAATTAAAAAAAAAAAAAACGTGATTTTTGGTGTAAGATAGATGCTTTCTGTCACGGGTACATACATCAAAGCCTTTTCTTAATTTATTTTTTTTTCATGTTGGCAGAGTTATGGACTTGCACCAAAATTTAAATTATAGAAATCGATATGTCAACAGAACATTCAAATAAGCTTCAATAAAACAAACATTGACTTATATATTGTGGAAGGCGATTACACACACATTTGTTAAACAGCTTTACTTGCAAAACGTTATAAAATTAAACTAAAATTATCAAAAGAAATCAACTTATGATTTAGTATAAAGAAATTGCTACTGACCTGAAGAACCAGCTGATATGCATTTTGGACATCATCTGCTTTTAACGGCCGGAATCCTGGAGTTTTTGTTATCTATAAAATATAACTAGAAGATAGATTAAATACTGAATGGAAAGTATTGCTGAAGATGCATAGAGGAGGAGGAGGAGGAGGAGACGAAATGAGTAATAATCGGATCAATCTTAAAAATGAATTGAATCCAATTTTGCTTTTCTTTTCGTAAAAGACCAGGGCACAGAAAAATTGATAGGCTGCATTTCAATCCAGTTACCAATTATAAATACAGTAGAACAACATTTCAATGAAGTTGTTAATCGACACATTTCTGCAGTTTTGCAACAGCTTTTAAAGACGGCTTTTTTAATTATATGTTCATCTGCAGTGAATGAAATTGTAAAGAGAAATTATAATTTGCATGTTAATCAAAATTTCACGTTTGAATAGAAATTGGTTTCTGATAATTGAAATGCAACAGAAAAATGAATATTGAAATAATTCATATTTAAATGACAAAAGATTTGGAAATAGTATGCATCTCAACAATGATAGAACAACAATGGCAAATAAAACACTTCATAAAGTTTTCATAATTAGTCATTCAAATTTAATTTATTAGAAATTAAAATGTTACTTTTAATGGTTCATATTTTAATAAATAATTTAAGTATTTTATAAGACAAATTTAAAGCAATGAAATATTTCCCTTCGTTAATGAAAATGGAACAATACAATGTTTTATAAAATGTCCAAACATGAAATAGCTGATAAATTAAGACCAAATAAATGCCTTTATATAGATTTATGATTTCCATAAAGATTTAATTAAAACGATCAACACTTTTTTTTAAGTTCTTAGAACGCACGCATAGAACATTTGATTTTTAAATTTGCATCAAAACTTTAAAAAAAAAAAAAATCTTTCAACCATTAATTTACTTTATTTCTAACTTTAATAAACCTATCTACAATTTGAATAACTTAACAAAAACTTCAATTTAATAAATAGCATTTAAAATACAGTTGGACAGAATTAATCTGAAATTTTATTATTTAATAAAACTTAAGTGTCTTTAAAATAATGACAGTTACTATTCGAATTTATTGGTTGATAGGATAAGCTTATGGATAAGTTGTAAATCAACTTTTATATTTTAGACTTTCCAGATGAAAAGTCCAATTGTATTTGAATGTCTGCAGAAAGGTCTACTTACATCAGGAAGTTTGTAGAATTTCAAAGTTCTCTGCATTGTCATATTGCGTCCGAGATGAGAAAACCTAACTTCAATAAGTTTCCGAGGATTCAATGAACGATGCCAATACCTAAAATGGACAGATTATCGTACAGATGATAAAAAATAAAAAGCAATGATCAGTTTTCATTAAATCATTTTTGCTAGTAAGAGGAAAAAAAAAAAATACATGTTTATCATTTCAATAAGAATTTTTAATTCTGCTTTTAGCAGTGAAAGTTTAAAAGGCAAGTGCAAAGATAATAAAATATAGAAACGTGGGATTGACAATGCTCAAAGGAAAATTGAGATTGAGATTTTGCTATGATAAATAGGATATTTATAGCATATCAATTGAAACATTTAGTTTTTAAATTATTATAATTTATAACTTGCATTCAAAGCTTGTAAAAATTGGACAAAAATTCATTTTCTTGAAAATTTTGGGTAAACATGTCAAATTATGCTTACCCCCTCCAAAAAACTAAAAAAATTAACAAACATTTAAGTATATGTGAAAGTTGCTGTTGAATGTCATTAAAACATTAAAAAGAACAAGTTTCATAATTTTGAACATCTAGAAGTTCATGAAATAACTCACCTGTTATAAAATGTAATGCTTATAACTTTATATGCCACACAAGTGGAGAATATAAAAAGTAAAAGATTTAAAGATTTTAATTACATTTTAAAATTGGTATACTTACTTTTATAAATAATAAAAAAAGACTAAGTCTATGTGGCAATAGACCTCTCCTTTAACATCCATAATTGATTTCTATTAAATTAAGAAAATAGCCAGTAGTGTAGATTAAAGCATTAGCCTTCACATCTCCACTAGACAATTGATTTTATTTCTTTGCTATAGTGTTCAAGATACTGTGTAGCAGATATTGATCATAAACTTGAATAATGTACATTAAAAAAAATGTTTCTTTTAAGAAAAAAATAAAAATAAATAAAAAAAATTACCTGCTGCACGCAATAGGTTTGGGCAAGACAACCCCAGCAGTATAGACAGCCTGGAATAAGCCACGTTGATGTACTCTCCTTGTGATCTCACGAATTAAAACTGGGGCAACTCTTTTAGATCGAAGCTTTTTATGTACACACAGGAAATTGATTTCTACCATATATTTAAATCTAAAAAAAAAAAAAAATTTTTTTTAAAAATCAAGTAATTAAATAAAATTAAGCTCAATCTAAAATATTAGAAAAGAAGACATCCATAAAAAGATTTTTTATTTTTAATTTTATTTGAAGAATATTATATACTCTAAACATGTGACATACTGAATTCTTTTAAAGAATCAAGAAAATCCAATATTATTTTTCTATTTGATAAGTGAAACAAATAGGATATTTTCTTACAATCTTATGACGGTTCAATGTAATACTAATAAGAAATTTAAAAATGGTTTTAAAGTAAAAGCATTTTTTTCTCAAAAACAACAATGGCTGGGTTTATTTAAGTTTAGATATTTGCCATTTCAGAAATGGAATTTTAAGTGAATTTTATTTAATTATACATGCATTCGTATAAATTTTGTTGAGTAAAATTAACTGAGATAGGATTTAATAAGTTTATACTTACTTATTATATACTTTGATATGAGCTGGTACAGCACTAATAAATCCTACCAGTTTGCCATTTTTTACTACTCTGACACCACAGTGCCAATCTTTTACCCAACCTGGTGGTTGTAGTGCCCTGAAAAAGAAAAGTGGCTGAGGCATAAGTAATCTTTTTTTAATTTAATGTTTTTCAAAGTAAAATTTGCATCATAACTTTGACAAGTTTATTCCATAAAGTGCACATGGGGGGGGGGGGGTCTATATTAATAAAATTAAGAGACAACTTCGATTTTTCTCACATCAACATAACTTTGATAATTACTTAAATTTTTCATTTACTATTAATCTAATGTTTAAGATAAAAAATGCAATAGCATAAAATGAAACAATTTAAAAAAATTAAATCCATCAGAATGCACTGGTTTCTTCATAAACAAGTCAACCATTTTAATCTCTTTAATAGTTGAGGGGATAAAAGAAATTTACTTAGTGACTTCCTTTAATTAAAAAAAAGTAATTTGAAAATATTTAAAACAACTGTCGAATGAAAAGTTATGTATTAAAACATTTAAAGTTAAAACAATATTACCATAAGAAAATTAGTTAGGCCTATAGTTTTATAATAATTTGGTTCAAATAATTTAGTGACTAAATAATACATTAAATTGAATAAAAAAATAAAAAAAACAAAAAAAAACTCCTGGGCATTACCGGGCAGATATAGCTAGTTTAATATAAAAGACCATTTTCTATTTTAAAGATTTCATAATCTTTTGAATAGAAATTATAGTAGCTTAGATAGAAGGAAAATATCCTAATTACATGTTAACCAATAATAAATTAAGAGAGAAGAAAAATCTAAACTATTAATATCAGTTCATAAGTTTTGGTTTTAAATTCTTTAATAATGCTAAAATTTCAGCATGGCGTCATTTAACATTTCTACAAGAAACCTTAGCCAACTAGTTTCTAGAAAAAGCTACATGATATGTAATTTTATATATACTTAAAAACATCGGAACAATTGTATTGAAATTATCAGGTGACCAATTGATTGCATTGGTCAGCAATGAGGAACTCCAAGGGCAACACACATGCACAGAGAAAAGAAAGAGTGTCTAGTTCAAATTAGTCTTAACCTTGTACCAAAATATGGTTCAAAAGCTGAAGTTCTCACACACAACCTTGACGAATGCATGGCAGTGAGCAATAGACAAGTCCGGGTGGGAAACACTGGTAAATTTAGTTGGTTCTATGCCACATTATACAGGAGAGGGTAATGGTTATAAAAAATAAATAGTCACTTGTAGTCAAACATCTTATAGTTTATTTAAATACACCCTATTGTTGTCTTTCACTTAGAAAATGAGCAAGACTTTGTATGGAGATGAGTGCTCGGCCGTAGCCTTCATAAAATGAAGGCCATACCATCGAGTCATTTTTCTACTTACGTCACAGTGGTTGGTGCTAAGAGAAACAAGACAATTCAGAGGGAAAGGTTATATATATATATATATATATATATATATATATAAGGGTGAGAATTCCAAGCCAAATTTTTGAAATATAAATGAATTGATCTGAGATTTTATAGTCTCTTGTCATTTATTTTGTTCATTCTTATTCCACCTTCCAGTTCTCAACATTGCATTGCTCCTGCCTCGGAATTCTCACCCTCATATTTACTTGCTTACTAGCAATGCTTCAAGCAAACTACCATTTCCTTAGGTTTACATATATATAACGGTGATAATTTGTCTTAAATTATTTTATCTTTGATTTAGTAATTGTTTGGTATTTAAAAAAAGATACTAATGGTTTTGTTCATGTCGTTTTTCAAGGTGGAAGTCTGATAGTGATTTGAAGATAAACCTACACAAAAACTCGTTTAGACTAAAATTGAAGATGGATGAAAAACCTGTCATGATAGGAAAATATAAAAAAATATATATATATATACTTGTTTCCCCTAAAGTTTGAAATATTTTTACACAATAACAAGTCTGTATAACATAAAACGTTTTGTTTGCCATTCTACAAAATTCTAATTTAATTTTGTAACATACAAAAAAATGGAATTTATATGTACCTATCAAAACCATTTTTTAACAATGTGTTCGCAATAAAATATTATCGACTAGAAAGTCCATTAAAACATGTTTCCTTTTGTATAAAAAGAATATTCAAAATTTATTTTTGTGCCAAAAAGTTATTTGTGCTTAATAAAATTCCAAAATTGTTCAAATATGTGTGGTGCTAGAAAAAAGACGATTAAAACGTTAAATTAAAGTTACATTTGGAGCACTTTAAAAAGAATTTTAGGACAAGAAATACAATTTAAACCAAGCGAAATGTTATATTTATTTCCAAATAGTTTTTCACTTTTCTTACACTGACAAAATTCATTATTTATATATCTTTCATTTTTGAAATTATCGTTTGTTCTTAATTTGTTTATTTAATTACTGTATTTTTGTTCACTAAATTCATAATTACAGTTCCTTGGCCTTATAATTTTAAATGGTATTTTCATATTTTTTTCACAAATAAATAATTTAAAGTGTAGTACACTTTAACTTTTCTGTCAGCGAAGGAGAAATCCTTTTAGATTAAGAAAATTTTAATTTTTGTCTCAACTCAATTTTTAGAAAAAACAGCTGCCCCACGTTGAGGGAGATGTTTCCCTGACAAACATGAGCACCACCACTTTCATACATCCTCTTCTGGTAAACTAAGTTTGTGTGTGAACATCAGATCCAATTTTTTTAATTTAATTTTTTATCAGCTCCCAAAGAGTTGTAAAAATACAAAAATTTCAACTAGATATAAAAAAATAAAAAATGCAATAGGTTTAATGATAATTTAAAAGGGGTAAGATATAAATTACAATATAGAGACACCTACCATTGAAGAAATTCAGGAGAATAATCAAACCTAAACATATTGTCATCATCTTCCACATAATTCTCGCTCAAAAGTACATATAATTCTCTAAGCTGAAAAATAAATAAAATAAAAACTTTACAATAAAATATCCTAAAATTTTCAAACAATTTAATGTAAATTTTCTAAATTTATTGTAAATTTAAAAAAAGTTTGTTTACAATAGGGTCAATATATTGCTTTGTATCAATGCTGAGTTCTGTGTGTGTGTGTGTATATGTTAGGTATGTTTATATATTTCTATGTACATGATTCGGTCCTCAACCAATTAACTGATCATTTTGAATCTTATAACACCTGCAAGGCTTAAGGGGGTCCAAAAGATGAACTGTATTTATTTTAATGCAAACGAAGTCGATTGTGAGAATTTAAGATATCTCCGATTTTTGTGAAATTTTAACCATTAACAAATATTCCTAAAATTTCAGGTTCTTGCAAGCATTATAAAGTTTTTTGTTTGTTTGTTTTATAGGTGTATTTACAGAAACTCCACTTTGAAAATTCAAATACATCAGAATTGCATTGAATCTGATCCAGTTATTAAGACACCAATTAAGCAAGATTTCCTGAATTTCAATTTCTTAAGCTCAAGTCTTAAATTTGAGATATTTTCTAGAATCAAAATCATGCAATGGATTTTGATCAAAATTAGAATAAGGATTCTAAACATAAGGTTTAGTATCAAATCTTGATGTTTAACCATCATAAAAAAGGTGACAAAAGTGATGCAAACTGTTCTGGAAATTAAGTTTACCCACCCTGGGACGGGTATTCTTATAATTGGCAAAAATACAATTGTAAATGGGAGTGGGGGGATCTTCAAAGTTGAAACTTGTATAAATATAAAATGCAAAATAAATTTCAATTCTAGATCTATTATGAAAAATAATTTAAAAATATAACTTAATATACTTGTCAATAATAATTTATATAAATTTGGTCATTATGTACATTTTGAGTCTGTTAAAAAAAAAAATTCATTTCAAATTGTTCAATGGATGAAATATATTAACAAACCGAACATCAATAAAATTAAGAGAGAAAAATTCTGTACGCATTTCTTTTCAACAGAATAAAAAAAAAATGAAATTGATAATATTTGTGATTACAAGAGACAATATCAAACTGACCAGATTTATAAAAATATGGAAAAGTTCCACTTAATGTTGTTAAGTCAAACATTCAAGAGAAATGTTTTAAGTAAAATAGCTAAAAATATACAAAATAAAAAAATCCAGCTAGCAGATTGTTTTTGGCATTAAATATCTATAAAAAAAGGTTTTAGTTAGAATTACATAAGTATTAAAGGTTTCATTTTCAGAAAAGGTGATCTGAATACAAATTAAATAGGTTCTGAACTCTGAAAGTCAATTCAAATTGTCACTATAGGTTTTAAAATATGAAGATTTATTGAAAGCTTATGTGAGACAGAAAAATGAATAAAAAAATTAGATGTGAGAAAGTATCGATAAGAAAATGCAGAAGAGATTAATTCTCGTAACTCACAATATCTGGTTTGTTGATATCCAATGTGTCCCAACGAAAACCATCAGGAAGAGAATAAGATTCTTGACGGATATCTTCGGGGAGTTTGTCAGTTTCAATGCATTCATTCACGTTTTCATCTATTTTCTCAGCTGAAAATGAGATTTTTTTTTAAAATGAGTTTATAACATCTGAAGACATGAAAGACAAAGAATTCTATGGACATTTGTAACGTATGAAAGAATATTTAATAGAGAATGTATATCATGTAAGTACTTTTAAATTGTTCATGAATTTCAACTTGAAACTTACAGAGCTTAGGGACGGGCTGTGTTTCCCAAAACTGATACCGCTTTTTGTTAGCTTCCTCCAAACTTTTGGGTGCACCTTGAGGCATTGATAGTAATTCCATCGCCCACTGAATCTTCTGAAGACCAGCAACTATAGATTGATGCTAAATATAAAAAAATGAAAAACTTTAGTCAGAAAAAAAAAAGTACAAACTTTTAGTTGAAAGTAACTTAAGAGATTATCTATACACTGCCTATAAGTGGTTATGTCTCTGAAAATTAGTATTTCTTTTTTATAATACTTTTCCAAAATTTCACCTAATTATGGTGACTTAGAGACTTGAAAAAATGACTATTTACAAAACAACCCCTTCCTTTCACATGAAAGGCTGTATAAAAATCAGTAATTTTTGTAACAGATTTTAAGGAAAGAATGATAAGAATCTAAAGATTAGAGAGAATTAAATGCTAAATAACGTTTGTTTAGGAAAAAGATGGCAAAGTATTGAAGAATTTTTTTCTAATATATATTAGTTAGGTAAGTGCAAATTTTTATATATTTGTATGTACAGGATTCACCCCTAAACTAATTAGCAGATCATAATGAATTTTGGAATACAGCTGTTAAGGATACAGAGTAATAATGTGGGCAATATTTAGGTATTCTTCTAGTAATTATATATCTATTAATAATGGAGTTTATGTATCTGTCTGAAGTTATGTTTTTCTTTACTGTCAACAAAAAAAACTAACACATTGTACTATACAACTGATTTTTAGAATCAAACTTTAATTAAAAAAGGTCATTAAACACACACCTGCACACACCGTGTTAACTATATTTGATTTTTTAGTGCCTTTCACTTTAGGACCCGCGCTAACTTTGACCCCCGTCGTTAGGGTCACGGTCAAAGTGGAGGTTAGGGTTAGGTTTTTTTTCTTTCTTCCTTTTTCATTAAAAATATTTATATGTATGGGGGGAGGATAAAAAAAAATTGGGAGAAGGTGGTTCAAAAAAAATTTTTTTTTTCTTTTCTTAACTAAAAATATTTCTATGTATGGCGGAGGGTAAAATAAAAAAATTGAGGGGGGGGGGGGTTTGCAAAAGTTTTTTTGTCTTTCTTTTTAAACTAAAAATATTTCTATTCATGGGGGAGAGTAAAACAAATCGGGGTAGGGTCGAATATCTTTTTTTTCTTTATTTTCAACTAAAAATATTCTTGGTCATAAACAAAGAAAAACCAATGTCTAACCACCCAAGAAATATGACACGGGCTCCATTGGTTTACGCGTGAGCGTTCATTTCTGACGCGGCAGCCTAGCAAAAATATGCGACCGGAGGGAGCATATATTTGCTAGTATATATAATAGAAAATTAGACTTGAGTGACCATGTCTTTATTGATAATTAAAGAGATCCAATTCTTTACAGTCTGTTTTGTAATCACTCAGATCAGCCAAAGAAGGTGTGTGTGTCCTCGCTATATTTCTATATAGACTTTTTTATCTTTTAATTATTTAATAACTTTTCATTAATTTAAACTATCTTGTTTTCTTTAAAATAATTTTTGTTTATATAATTTATTTATTCTGTTTATTCTTATTTATTATACTTTATATTTTATTACTTATTTTATTATATATTATTCTCTATAATTATTTGGGTATCACTTTTATAATTTTATTTCTTTATTCTTTATTCTTAATTATAATTATTGTATATTTTTTCTTTTACTTAATTTAATTATTTTCTATTTATGAATTTTTCTTACAGATTCATTTTATATTGTGAATGTTTTAAATATTTATTTTGTTACTTAATTTGCTGTTAAATGTAGCAGTGAAGGTACCTAATTTTTTTAAGCCGACGGATAGAAAAATGTGGTTACATTATTATGTCTTCAGTATTGTCTGAGTTTTTTTTTTCAGATAGTACTGGAACCTAATGTTTTCTTGAGGGACTTCCGTATGTGATTTTGTAAAGGACACTGATGAAGAGACGATTTGGAGTCTTCAGAACAATACAGAATAAAATATTTCCAACTTGGTAACGATTGTACACCATATAATTTGTTAGTTTTGAATTCTTGGAACAATGTTCAAATTTTGTCGATCTCAACTCACTTATATTCTTATTCTTATACACACACACACGCGAGGCTTGTCTAAAAAGTACTAGAACTTAGGCCAGAAACAATATTTTAAATACCCGACGGGGTTGGGACCCTAATCCCCTTCAAAGTAGGCCCCTTGTGCTTGCACACACTTAGCTCACCGATCCATCCACTGCTGGAAACACCTCTGTCGTGATTCAGTTGCCAGTTTTTCGTCGTCCACATGTCTGGTCTTTTGCACTGAACTGCGCCACGAAGATCATCTTGATAGTACTCCTTTGTCACTGTCCTTCCAATGCGTATTTGTGATGCACAATTCCACGGATATCAAAGACAGTCAACATCACCTTGATTTTGCTTTGCACCTATCGCGCTTTTTTTGGCCTCGGAGACTTGGAATGCTTCCATTGCGACGACTGTCTTTTTGTTTCTGGGTCGTACCTGTACACCCCTGACAGGCAGCGACTAATGCGCAGGAAGGCGATGATAAAATTCACACATGCGCACGAAGATGTCTTCCTTCACTGTGTAGAGTGGCGCTGCCCTATCGTCTATTTCACACGGTAAATATAATGGTCGGACACTTTTTAGACAGGCCTTATATATATATATATATATATATATATATATATATAGTATCTTCAAATAGTGTGTTGTATTATCGATTTAAATAGCATTACCCCGTTTTGATGGTAATATAGGAGTGATAAATGAAAAAGAACTTTTCATTTATTCATTTAGATATCTTGGATTTTCAACGAACAAAACTCAGAATTAAAGGCTAAAATCGATTCCAAAATGCCAAAACAAAATTCACATTTTTAAAAAGTGCAGGTTCATTACAAAATAAGCTAATGTTAACTTTCATAAATCAGCACTATGTTTAATCCTGACAGAGCTATGCAAAAATACAGTTTTCCATCAACATATTCGGATAGAGATAGAGAAAAAAAAAATTATTTTTTTTTTTTTTTTTTTTCTTGTTCCAGTGTTTAGGCCTTTCCTTCTGATGAGTTTTGCTCATTGTAAAATTCAAGATATATAAGATAGATGAAAGAGGGATAAACATGTACGAATGACAAATTTATTTCAACTTCGATTGTTCAATGCAAGATGCACTCTGTAAAAACATGTTTATTCTTTCCTTAAGCCAAGGCTTTTCAAAGATAAAAATCTTAGAGGAATTACATAGATAAGTTGGCAGTGGAAAAGCCAAAATTCAAAATTTGAAAAAATATGGGGACTGTCCAATTAGTAAATGTCCGTTGGTAAGGTGTCCAGTGAAAGGAGATTTACAGATGGAAAAGAGGGTTTTTCCTGAAGGCAGCGTTGAAAAAGTTAAAAAATGAAGTAAATCCAATAGAAAGATGTTTAGTTCAATCATAGGTGGAACACTTATTCGGAAGCAATTTTGAGAATTCAGAGATTTTAAAATACTTTTGTGGACTGAGAATGAAAGTAGTTTTTCAGAAGTTGAAATTTAACTGTGTATATTAAACGCAGGCAGTTGGGAATTTAAGTAGTGACTTCGAACAAGTCTAAGAAAAGCGACAGCTTTTGGTTGGAGACGAGGCCAAAAGAGGAAGTGGGGGAAGGGATAAAAATAAAAGATAAAGAAAGGGGGTGATAGGGTTAGTTAAATGAACTATGGCTGATGCTGGGAAAAAGAGAAGGGGAAGGGATTGTTTGGTTACTGCTTATTGCTAGTAAGCGATAAAACCCGGTGCGAGTTGGGGTGGGGCTATCATAAGCTAAAAATAGAGGTTAATTCGGGTCAGTGAGTAAATATTTCTGAAAGAGGGGTTGGGCGTAATTAAAACGGATTTTTGAACGAACTTATATATAATTCAGAAAGTTTAAAAGGGTTCTAATTGGGAAATTAGGGTTCAAGTGAATGGGTATCTGGAATTTACGCGTTTAATATGTAATAATTCGGACAAAGACTAGTGTTTCAGAGTTTGATGTATAAAGACTTTAAAGAATTCCCAGTTAGTTAAATATTAAATGCACGACTAAGAAACTTTACTGTATAACTGAAGTTAGGATTGGGAACAGTGTTAGTCTGCTTGCAACAATTGATTTCTAGTTCAAGGATTATGGGGTAGGATTGGGTTGAATTTTATAACCTAAGTGAAGCACTAGTGTGTTGAAATTATAAATAGATTTTAAGGCGGGGGGAGCAAATGGACCATTTTAGGAGTAACCAGGGAGCGTAGTTTAAAGATGAGAGAAATGAAATCTATGAGAAAAAATATTGTCGGTAGAGCAAAGCGTATACAGAGGCGATGTAATGAATACAAGGGAGATAAAAAATAAAAAAAGCAATGGATGAGTGTGTACGAGGGTTGGCCAATAATTAAAAAAAAGGGGAATAGGAATTAAAATGTTGAAGTAAAAGCGGTAAAGGATTAGTGGAGTGAAGGAGGATAATGCTAGTTCTCAATTTACATTAAGTGTTATGGGTTAATATAGTTATTAGGTGTACAGGGGAGGATACGTTATGTTATTGGGATGGTTATTTGTAAGGTTGGAAAAGTTAAGAATTAAAAAAATAAATTATATATTTCATCTATCATTATAATTGCTCTATCTCATATTGAGCTTAAACCATTTCACTATAGGTTCTATTTACTAAAAGTATACTTTCAGTTTCATCATATATATATATATATATATATATATATATAGTGGGAAAGGAAGACAAAATATAATCTATCATGAAGAGTTCATGCTCAATATACGAGAGAGACAGAGCAATATAAATAAGTGATGACAATAAAAATACGATAGAATACAATATCTTAAATCACTAATTGTTCAAAAATTTATTTTACTAACTTATTTGTCGAATCCTTTGCAGATAAGATTACATCTTTGAAAAGCCATGGTTTAAGGAAGGAATATAATAATTTTCCTATATAAATCCCTTGTTTTGAACAATCGATGATTTAATAGATATTGTATTATATCACAACTTTTATTCTCATCACTTATTTATATTATTGCTCTCTCGTATATTGAGCATGAATTCTTCATGATAGGTTATATTTTAAAGACATATTTACCATGATTTGATCAGTAATATTTGTTAAAAACAGTTTTATTTTTCTTGTCAACTGAACATTGTAAGCATGTGTGCACACGTTTCAAAGCTCACCTTTGAGTCTTCTGGTTGACCATCTTTGCTTACAGCTTGGTCGTCTGGATCAAGGGGAACCTGGTTCTTTGATTCTGTACCTTCCGAATCTGCTTCAATACCTGACTGGGATTGATCACTTTTCCCCTCTACCCGGGGAAGTCGATGTTCTTTTTCATCAGTCAGTACTTGGCTATCAGAATCTCCGCTTGATCTTTCAATATCTTTTTGCTTCCGCTTCTTCTTCTTACTCTTTTTACGGGCAGCAGCTTCAGCACTAGAAATAAGAGAATTAATTATATTAATATACCAAAAGAACAATCGGCTTTAGGGTCCTTCAATAAATCAAGTGAATTCTGAAATAAAATAACTGGCCAACTACAACAAGGATAAAAATGGTTTACTTCAATAATACTCTATTTCACCTTCAGAAAACAAACTTGAATTCCTTTAGAATAAAAATCTTTAGACTAAATTTTAACTTCTTGCATGACTTTGATGCATGAATGTGGATCAAGGGACATGAGGCTGCTGCTTTCTAACAAATCTGTCATATCTCCACCCAGTGCAGCAATCAAATTTTTAACTCCAACCAAAGGCAGAAAATGATTATTTCTGATGTCAGATGATATCGCAGAGGTGGAGTCAACATTTTATATAAACTGTAACGGCATTCACCTTGAGTTTTCAGTTGGCCGCCTCTGTGCTTCCTCCAGCTGGCGGGTGCGATTGGGGCCTACTAACTTGCAGATAGGTTCTTTAACGGTCTGGGGAATCTGAGTAGACCAGCAAGTCTCCGATGCCGGTGGTGTTGCATCTTGCACGGATGGTGCTGTTTAGAATTTGGTCGAAGAGAGGGATGCATCGGAAGCGTTAAAAAGCAGTACATGTAGAGGACCACGTGAAGATCATTGCACAACGGCACAACCGCACAGAAGTTTTGTGCATATCAACGCTCTGTATATCTTCAAATTTTGTTGAGTTTTATCTCTTGTCGAGATCACAATCTACTCTGGAGACACCATAAGGCTGATTGATACGGATTGCAATCTTATCCATACCCTGCCCTGTAACGGTTGAGCCAAGATACTTAAACTGCTTGACTACCTCGACAGTGGTGCCGTTGAGAATATGGATTCTGCTGGAAAAGAAGATAGTTGGCTGACAGAATCTTTGTTTTAGAGGCATTGATCATCATACACACGTTTTATATAGATGGGATTTTAACGTAATTTCAAGAGATTTTTTTTTTAATTTACTAATTAGTCAACACTCTTCAAAGCCAAAAGCCACTTGAGGATAAGGGCGAATGAAGTGGATAGCTTGTCAGATGAATGAGGAAGAATATTATGAGTGGATTGAATAAAATTTAATGACTTATGAGGACGATTTATGACAAGTTTTTATTTACTGACACTGATGGTATAATTTGGAATGGTCTAGATGTATTTATTAGAGCAGAATCCTATTAAAACCTTACTACGAATCACTACGGAGAGGAACTGCAGGAGAACAATTTAATATGTCCAGAAAAAATATTCTACCAGTTGAGATTAAAATATTTTGGAAACTAAGTTTTACAATAAGTATTTGCTTGAGGAAAAAAGATTCCTTCTGTATAAGATTTTGTCAGCCTTGAAATTCACCTAAGTTAAAATATATCTATAAGAAAAAGTTTATATTACAGATCAAAAAATGAGTAAAGTGACAAAATTTCAAGCTTGTACCTGCAATGGATTTTTTTTTTTTTTTTTTTTTTTTTAAATATAGAAAAACAGCAATTTCAGTAACGTATACTTTTGACAGATTTTTAAAATCCATTTTTACTATAAATTACATGCTTTAAAATCTGAGTTTTTATTGATTTACTATAAGAAAAATCTAGCTTGATCTCTAATGTGCTTTGAATGATTAAGATGCAATGTGTTACTTGCTGAAACAAAACTTATGAATAAAATTGCTTTTCCTTGTCATCTTTGCAGGTTTTTTTTTTTCGAGGAGTTTCCATTATGATTAATTTTCATTTACCACACGATAACATTACTTTTGTAAGGATTTTTCACTTGTTTGAAGCCTGCATCTTTAGTTATACACTGTGCAAATTGGTTTCTGGATCAATAGCACACAAGATGGCAAATTACCTCATTTTGAATAAACTTTGAACAGTTATGATTCTGTGGCTAAACTGAGCTACCAAAATAAATTTGGTATCGTTATTTTGCAAAGATCTATGTACCCATATTAAAACTTTTTAGATAGAATGAATAAAATTTTGGTTAGGGATACTTAAATGAAGAGTAGATATAATCATGACACTTGAAAATGAAAAATATAAAAATAGTACACACACATTATATATATATATATATATATATATATATAAGTGAATGACAATAAAATGAGAAATTAATCAGATTTTATTAAAGTTCAAAAACAAGGAGTGATATTGCGTCCTTAGCTCAAGAGTTTTCAAAGAAAATCTTACAGGACCAAATACTGCAATGACATTACTGCAGGTAATAAAATTAAGCTTTGAAAATATATAAAAATATACATAAAAGTATATAAAACATCAAATATATTGGCCCAAAACACACTTTTTTGTTAAACTTATACAGTTCATTAAAGTCATAAAGTTTAAAATAATTTCAAGAAAGATGTCAAAGTCGATTAAAAAACAATCCAGGTAACGAATAGTAGTCCAAAAACGAAAAAAGTTATCTAGGCGGGAAATTTGCTTGCTATCGATGGAGTAGATGATAGTGAAAAGTGTATTCAGGGTGTATGCAATAAAACGATAGAAAAAAACAATCATAAAAAGTTTTTTTGATGAGCTGGATATTTAAAAAAAAAACAAAAAAAAACTTGTCTAATTTTGCCCTTATGGAGGCAAGTAAATAGATATCTTAATAGTATATGAAACTATTTTTGTATTTTACTAAATTATTAACAATATCTATTTAGAGTTGACAATTTATTTCAACATTTCATGATTGAACTTTAATCCAAGTAATAAAATATTAACTACTACGTGCCCACTGGCAACTTTTTAACACTCAAAATTAAGGTAAAAAAAACAAAAAAAAAACAACACATTTATGTGTAATTGAAAAATTACAAGACTACAATCTATTTTCATTGAAAAACTTTGATTTTTACATTAGCCCCCCCCCCCCCCCCCATCACTTAATTTAAGAGAGTCCAGAGTATATAAAAAAACATCCAGGACCCTTAAAATTTATTTTGCCCAAATATTAAACATACCTACTTAAGTGTATGCTCTTTTAGTACACTTTTCCCCAAAATAATTTAATTAGATTTTTAAAACTTTCTCTTGTGCAATATATTTTTTTTCAACTTTAAAAGAAACTAAAAGTTTAAAACAGTATTTTACATTTATTCTTTATTTTCTTTCATCAGTTATTGAGATTGTGCCCCCCCCCCCCTCATTGCTAATAAAATTAAATTTACATGCATGATTATTAAAGCGGGCTAGACACACGCACTTTCACTATTATCACAGTGCCCCTTTTTGGGGAGCTGCATTTTTTCCTACATTGAAAACTGACCATGTGTCTGACTCTCCTGGTGGGTAGGCAAGTAAATAGGGACACCATCTGTGCAATGTTTTTTTTATATTTGTTTCATTTCTTATTATAAAGTTTTGTAAAAACTATTCATCTAAAAAAAATTTTTTTTTTCATTATGCTTGTGAATAAATATTTAACATAAATCTCCAAATTTTACAAAAAAAAAAGTTCTGTAAACTATCTACACAAGACTTACCTAAATGTTTTGTTTAAATTTGTTTATACATTGTTTAATAAAAAGTTTGTAACGTTTTTTTAATTTTCATTTGCATATTGTTTGTTTATAATTCAACCGGAAATTAAAAGAAAAAGAAACCGGTGTAAACCGAAAATGTGTCCTTTTGGTATTTGCTTATTTTGGGGGTGCCTTAAGTCTGATAAAAAATTAAAAAAAATTTTTTTTTTAAATAGATCTTAAAAATCTTACCACTTTTTAATGTATGTAATTTTTAAGTAAATTGTGCTATGGGGAAAAAACCCCAAAAAACTATGAGAATGTAGGTAATTTACTTTAACGTCTAAACCCTGTAAATTGCTTTTTTCTACTGTTTAAGTATCCCCCCCCCCACACACACACACACAAAAGCATCCAAAAATATAGCAGTTAAAAGAATTCGAATAGAACGTAGATTTAAAGATTTATTCTTCATGGTGACCGTTTTAAGTTAACTGTTAAAAAATGAAATAAATGTATCTGAAGTGTGATTTCAACAGTTAACTCCTTAAATAAGAGAATGATTGAATCACCAAGTTAAAAAACTTTATTGATATGGCATAATTTAAGGAGACAGAGAATGAATGGTTGTTGTAGAAAAGAAAAATATTAAAGAAAAAAGATACATCATGTATATCTATATCTATCATATTAAAGGAGAGTTAATCAACGTTTGCTAAAGCTTTTTTTCCTATATATTTTAATCGCACAAAATCCATGCTGAAATATTCCTCAGTGTAGAGATCATTAGGTTTGATGAACCTTCCATTTTGTTTTAATTAGTAATAATAATTTGCAATTAACTCAACAAAGCGACCCATCTCTTACATGTCTATCACTAACGTTCTCTCATTGGATGTTTTTTGACCTCCAGTCTTACTTTTTACACAGTCTATCACTGTTTAGTCAAAGGTAAACAACAGAAAGAATTTAAACATTGGAATAGACCATTATACACAAAGGAATATCACCATAAGTAGTAATATTATTTAACTATTAGCTGGAAAGAGAAAGAGAGGGAGGGGGAGAAATATTAAATTTAATTGTCTTCGCAAATTCATTTTTTCCTGATTGCTTGCTATGTCTAGCCACACTGAGGAGTCCTGATGGGAACTTAAGTACACTAAGGTCCTCATTCCTAGACAATGCTGGGTGTATAATATATATTTAGTATATAAATTTCTATTTATACAAACATTTTGGCTAGATATGTGCAGACACGTTTCAGCTACAGACGAAGTTGTTATGATGAAGAGAAAAAAATACTCAGTTAAAGTTTCAATTTTTATCATGTAAATTTTGTATAAAGTTTACGGCTTTGATTAAGCATAGTGAAAATTACTAACTGTTCACATACTCCAATCTGCACGTTTTGTGTGAACATACCAATTGCCCAACTGTACAATTATTTTTTTTGTTTTTTGCTTTTTTTTTTTTTTAAAGACATACAGAATTCATCATGAAAAAGTCATTAAAATCTGATATCAAATTATGATTAAAAACTACAAATTTCAATCATCTTTGGATTGAGTTGAAATAAAGAAAAATCCTTTTTCAAAGATCAATTAGTGAATTATCATTCAAGAGTGAAAATAAAAGCAAAATTGTGCTTATATTCAACTGTAAATACTTACTTAGTTTGAAAGCTAGAGTGAATCATATCAAAGAAAATGGAGGTGGCCTTCAGAAGATATTACCAGTAGAATTGCAAGCTAACAGCAGGTCTGTTTTGGAATTAGTAATATCCATTAATGTCTACAAGTCAGTAGAGAAGGGAGGACACATACTAAATACAGGTATTCACTCGGCTCTCTTATAAAGAGACATGACTGGATAGTTTCGCAGGCTCCACCCAAGGAACTGTTTTCTCCAAACAGCAGAGCCAATCATTACAGAAATTATCAGTCCCTTTCCTATAGAAAAGATGTTTAACCTTGACTTGCTTTCCTAAGTACAATGCAGACATTACTAAATCAAAATATAAAGCTTACTAGATGAATAAGACTAAAGGAATAGTTTTTAAAAAATAAAATGTTTTTATATGACTGAATAGTGATAAGACAAAAAATATCTTCAAACATTGAAGTCAATGCGAAGTTTTTTTTTCATCTATCCTAAATATATAGTAGACTGCAAATACCCACAAGCATTTAGTCCCTATTTGCATATTTATTTTATAAACAGCTTTTAATAAATATTTTGTAATATATAGTGGTAATTTCGCATTGGCACTTTTTATATATACGCAATATTTTCGTCTATAGAAAACGTCTGGTGTTGCCGGGAAGTTTAGAACAGATACTACACTTTGATCTTAGACAAAAGGCCAAGAAACGGTTAAAAAAAAAACAAAAAAAACAAAACGTTTTTATGACTAGGAATTTTTAAATGAAAAAAGAAAAGAAAAAAGACTGATTTAATCAGTTATTGTAGTATCGGTTCTGTTATAAGACAATCCTAGGAATTACGTCTTTTTGTAAGGGGATGAGGATAATCCTCCCAAGTATTACATCCTCTTTTGTGGTAGGGAGAAATGTAATATCTGTTCTGTTGTCATGAGACAATCTTCCCAGGGACTAATTTGTCCTTTTTTTTTGGGGGGGGGGGGGGGGGGAAGAGCGCGTAGTATCTGTTCTGTTGCCATGATACCATACACATGCATTACTTTCTCCTTTTATGGGGCGATCCTCCCAGGTATTACCTCTTTTTTTTTTGGGGGGGGGGGGGGGCAGCATAGTACATGTCTGTCCCTCATGATACCATCCTTCCATGATTATCTTATGTTTTTTTTTGGGGGGGGGGGATAGTGTACTATCCGTTCCGTTGTCACGATATTGTTGGGTTGGTGTTCGTCATGATACCATCCTCTCTCAGATGGTTTTGGGGACAGTGTAGTCTATGTTCGTTTACCATGATATTCTCTAGCAAAAAAAAATATGTAACCAGAGGGAGCATATATTTGCTATAAAATGAATTCACCATAACGAAAAATAGCAAGGAAAAGATAAAATAAATACTGTAAATGCAATTTGAAAAGTAAAATATAATATTTGTGTTAGAGGTTGTCACAATACATTAATTCAGCATTAGATATAGATGTTAAATTGTATTTATTTTGCATCTTATAAATTCAGCAGATTTTGGTTAAATGAGTAGAGTGAGAAACTGATAAAATTATTCACATTTAAGCGTAAATATTGTGCATGTTGACCAACAGTCAATGTTCTACTGATTGAAAAAGTCATCAACATTAATGTGCAAATCAGCAAAGCCTGGGCTGGACATGATGAAAGCAATCTGGAAATCAAATCTTCCTAAGATGAAACACGACTTCCTTTAAGCCATCGTTATATCAGTTCTCATATGGAAGTAGGACCTGAACCAAAAGATTGAAGAAACTTGACGGTATGTATACTACACAATTTACGTCAACTAACAATGCATTTATGAAGACCTACCTGGTGTGATGGAGGATAGAGACAGATGGTGCGAGAGCCATGGTCTGTGACACTACCACGACTAGATGATGCCAATGTATGAGTGTGTTAAACTAAGAATTCAGTGTTGAGTTTTAATCTGTTAATTTGTGGCTCGAGTTATAAGTATCAACTTAATTCTTAAGTAACCTGCATTCCTTCTTTCAGTAGCTTTGACACTTAGTTATTTACATTTATTACTTTAATAAACAAAGAAAATTAACTTTGTTCTGATGATGATGATATATATATATATATATATTGTATATAAAGTGAAGACGTTTTTTCACCTGTACCTTTGACGACAGTAAGAATATTCACTCGAGCGTGTTTTAAGAAATTTATGATTATTTTTACCATCTAACAATAAATATTACTTTCAGACCGCCCTCAGACTCTCACAAAAACATACTCCATACAGATGGTAGCAAACAGTTTTCTTTAACATTTTCCTACTCCCACTTAGCGCCGGTAAATAAATTACATCAGATAATTTATAGAATGATCACCATAATTGTTTCATTTCATTCTTCTAACAATTTCATACAGATTCATGAATCAAATAATAAACCCTCCCTCATATTCCTTGCTTATTCCAGAATATCGGATTACATAAAATTATTTCCTGTCCTTCATTACTTACGATTAACTTCAACTCATTCCGGAATTTAAGAATTAAATAAACAAACGGATTCAGTTCTACTGTACATTGATTCAAAATGGCATCACTTACCTATCAATCTCATTGAGTAAATCCATTCTCATTATGAATCTTCCATTGTTACACGTATAATTTCTTCTTCACATTATACATTTTTGCCATAAACATAACACTTTTAAGGCTTCTAACTCAATTTAAAACAAAACCCAGCGTAAAACGAACAGGTCTTCAGTTAAAAATCATCCAATTGCTCATAGATATCTTATGACGGTCCAAACTATCTTTTCACACAATGCTAGTAATAATTCACACACAACACGGGTAAACTTTTCTGATTTTGACCATCCATACTTATCGAACATTACTCAAACAATCACAAGCCCTCAGAATTTTTTTTTTTACAGAAAATATTACTTTTCTTTCCTATGCTTTACAATTATCGAAAGCAACGCTATTTTGCGGAATTTTAATTCTACTTGATATGTCTTCCACTGAGCATATAATTTCTTTCCTTTTTTTTTCATTTAAACTTTTACCATTTATAAACATCTGCTCTCCATGTCTAGTACCTCTACTCTTTCTTTACTTACTTATTACAATAAAAAAAACAAAAAACAAAAAAACGGTTAATTTTATTCGGTGTATATATTCATTTTTAAAATATTCTTAATCTTCGAGAAGGAGACATTTTTTTAGACTGCAGCAATTTCTTCGTCTACATAACGATTTTACAATTCACTTCTTTATGGTTTATTTTGATTTTTTACTAAGTGTTATGATACTATATTATTTTTTTCACCCCTCGGTCAGTGAAGAAGACTTCCTTGTAGACTGCAGCAATTTTTATTTGTTTGATTAGTTTTTCTCTATTTAACTATTTGTCGACTTTACAATAAATTTCTTTTTACTAAGTGCTATGATACTTTACTTACTTTTCTCTCCTCTGACAGTGAAGAAATTCTTCTAGACTGCAGCAATTTTATTTTTCACAAGAGATGAATTTGGAGGTATTAATGGAGGGTGTTAATCTGCAAATTTACCCATATTTCATTTTTTGAAATCTTATACTTTTTTTTATTACTATACGTGCCTTTTTTATTTTAATTTTAAGCAACTGATTTTAGTTGTATTTACCTTTCTGGTGAAAATTAAATAACTTTAAAATGATCTTAACTAATTAAATATCTTATTTGTATGGCATAAATAAAAATATTGAAAGTTTAGATATTGTAGATTAATACCCCCACATCACACCACCCTTGATAAAATGAAATTCTACTGTTTCAGGCGATTATGTGTGAATAGCCTGAAAAACCTGGCCGAAAGAGAAACAAAAAATATTTTAGAATTTAGAATGGGTATCAGTTTATCATAAATTTAACGTAAAATAATCCATTTTCATGCCATTCTAGGGTTTTATGGCAGTTTACCATTTTTTTTGCTATTAAAGATGAATTCTGTGGGGTTTTTTTTCTCTAGGGAGGGGGGACCTTTTTGTGGCGATTGCGTGTGATTTTACGACCTTCCCAGTCAAACTTAGGGTGAAAAACATTAACTGCCCTAACAATCTAGAATGCCCCTAAAAAAAATCTCATTTTTAAGGAAGGGGGGATTATTGAGCTGAGGATGTTAATCTACAAATTTACCAAAGTTTATCAAAATTATGGAATTCTCCAAATAAAAAACATTTTTTAATTAACGCCGCCCCCCCCCCTCTCCCAAGGGTAGGTTTTGCTAATATATATATATATATATGCAAACATGGTTAAAAATAACAGAATTCGTCTGTTTAATTATACCCCCCCCACACACACACTTTAATGAACAAAAAAGCTGGAGAAAGCATATTTAAAAGGACGGCAGAGAAACGAAGTGCAGAGAATGTTTGTCGCATTGTTCCAGGAAAGTCGTTGACGATTCAAATTCAGCGATGCTGGAGTGGCATTACAAAACAAAATTACGTTAAGCATTTTAAAATTTTGCCACGGGTTTCATATGTGATGTTAAATTTAGGTTGTTGGGTTTTCATGTAGATAGCTTCCAGTATTTTTAATTTTTTTTAAATTGATTTCGGAATGTATTATTTTAGTGTTATTAACTAGAATTTGTCTTAAATCAGAGGGAGGGCAGTTATGTTTTTGTAGCTGTTGGTAAATTGAGCAAGAGTTTACAGGATGCATGATAAGGAGGCGGGGTAGGGTAGTGCTATTAGCTTTATTATTATTATGGGAGTTATATTCTCCCAAAGGGCATTTAAACTTATAAATAACATTGGTTCTTTCTAGTGGTTTTGGGGTTGGGGAAGAGGTGGTTTTACAAGATTTTGGGTTTTAAATTTCTTATAGTAAACAATGAGTCTAATTTTATTGTTATTACCAATTGGGGATATGTATCTGTGTATATCTTTCATGGCTTTTTCTTCTAATTTGAAGTTTGGTTGCATTTGATTACAATAGTATATGTTAATATTGTTTGAGTTGTGACATTAAATATTATTTGTACTGGTGTTTTTTAAGTTTTGAATCATTAATTTTATTTGTTCATCAATTAGGGAATTCGTTAATAAGTATTTGTTTTATATTTTTTAATTCAATGAATAGTATTTTTAGGAGGAGGAGGAGATTAATTTGGCACGGTTTAATAGATTTTTAACAATAGCTATTTTGTAGCAATAGGGACACTCACTCTTGAAATTTAAAAGACTAGAATTTAAGCTGGTTGTTTTTTTATAAGTTGAAGTGTTAAACGATTTATTAGAGGCGTGAATAAGAACATCTAGGAATGGGATTTTATTATTTACATTCAGTTCTATAACGAATTTAAGAACTGAGTTTTTTTTTTGGAAAAGGTCTTGAAGTTTGTGTATTTGTGCATTGTTATCAGCTACAATAAGAATATCGTCGACATAGCGTGCGTAAAGTTTTTTTTATTACCGTTATTAAATATTTTGTTTTCCAGGTTTGACATGTAGAATTAGCTAAGAATCGGACCAGGAACCGACCCCATTGAAACTGTTAATTTGAGTGTAAATGTTTCCCTTGAAGTCATAAGGTACTTCGGTGGTGCAGATTAATAGTAACTATTTTAGTATTTGTTTTAATTAATTTTAAGTGGAGGGAGAGACGGGTTATTCTATATATTATGATTATGTCTATTGTTTCCTTCACAGGTACATTGGTGAATAGGCTTTCTACGTCTAGGAAGCCAATGATTTTATTATCCAGTTGTTTGCTTTGTAAAATTTTTAATAGTTCTTGTGTGGCCGTAATACTATATTTGCTAGGTAGATACAGGCTGATAAGTTCATTTAAGGTCTTCGTTAAAGAATATATAGAAGTAGTAATTTGGGATATGATAGGTCGGAGAGGGGAATTAAGTTTATGTATCTTAACTGTTCCGTATAAATATCCAGGTTTGTAATCGTCAATTATTTTGGGAAGTTCATAATTATCAATTTGTGCATTGTTGGCAGTGATAAAGCTGTTAACTTGTGACTTGAACATGTTGGTAGGATTGTTGTTAATTCTTTTAAATTTAGTGCGGTCATCAACAATTGTTTGAAGTTTAGTGTAATAGTCTGATTTATTAAGTACTACAAATATGTTTGTTTTGTCGACTTTTTTAATAATGATATTTGGATGATTGTGGAGTTCATTAGCGGCTTTTTTTAGATTGGGATTTAATAATGAATTTGATTGTTTTTTATCATGTCGAGTTTTTATAGCTTCCGCTTTTAGGAGATTACGTAAGTCGGGATGTGAAGTAATTTTATTTTCTGTTTCTAGTCTAGTTATGTTGTAGTTATTCTATTTCTGCTTTTTTGCTTTGATGGTTGAATCGATTAAAAAGGTGGCAGTTTATTATATATATATATATATATATATATATATATAATTATTTGGAAAACTGTGTTTCATTCTACAATTTCTTTTGATTAATTAAGTGTACATTTAGATATAAATTCTTGTCTTTTGTAGTTTATGTTTACCCCCCCCCCCATTCTTATTTAGAGTTTCTACTATTTATATTGCAAGGAAGAGAACATTTTAAAGATTTCCTTATTTATATTAGAGCTAATATTTTAAATTTTTGTTCCCATTTTAAACAATGTAGTGCTATTTCTATTAAAACAAATAGATGTACATCAATAACATTACATTTTCCGACTGAAATAAGATCATTTTTCTTTTGCAGCAATTTATTCAAAAAATATTTTTCACAACGGAAATATTGAGCATTTCATTCTAAAACAAGATACAAACATTAGATCATATTTTGAACATTGTATGTCTTGTGCAATTTTACAAAAAAAACAAAAAAACTGCTCAAATGAAAAACATTTTATAATTTAAGAAATAGAAATGCAATCTTTAATTAAAACCTTAAAAAGAATAGCACATTCGAAAATGAATCCATTAGTTACTATACAATTAAAAGGATGAAAGCTTACTAATTTTAAATAGAGAACTTTAAACTTACAAGTACAAAAAAACAACCCAAAAAACTCATTAGAGACCTCAAAAGCTCACCATAGAATTTACCCCCCCCCCCCCATAGGTAACTTTAATATAGGTTTATATCATAACTTTTTACCATTAAAAAATAAAATAAAATGCTGACGATTTAAAACATTTTTTCAGCATACGAAAATAAAAATGTGCATACTTTATTTACGCCTTAAAACTATCCTATGTAGTGATCACTTTTTATGCGCTAAAATACTTTATGCTTTAATAAATCTAGCAAAAATCAAGTAATGGTCAGATTTTCAATACTTATTCATTATTCGACTAATTTATCTATAAAATGCTTTTTTCGTAAAATATATTAGGGAAAGTATCTTTTCTACATGACCCCACCCCCTTCATGAAATCTGAACAAAATATATTCTGGTCGATCAAAATGTTATATAAAGCGAAAGTCTTAAAAAAAACAAAAAAAAACACATAAGATTTACCTTTTCTTTTGGGTAAAGTATTCGTGAATTCATAAATAAAAAGTGTAAATAGCACCCCCCCAACCCGGAAAAAAAATCGAATTTCGTACTAAAATCACAAGATATAGAAAGAATGGGTTTCTTTCTCAGTTCGATAATTTAATCTTTGAATAAACTATTTTACTTTAAAACGAAGAATTAAAAACGCATTTAAGCATCTTATGTAAAGTATGCAAATGATGACGTCATCGATTTTGTGGTACGCTTTAGAGGTCCCTACCGTTTATAGCCTCACTAAAAACGAAAGTGATGTAATGTTTGTTTATATATTAAAAAAATTACTGGTTACGATATGAGTTAATTGTTGAGTTGTATCTTCAATTGAATTACTTTACTTAAAATAAAAAGTAAACATTGTCAATTTTGGAGAATGAGGTTTCGAATTAAATTATCTTTAAGTAGGCAGTTTAAGAGATTTTGAAAGATAGTTTCTACTTACTCGCCTTCCCACGAGGGCAGAATTAGACAAGATCGTTTTTTACCTAAAAGGGAGCACTCTGGATCTGGACAAAAATTAAGATTGTTTCAGTCTAGAGGATTTCTTCTACACTGATAGGAAAAAAAAAAGATTAAGTGTAGTATCAGAACAGATACTACACTTTGCTCCTAGCTAAAAGACCATAGCTAAATTGATAGTTTTAGATAAAATAAATTACTTCCACAAATTGATCAAATCTAGATAGTCAAAACAATTGATAATAATGGATTTTCTACAGAAAAAGAACCAATCAAGTTTAATTTTCTTAAAGCATAACTTAAAGACATTAGAAAATACCAAGTTTAATTTTCTTAGTTTATAGATAGAAATTAGAGTGCAAAGGTTGATAGATTCAAAGTGAATCCTGATTGCTTTTTAGAGAGCAAAGGTAACAACGAAGAAGCCCTGTGCTAATTTGATAAAGTATGGAAGCTGACAAGAGGTGACATCAAAATGACATTTTTCATTGCTTCGAATTCACAGAAACTAGCAAAGAATCTGTTAAAAGAAAAGTCTCGTAAATCATGTAAAAATTAAATATTCATAAGAATTCGTGGTTTCGAAATGAGGATTAATGTGTATTATTCGGACTACTATTCTCATCTTGGTTGTTATATTCAAAATGTTTCAGCAGATGTAACCTCCGACCTTCTTAAGGCCTAAAGGTAATTATACCTTAATAAGTGGCAATACATCTATCAAGATTATGTTTAAACCTACCAAAATGTATATGGTGTTAGTAAACTTGTGTAGTTCCAAATTTATGACCTCCGAAAATTTGGATCACGTGATATTATTGTAGACTGAAAAGTCAAATCATGTCCCCATCATCTGAAATTACCATGCGCTTTTATCAACGCATTTTAAATAGAACAGAAAACAAATTTACTTCAAAATCACTTTGGTTTGGTTGATTTACTTTTTTATGAGTTGTTCCAGGCGGAAAAGAAGCATCTTTTCATGAAATTAACCGGGTTTCCTTTTCTATTTGACAATTTTTATTGATCTGTTTGGTCTTTGAACCCTTCCGCGGTGATATATTTTTTTAATTGTTCCTTAAAAAAGAAAAAGAAAGTTTCTTTTGGTTTTGTAATAAATTTATGTATTTATTACTGAAACTCCTTGTTTGTCTTTTATAATTTGAATTTAAGTGTTTTTTTTTCTATTGAAAATCTATTGATGCCAATAAAAAAAAAACTTATTGTTTCTAAAGTTAAAAAATCGGATCTTTCGGTGGGATGGGGGTGCTTCAAAGACCACACGGATAAAAAAAAAAGCGCACGGACATTTCTTGTCTCCTCACGAGGGTAGAGGTATACACAAGATCGGTTTTTAATGTGGGGAAAATTCAGTTCGTAAAGTGGCACTCTGGATTGGGACAAAACCGAGGATAGAACAGATACTACACTTGCATCCTATCCAGAAGGAAGTCTGTATACATGAGTTGGTTAGATTTTTTTCTTAGATGTTGCAGTATAGTTAAAAAAGAAAAAAAGGGAACGAAAACTAACAATGAATAACTCTTAACAAACGTAAGAAAATGTAATCTATCGACTTGCATAGATTTTGAGTTTTGGAATTTTGTGTGTGTTTGTTTATCTTTTGTATCGTTTCGTTACTTGATATGAAGATTCGGTAAGACTGCAAAACACTGCCCCCCTGGCTGACGGAAGCACAAAAATTAAAAGTCTATCGATAAAAAAAAAAACAACCAACACACACCTAAATTTAAACTGGATACAAATTGTGGATTTTATTTACTAATGCAGTAAAAACATCTTTGTGTTCTTTTCTAAGCAAGGCAAATGCGCATAACAGGTAGGAACGCCGGCTTCCGGTGGAAAAGGGTTGAAGAAAGTCTACGGATGGCTGAAAGTGATTTCATTTTTTTTTTTATTCATATTAATTTCAGACTTTTCTTTCATTATATTCTAATAATTAACATAATACAGACTATTTGAAAAATAATCTATTTGTTTTGAAAACTTAAAAAATTTTCATTGAAAAAAATATACAAAATAAAATAATCTTTTTTTTTTCAAGAAATGTTTTTGAGCAACGGAATGTAATTTTTTAATTTTTTTTTTAACATTTAGTGAAAATGTTTTTTGGGAGGGTTAGGGTTTATGGGTTAGGGCATTTCCATTCCGGAAGTTACTCCATTTTCCAAGAAAAAAGGTTTTCACTATTATTACAAAAAAATGTTTTTAAAACAATCAAATAAAAACAAATTATTTTTTTAAATAGTCTGTATTATGTTAATTATAAGAATATGATGAAACAAAAGTCTGAAATTAATATGAATAAAAAAAATTGTATCACTTTCAGGCATCCGTAAAGACTTTCTTCAACCCGTTTCCACCGGAAACCAGCGTTCCTACCTGTTATGCTCATTCGCCTTAAGCAAATATTCACAAATACTCCCATTGATGAGGAATTCTATTAGCGCTTCCGTTTGTTGGCGCATGCGCACAGCCAGGGGGTCAGTGTTATGCAGTCTTACCGAAGATTCGATGTCGTATGTTCAACTGAAAAATCGAAAATTAAAATACAAATACTAACACAGATCGGGCGAAAATTAATTTTCGCCCGATTCGTCAAAGTTATTTGTAAAATTTTTCTTTTTTCTCACTCATTTTTCTTGTTAACTATACTGCACAATCGTCGAATACTTTCTCTTATAAACTTAAAACATGCAGATGTTCGTCTATTTTAAGAAAATTAGAATATGAATTCATTTCATTCAATAGTTTAACTTATGAAAGACAACTTAAAACCTATTTTAAGCCGATCATATTGACGAGTAACCCGCTATCATGTTATGCAGTTTAAAAACAATTTAAAATAAAAAAAACCTTCGCAGATCAAAATCACATTTTGATAAATGATACTCATGGTCATTATCTGGAAATTAAAGACTTAAAAGTTTATCAGAAGAAATTGTTTTAATTTTAAACTTATTTATGAAACTCTACATAGATATGTTATAGATTTGTAAATAAGTTGAATATATATATATATTACAGGCATTTAAAAAATAAATCATCACACCCCGCGAACTTATAAAACAAGGTGTTTTTTCTTCAAATAAATCAACTAGATTCAGATTGAAATAACGGATAGAAACAAAATCAGTAAAGAAAATAAAGTTAAGTAAATGGGGAAAAAGTTGTAACGTTAGGAAATTAATAAGTATATATAAAATAGAAACAAAAACAATGTACTCCATAATAACTAAGAGATAAAAGACATTGGATTATAGTAAAGTTGATAAAAAATTAAAATTGTTTAATCACACTAAAAATAAGATAAAATCAATACGTACCACTCCGAAGAGTTTTTTTTTAAATTTAATTTCACAATTTGTTTTGTTAAAACAAGATGGTGAGATGAGTTTCGTTTTTTTATTTAAAAAAAAAAAATTATTATTGTTGTTGAAGTCAATCCTTTTACATTGTTTTTAATCTGGAAGCAATTTAAATTGAAGAAAGGAGCCAACTTAAGAGTGTGTCCAAGTGGTAGTAGTAGTAGCAACGAGCAAGTCAGTTTTTAGGGGGAAAGTTTCATGAGATTTGTTGAGTCTGCTCAGAGTGGTTAGAGAAAAAAAAAACATCTACTCGAGTGAGGGGAATACAAACTACGTAATCGGACAACAATGAAAAAATATACGTTTGTAATAACGATGCCGGGGGGGGGGGGGGTACTTTCCATTGAATCCGCGGCGCACGTGGTGTGGCCCGCCCATGTGCAAAAATAATGTGGATATAGCAACCACAAACAGGATTTAAAACAGATTAAAATATATTCCGATTCGATTGTGTAGAAATTGAAATTTACTTCATCTTATAAAAGTAATGAAGGGAAAACAGATATCAGTAGCGGCGTTAAGGTTTTAATGTGCATCGAAAAAAGATTTTTTAGCACTTAAGTAATTTATCTGCGTCCCAATGCGGCAAGCTTAGACACGAGGTGCGTTTATTGTGTGTGCGGATAGTTATAAAAATAGCCACGATCGAATCCGTCGGTATTCCCCGGCGGATGAGGCTCAGGTGAGTGGCAATAAACCAATCCCTCTTACCGAAGTAGGAGGTAACACCTGGACAGATGCCCCCTCCACCATGGGGAAACAACCATACTCTGATATAAGCCCGAGGAGATATGTGCCAGAGTACATAATTAGTAAAAGTTAATTCTGAAACAGCTGAATAATTTAATAAACCGTGTATTTTTTTTCTAATCTTGTAAGATAGATTACAGGTTTAAATTAAAACAAACCGAGTCGTGCAATATCCACACTTTGATCAATACTGGATTCTATTCATCCAGAATTACAAGGGATCTACTGTATTTACGTCTTGAAGCCGATAGTGTTGAATGTGATTCGGGAAAAATATACTTCAGTTATAAGTTGATATATTCGGTGCTTATACGGATCAGTCCACATGGTTGCCAATTTTGGCTAGATAAAATAAGATAACAGCAGACCACACAAGATTTTTTAAATGAGAAAAAAAAGGCACTAATGCAGTTTAACATCCCCAAACAAATTTTGAAAGCCATAAGGACGGAACTCTAGAATGAAAATTAGGGCATTTATAACGACAGCGATAACGAACGAAAAAGGGGTAAACAAAAAAAAAAAGATGTTACCAAAGGCAAGATAAGTTACTCTTCTACCTACCTGGATAAGTTTATTTGCGTTTTAACTTTTTTTAAAGCGTTTTTTTAGCTCGATTTAAAAGTGTCGAAACGCCATAAAATTGAAAACAAATGTCCGCATTTGATCACGTGACATTTACACTTTTCAATCGACCCAAAAACACACAAAAAAAAACTTATCCAGGTAGGTAGAAGCGTAACTTATCTTGCCTTTCATAACATTTATTTGTTGCCTATTTGTTTTCTTACCCCTTTTTCGTTGTTAGCTGTCATTATAAATGTCCGAAAATTAATTTGCTTGGATGTTAAACTGCACTAGCGAAAAAAAAAAAAAACGATTATTTACATTGCATTTTTTACAGATATATTAACATTGTTTCATTTTTTTGTAAATTATTCTGTTTTCCAGTATTAGTTTAAAATTTCTAGACATGCGGATAGTTTGTTTTTACAAAAAAAAGTAATTTTATAGAATTACTCCAGACTCCAATCGGGTGTTTTTATGGTTAGAAATCGTTCTCAGGGCACTCGAAAAACACAAAGCCAGTTATTTTTATTTTATTTCACCAGTACTAGTCTCACGCAATTAACGTCAAAACAATGTTGTTGTTTTGATGCAATGCAACATGTACATATATCAAAAAATAAAAAATAATGAAATTTAAGTCAATGTTTTCTGTTTCAGTAACCAGAGTTTAATTTTGTGTGGTCGACTTTCGGCCAATGTAACTAGTTAACGGAATTTATCCGAGTCAATATTGGCAGCCACTTCAAAAAGTAAATGGAAAACAAATTTGGAATAAGTTTTAAGGAAGAATAATGGAAAGGGTGATAAACCAAATATGTACCGTGTCAAAGTGGCCACTTTCTAAAAACGGTTGCTTGCAAAAAAAAAAAAAAAAAAATTAAGAACAATTTTGCTTTTTTTTTTCGCTCCCTCTCTCAAATTAGTCGACCTTTTTTTTTATCTTTTGTTTTAGTGTCATTGAAAAGTTCAGGTCATGAGACCCATCACAAGACTTATAAAGAAAGTGATTTGTGGATGAAAAAATGTCTTTATTTCAAAGACGGAATCTCATTTCATTTGTCACTGAAAATCTATTCCTAGTATTCCCAAATTTTTTCGTTTTGATTTTTTTTTTCTTTTTTACTTAGAAAAAAATATGTACAAGGATCGCTTGGGGTTAATTTTCATTTTCTTCCTCTTAAAAAGAGGAAAAATAAAATCCAACTTAATAGTTAAAAAAAAAATTCTATATGCAGAAAATAGTGGAAACCACTCCAGTTATATTTTTTAATTAACTGGAACTAACAAAGTGATTCTAGTCATGTTAGTAATTTTTTTATATATATATGTAGAAACTAAAAAACTGGAGACATTTTTAAATTAAAAGAGGGAATGCATTATTAAATCTAATTCAATTTGAACATATTAGCTTACGGATTATCACGAAAAGAAAATTAAACGCGAACATTAAAGATTAAATAAATAAAGGGGTGATTGAAAAGGAAAAGAAAAGTGAAATTATTTAGAAATTTACTCCCATTGTAAGATTCAATTTTCTTGTAGCACCGCTGGATTTATTGTTTTACTAATTACAAAATCGATGCATGATTTTTCAAATTATTTCTAATAAAATTTAAAAAAAAAACCTTCATTGCTTAAACCGATACAAATGATCATTTGGCAGAAAATAGATTCCATGCTAGATTTCACAGCACTAATCATGGAAGTAGACGGTCATGAAATCGGGGGTTGATTTAATAAAGAACAAGAGTTGGAGATTGGTCCCTCACTTTGTGGCAGTTGAGGGGACACACTAAAAACCGGCCCCACCCTTTAAAAAAAAGATACCCCCGAAGCAACTAAGACAAGATCAAACATTTTATATATAAATTCTTGAGCACAAGGCAAGGCTTCCATAAATACCTTTGACCTGATACTTCATCATCTTCGACATCGCCGTCGACGGCACTCTGATCGACATCTAAGTCAGAGCTCATGTCATGCAGGGAGTCGGCGTCCGCCATGGCGAGATCTTTAACATTTCATCGACGAAGGAGGAGGAGGGAAAAATACAGCGAAAGAGAGGTTCTCTTTAATGTTGGCAGAAATAGTATTCGTCCTTTAATCGTCACATTTTTTCTTTATAGTTTTCGAAATAAACACTCATACATGCCGTTTCAATATGGAAATAATTTTAAAGGAATAATATATTTTAACTTTAGCCTAATTCAGTAGTTAGCTCCCTTGATCCATTACTGGGAAATGTAGCTTCCGGTTATTATGCCCACTTCCGGTTTGAAAGTTGCGCATGCGTAAATGTTACCTAGCAACCTTACTACTAGACCCCCTTATTTTAACGAACAAATATACATTTAAAAAAATTTTTAACTTAAAAAATTCTCCGACATTACACTTTTACACACAAAAAAATAATACAAAAGATAAACGCAAATTAATAGGAAGAAGTATTCTCTATCATTGCAGATTTAAAACCGAACATTGCTACAAACTAACGAGAATATTATACCTAAAAAATAAAGTCAATTAAAAAGTTTCTGTCATCATTTAAGAAGTGTAGGTGTCAACGAAAGATAATTCCAAGTAAGAAAGTAGTTTAGGTTTAAATAAACAAGCGAAAAGAAGAAAAATAAATGTCACCTACCTCGTGGGAGAGTGTAGGAAGTGGCGACAGGTGACGTCTTTTTATAGAGAACACGTTTTAAATAAACGGAAGCGAATCTGGGAAAAGGAGGAGAGAAAGATAAAACCCAAGAGCGGGAGGAGAGGGGGGGGTGATTCGTTTTGGCCAACTTGAGTAAGCCATGTGTTTGTTTTTTTTGTTCATCATCACAATTGTACAAAAAATGTTTAAGTAAGGTATTAAGTAAATGTGGTATTATGGTCATTGGATAATGTGTGTATAATTGTCGACTGTTGAAAGGTATTGTTAGTATAATGGATGTGCGAGGGAGTTTAAAACATGAAATAAACATCTCAGACAAAATGGAATAGTGGGTAAGCGTGTCAACGGACTAGTAATAATAAGGACGCAAACACATTGCTAAAGCAGAACCAAGATATTTCGGTCGATTCATATGACCATAATCATTTGGTGTAAATAAGCTTTCTTGAACAGAAAACGAAGCTTCTTATACAGCAAAGCGCAGAAGGTAATCCCGGGGGGGGGGGTGTAAGGCGAATGTGTGTAGTTAATATTCTCCTCCCGAAACCACAGGACCTTGTGTATAATTGTGCAATTATTTTTATCGATAATCTTAACAAAGCCACAGAGAGATAATTAGAACAAATAAGGAAGATTCCAAGAAACGAAGGCAGGGAGATTTGAAATACCAGAGTTCTCTTCACCACAGTCTTGGTTTATCTGTCCGCCCTTCAGGCTATGATCAAAGTGTATTATCTGTTCTGCCCTCAGTCTGAGGAAGAGACATCCTTCTAAACTAGGACAATTTTTATTTGTCTTAATTCAGAGTGCTGCTTTTTGGGAAGTTAGATTTTCTCCACATTAAAAGCTGACCTTGTGTCTATACTTTGCCCTCATTGTATTTATAACAATAGTAGGCGGTTGACAGAAAAAAGGGTAAAAAAAACAAAACAAATTTACAACAAATAACTTTTACCAAATGCAAGAAAATTTAATCTTATTTAATCAGAAAATTTAATCTTATTTAATCAGAAAATGTAATTAGATCACTGCGTAGCTTTGCAGGTTTGATCCTTTTTTAAGTGTTTTTTAAATTTATTTTTTATCGTTGCATTTGGAGCCTTGTCAATCTGACGGATTCAACATGGCGCCGAATTTTACTTGATGTGAAGCCTTGATGTCGTATGTTTAACAACTCAAAAATCGAAAATGAAACAAAAAATACAGTTAATAACTGTCACCAATGGGTAATATATATCAAGGACGTGAGTTGTCGTCCTTAAAGCAGAAAGCTTAAGCCAAAATTACCGGCCTTGTATACCATTTTTTTTATCTTGCCTAGGGGGCGCTTTTGTTTTTGTTTTTATGAATAAAGAGGTCAGAACTTGCTTCATCTTAGCATAAAAAAAGCTAGCCATTTTTAGTTTGTGTTTCCATTCTAATTGAGATATAATAAATGGCGACGAGGTAGTAGAAGATGATGCGAGGAAGGAATATGGAAGCAATGAGCTGAAGGTTATGAAAAAATACACTGAAAACAGCAGAAATGGCATTGATGGAACAATGTGTTGGAATAACAACATTGAATGTGTAAAGTTTGTTTTCATCGCCAATGATATTGAGACTGAAGGTTAGAAAAAGGTTATTTTCTTATCAGTTATTGTGGCAAAACACTACGCTGTGTTAAGGGGTTTAGCTGATAATCGTCTGAAAGGGAAAACGTTTGATGAATTAGTTGAGCGGATGCAGAGACATGTTAAACTGGCACTGAATGTAATTCATGAAAGATTTTTGTTCAACACGAGGGACAAAAGAGAGGAAGAATCTATAAGTGACTATGTAGCCGCATTAAGGAAAATGTTTGAACACTGCAAATTTGAAGAGAGGGTTGGTAAATACATACAGGACTGCTTAGTCTCTGGAATTAAGGACGTGGAAATCAAGGAATGCCTATTAAGCGAAAGGGATCTAACTTTGAAGCAAAGTATTAAAATAGCAGTATCAATTGAATCAGTCCGGAAATATTCCAGATTAATGCAGGAAACAATTATCGATTATGAAAACCCAATACACAAATTACCCTTGAAACGGGAGTGTTACAGATGTGGTAATCCATTACACATAGCCGATAAATGTACATTTATAAATAGTGAATGCTACAGATGTCATAAAACAGAAAAACACCTGCAGAAAGTGCAGGCAACAACAGTAGATTCTTGAAAACAACTAGAAGGAGCAATGCAATGAATGTAGTGGATGGAGACCAGACAGATGAAAAGGGATTCAGCATAGAAAGATCAAGTCTGGATGAAAACGGGGTAAGCCAAGAAAAGTCGAATTCATACAATATTTCCAACCTACTAACGTCACCTGTAATGGTGGAGCCGTTGATAAACAAAAAGAAGGTTGTCATGGAGGTAGATACAGGAGCATCGTGTTCGGTCATCAGTCTAAAAATATTCAAAGAGCTGGGTCGGATCCAGGATTTAGATAAATGCTCGGTAAAACTGACGACCTATACTGGTGAGATAGTGAGGCCTCAGGTAACTACAGTTATAGAGGTATCACATCAAGACAAAGTGAACTGTCTACCATTACTGGTTGTCTAGGGAGAGGTGCCGACATTACTGGGTAGGGATGAAAAAAGATAGACTGGGAACAGATATTTTGTTTAACAAATAACACCCCATCGAGACTAAAAAAATTATTAACAGAATATGATACTTTATTCAGTGGAGAAATAGGATGCCTGAAGGACTTTCAGGTGAATATACCCATTGATAAGGAAGCCAAACCCAAATTTTGTCGAGCCAGGACGCAAACACATTGCTAATGTTTGAGGGAAGGAGTCGAGAAGGAGTTAGACTGCCTGGAAAAGCAAGGCATTTATAAAAGAGTGGAATACTCTAGATAGGATGCACCCATAGTGCCCGTTGTTAAAAGCAATAACGGGGGGCACAGTTTCTCTACCAGAGAAAGTGGCTACGATGACAAAAGCCCCTACATCCAGCAATGTTACAAAACTGAAAACCTCTTTTGGGACAGTGAATTATTATCATAGCCATTTACAAAATTTGTCCACATGACTCTAGCCGCTGCACAGTCTATTGAGGAAGGACACAGTTTGAAGTGGGAAGCCTGCCAACAGACGAAGAGACAAAGAAAAAGCTGTGTACAGCACCCCTTCTGACTCATTTTGACCTGCCGAAGCCTGCACTTGTGCAAGTGAATGCTTCTCCTTATGGCTTGGGAGCTGTGTTGGCTCATAAGATGCAAGATAGCAATGAAAGGCCAATATGTTATATTTTCCGAACGTTCTAGGATGCTGAACGGAACTATGCACACATTGAAAAAGAAGCACTAGCCCTGGGTTTTGCAGTAAAGATATTACATCAATATTTGTTTGGGAACACCTTTACAGTGTTCACGGATCATAAACAGTTGTTAGGTCTATTTGCAGAGAACAAATCAATTCCAGCTATGGCAGCTGCCCGGGTACAGTGTAGGGCCCTGTTCTTGTCTGCATATAATTATAAGCTAGAATATCGAGCTGGATCCCTCAATGGTAATGCGGACTCTCTGAGTTGTCTTCCATTAGAGGCTCGGAGAGAAAACATCTTTAAGTCCACTCATGAAATATATATGATGAACCTTGTGGAAGCTCCAGTGAAGGTGGAAGCTGTGAGAGCAGAAACAATGAAGGATCCGATCTTGAGTTTGGTATATAAATCCACAATGAATGGTTGGAATGGTGTCAGTGGGGGTGAACAGTTAAAGCCCTATTTTAATAAACGGGAGGAACTGACCTGTGAAGATGGCGTGTTACTGTGAGGAAGCAGGATTGTTATTCCCCCCTAAGTTAAGAGGAAAAGTGATGCAGCAACTATACCAGACTCACATAGGCATTGTGAGAATGAAAGCGTTAGCTAGAAGCTATGTGTGGTGGCCAAAACTGGATGGAGATATAGAGTGGACCGCTAAAGGGTTTGAAAGCTGTGCTGAATCAGAAACAACCAAACAGAACTCCTATTCATTGTTGGGAGTATCCAAGTCAACTCTGGGAAAGGATTCACATTGACTATACTGGTCCAGTATTTGAACACATGTTCTTGATAGTGGTGGATGCCTACTCCAAATGGATGGAGGTTTGCATAATGAAGACATCCACTGCTACAGCCACCATCGAGAAGTTGAGGGGACTCATGGTTTACCGCTGCTCGTTGTGAGTGACAACAGTCTTTGTTTCTCCAGTGAATTCATTAAGCTTTTAACAGCCAATGGGGTTAGACATATATTCATGGCTCCTTAACATCCCTCTTCTAACAAGCAGGCGGAGTGCAGCGTGTGTACATTCAAGGAATCAATAAAGTGGATTGACAAAAACATTCCTTGAAACAAAAGTCAACAGTTTCCTTTTTAACTTCAGAACAACTCCACACACGGCAACTGGGATTCCTCCAGTAACGGCTGTGTTAATACTACTCGATATATATATATATATATATATACACAACACATAACTTTTACCAAACGCATTAAAATTTAGTTTTCTACCAACATGTATGGTTTTTAACGTTCTGAAAGTCTTTTCAATTTTTTTTTTTTTTTCAAAATTAAAATTCCTTCAAAGCTCTCTCTATCGATACACGAAAATCAAAATGATTGAACAACAGAGAGCCGAACAGCCATTTTGTTTGTCATGTGTCGAAAGAGAGAGCTTTGAACAAATTCTAATTTTGAAAAAAAAACTTGAAAACACTTTAAATGTATACAGGTTGGTTGAAAATTAAATTTTAGTGCGTTTGGTATAAGTTATTTGTTCTATATATTTTTTGTTGTTTTCAATTTCTCAGCTGCAAGATTACCAATGATCTCTGCCAAAGAGAAGTGAACACCCCACTGGCAATGTAAGTAAAAATATGAAAAACGGAAATAGTTTACGAATGCCTCTGTGCACGACTTTCAATCTTTAATTTAATGCAATTTAAATCTAATACAAGGAACAACTGTAGAGGTTCGTACTAAAACCCAAGAAATCCAAAAATATGAAGTTATTATCTGGGCGACTTGGTTTTAAGTAAGCTGTACTGCAACCTTTGCATGCAGAGGCCAAAGTAGTTGAATTGATATTAATGGACTTGACTCATCTCAATACAACTGTCAACCTTCTGCTCACACTGACGAATCTGCCATGTTTTAGCCAGCTGTTTCTTTATGGAGCTTTAAGGGGGGGGGGGGTATAAATAAGTAAAAATAAGAGATTAATCTAGCTTATTTCCCTGTAAACTCTAAAAGTGTTAATTTTAACTGATTGATAACACATACTAAACCACTTGATTTTCAAATATTTTTACTTACGATAATTTTCTGTACATATCCATTTTGTGTTTGAACTAACCTAGTTCCTTCGTTTATATAGATTTACTTGAAAATGGATTACATCATAAAGCATGAGTGGTAGCTTGCTGATGTTATGCATCTCTCTTTGTGATGTCATCCAGTGTGCACGGTGACAAGAGACACGCAAGGTAACAAGATCCATCGAGTTTTAGTAGTATGCAAAATCCCCAGGATCTAGACGGTACATTTAGTAGACTACCTGTGACCCTTTGGATCTAGATAAAACGTAATAAAGGATCTCTTTCTGGTTTGATAGATGACGTCATACTTTTGTGATGTCATCCACTGTGCATGGTTATCCCCACCTCTGTTTAAATGGATGACATCACAAAACGATGATGTAATCCAGTGTGCACTGGATCAAACGAACAAGATAATAAATATGCTCTACAGAGAAGGTAGCAGTCCTAAACATTGATATTTGTTTTCTCTGGCGGAGAGCAGCCCTAGTGAGGTTGTTTGGTCACACGATGACCAATCAAACTACAGGGCGTAATAATTTAGGCCAGACCTTTTAAGGACTCCATCCGGAGGCCTTTAGGAGTTTGCAGAGTCACGAAGAAAGAAAGAAGGGTCTTGTTTCCCTTTCTTTAGCGATCCTTTTTTTACAGATTGTAGCAGTTACATAATTACGATCTATTTTCTTTTGCACTTTCATGCTTTCACTCACGGAGTGATATGTTGAGCGATAAGAACACTCTTCATGTAGGCAGTAATTTCCGATTCTGCCCAAGCCTGTTTCCCGTGAAATATGAACAGTTGCGTTTGAGACGTCAATGTGACAAGACGTATATCTCTCTTCTCACCTTTAGCAATGGCTCTCATAGACGAGATGAAACTAACAGATTCAATTCCATTTCTACATTACATACATATCGGCTGAATCAATCTGTCTTATATTCCTGTTTTCATAACTCTTTCTGACCATTTTTTGTGTTGACGAAACTGTTGAATGAAATTGATTTAAATTGTAGAGAAAAAGTTTGTCCTTTTGACCTAAAACTTGGAGACACTTTTCTTCATTTCAAACAAGGCCAGTAAGATGGATACAGACGCAGCGACCCAGCAACAAAATGACAATCTCCCACAAGCTTCCCACCACCTTCTCTACAAGATTATTATACGAGATAGTCTTCTAGTTTATCTGAAGATTAGCTCTTATAAGTTTTAGTAGTATATTGACAGATAGATTAATTAAAAATATAAAAAAGTTTAGATTATTTGGATTATTCGGACTACTATTCTCGTTTTGGTAAAAAAAATCCCGATCAGGGTTTAATAAAGATCTGAACTGCTTATTCTTATTGTGTTGACACTATTAAATCTCTTTCTCTTCATATAACGTCACTTTTCCCTTGTCCAGGGTTCAAACATATTTTGATATTTCACAAGCTTACTCTCCAGTCCTCACAGTTCATTAGGTAAACTGTCTCCAAATTTCACTCTGTACTGGCTTGCCTAATCCCTTGCTTCCAAGTCTTCCTTGGCTGGCCAATCTTCCTGCAATTCAAGACATTCATGCTTCTGTAATGATTTAATCAGGAAAATGAACACGTCACATGATTGTACCAGCATAACCGATTAGTCCTTAGGATAACCACTCTACTGGGCAAATGTAGTGCTTTCAGTAAATCCTCTGACCTAATGTGTTGGGTTTGGTCAGATTTGTTCATGATGACAACAATGCACGAAGAGAGTTAGGGCAATACAACAATTGTAATCTCATACATTTATATGTATTGTTGTTATTATTTCTTGAAATTGACTTGTTTTCATTTTCTTCCACCAACTTGTCAAAGATTCTCGCCCTATTATTTAGCAAAGTAAAAATATTTTGTAAAACTGTCAAGTATTATGGTTCATTTGTGCTTCTAATCCAAACATTATTTTTTTTATGCACCCCTATTGTATCAAAGAACCGAAATTTCCCACAAAGACTTACATAATTTGCATTCATTTTCTCTGTGCAAGTATTTGACTTAATTTTACAATACTCTATGTGCTAGTTTTTCTACTGGCCTTATAAATAATTCCCATAATTATTCAAAGTCAGAAATGTATGTCAAAACAAAAACGAATTTTGTATGTGAAACGGAAGCAATACAAAGAATAAAAGCTTTAAATGAAAAAGTTAATCTATATTAATAAGATGTGTGTCTGTTTGTCCAAAGTAAACAAGCAGACAATTAAAAGTAGAAGCAGAGTTTCAGAGTCAGAGGTTCAGTTCGAAATTCCGTACAGATTCCAGAGTTCGACAAGACGCAACTGAAGAAGGTCGAAGGTTACATCGGCCGAAACATTGTGAGAATAACATCTAAGATGAGAACAGTAGTCCGAATAATCCAAATAATACAAACGATCAATCTTCATCTAAAAAATTCCCAGACAATAATAATTTTGGATTATTTGAATTATTCAGATTCTTATTTGTTTATTATGGAAATCGCTCCAGACAAGGCATGAAGCCACTTGATGTAAGGAGCTAAAAAAAATTACTACTTCAAGGTCAAAAACTAGCCAATGATAAGTGTGTTAGATGGATAAATTCTGACTCAGAAAACAGCAATTCTTCCCCCTTTGTCAGAAACATTGCTCATGGAATGTGAGGACTAAAGGACAATATAAGGGAAGCGAGAGTTACGAGGCTGCCGAAAGTAAACCCAAGGTCAACTTTCTACTCTCACAACATTTCAGCCGATGTAACCTCTGACCTTCTTCAGGTGCATCTTGTTGAATTCGGAAATCTGTATGGAATTTTGAACGTAATCCTTTATTTAATCCACAGGGGTAACTTGATTTGGTTCCGTCAGTTATGACCTGGTAGAAGTCTTAAGTTCAACATAAAAATTTCCGAGTTCCAAAAGATGCATCTGAAGAAAGTCGGAGGTTACATTGGCCGAAACGTTGTGAGAATAACATCCAAGTTGAGAACAGTAACCCAAATAATACTAATTATCAATTCTCATCTCAAAAATTCTGAAACAATAACAATTTTACTTAATATTGGATGTGCAAAATAAATGTGATACCAGTTATAATAATACTTTATAATTGACTAGCATCGTTATATGGCGTTGCCCGGGGACATGAATAACAAAATAGAAGAGTTAAAAAGTGTGTGTGATTGATATATATGTGTGAAACATCTTTCTTTAAAAAAATATATATATATATATATATATATATATATATAGAATTATAAAAAGAAAAACTATACACACATTAAGGTTGTACACATAATAACTTATTTCGACCCCTTTAATTAGGTCTCCTCAGATGTATGGACAACCACGTCAAAAAACCCAAATTTTTGACGTGGTTGTCCATACATCTGAGGAGACCTAATTAAAGGGGTCGAAATAAGTTATTATGTGTACAACCTTAATGTGTGTATAGTTTTTCTTTTTATAATTCTGTTTTGCTCTGTTTGAATTACATTGAGCTCTGTTATTCAGATTCTCTACACAAAATTGAAATCCACACACTATATATATATATATATATATATATAATCTCTCTCTCTCTCTCTCTCTCTCTCTCTCTCTCTCTCTCTCTCTCTCTCTCTCTCTCTCTCTCTGTGTATGGGTATGTCTTGTGTAGTTTTACCTTTAGCTGAACAAACACAGAAAGCTTGAGTTGCTCTGTTGACCATTTTCTTCCATTTTATGTGTGGGCACAAGCAATAATAATTTTATAGGAGTTTATCTTCACATGGACTGTAAGACAAACTTCTATAATATTCTGTAACAAAATGGTCGTCAAATGAAAGGGAAACAAAGCCCTTCTATAAACAACGATATATATTTAAGTGACCTACACTGTTGGGCATAGGTTGTCGAAAGTTAAGACAGTGTCACAGTAGAAGAAATTGATAAAGTAATAAAGTTCGGCTACTGCTGTTCTTCGAGCTGTAGAAAATAGCCATGCTCGGCTGTCCAGTAAACAGAGGCAGGAGAGAGGACGTCTTTCTTTGTTTATGTCATGAAGCCCTCTGGGGCTGCTGTCAAAATCCCAAAGGGCTTAAAAGTAGTTCTTCAAAGGTTTGATAGAAATTAATACGCCCTGGAGTTTTATTGGTCAACTTATGACCAAACCCTCTTGCAGGGGTTGTTCTCCGACAGAAGAAAGAAATGTTAATGTTTATGACTATTACAGTTTTTTTCTTTTTTGTTGAGGCGCAAGTATTTAAAAAAACATACAGCCATTTTACCATGACAGATAAAAACAGATGTGTGCATTTATTAAGCAAAAATTTGTACTAAACATCTGAAATATAACCCGGTTTTATATTTCCCCCACACGTTGTAATTTTTTCTCCGCCTGAAATAGAAGTCATTTCACAAACTTTCTATATATACGATAAAAATTAAAAGACTAGTGTTAAATAGTAAAGGTATGTTTGCTAGTACACATCTGATGATTTAAATTCGCAGGGAAACATTAACACGTATGCAGAAAATGAGGGTCAGGGAGGTCAGCTTATAAACTCAGATGTCACCTCAACCTGCTGTATGCTAGAAATGGATGTAACATCACATGGTTAAAAGAGAGAGTGAGCGAGAGAAGTGGGGAGTCTGTTTGGAGATTTTGAAACAAACAGGACTTGAGAAGAAGTTACTTAAGAATCGATTATAAACTAAGGGGCCAAGGCTTCAAATGTTTGTAGTTCTAAAATGTCCCCCCTCTTCACTGCTAGCAGAAAAGAAGGCAACGTCAACAGCTTAATAAATGATGCTTTTTCAAATTCGAAATATTCTTCTTTTCTTCGTCTTGTTGTGAAGCTTTAATTTCAGGTGCCTCAGTCATAGGAGGATCATTGTAGTTGAACGCAGGAGACCCAAAGTATGATTTAATTGTGCTGCTATGTAAAAATTAAAATGCAATCAAATTGAGACGTTTTGTTTTAGAAAAATAGTTTGTGTGCGGTGGTATACATTTATTATATTGATATTGGAAGAAGCAACAGAAAATTGATTCTTAAATCTTCTGGCATTTTCCACTGCAGTGAAGGACACTGATGACATTCATCCGTTGAGATACTGTATTGCACAACAACTGAAAATTTCCTTACATTCTACACAAAAAGCTTTGAACTTCACCAGTGGACTGGCTTACAACTAAGAGGATATTCCTAACATTTAAAAAATCTCTGGAACAGATATAGAAATCCACATATGTGTGGAATATCTTACCCCCCCCCTTTTCCTATGTGGACTTACTAATACAGAACTATATATATAGTCAATACCACATCGGTCTTGATTCATCTATTATTCATTCTGATGATAGTTATGTTTGGGATATATGTTTAATAAATGCGCTGTGAAGTAAAATAACTTATATTCCAACATCGACAACACAACAACAAGTGGACAAAACTAATGTTGAAAGATTTCTAGCTGCTGCAGATAATAGTTAATGAAATATATGTAGTGCTAGTTGAATGATAATGGATACTATGAGAGGACTGAAAATCTTCACATACCACCCACTCAAAACAGCCGATGCAGAAAACAGCAATTTTCTCCCTTTGTCAGAAACATTGCTCATAGAATGTGAGAACTAAAGGACAAAATAGGGGGGGGGGGCGAGAGTTACGAGGTTGCAAAAAGTAAATCCACAGTCCACTTTCTACTGATATTCAACAGATCAAAATCTATCATATCCATAAACTTCCTTACCGAGAGAAAGAGGCGATTGCAATAATTGAAGCTGTTTGAAAGTGGTCACATCTACTGCATTGCCGACACTTCACAATTATTACTGTCCAACATATCCGTTGTCTTTATGTTGGATCGCGGCAAGAGAACAAAAATTAAAAATGGCACCACTTCAAGGTTAGAAACTGGAACTTTCCGGCTATTGAATTTGATATCGATCTGACATATTGTCGATGGCATTCTGTCGATCAGTTTCTTTGCAGCAGTCATAAATATTGACGTTTTTTTCCTCTTGTGGAGACCAGTCCTAGTAAAGTTGTTAGCTCACACGATGGCCAATCAGATTCTAGGGTGTAGTAATTTCGACCGGACTTTTATGGGTGTGCAGAACAGTCAGAAAGCTTCCAGGCAGCCACGAAGAAAGATGTAGACACTCTCTCCTGTTACTCATCGACTAGACGCTTTGAGCACAGCTACTTTCGCTTGAAGATATACTACTACCAGAAAGGACTTTTGGCAGCCGACACTTATTAACTTTAATTCCTTTCAATTCATAGTCGTAACTTCTGGCAACCTACACTCAAAACTGTGTAGGCCATATAAATAAATTTATATAAATTGTTGTTTATAGAAGGGTCTTGTTTTCCTTTCTTTAGTGATCTTTTTTATAGATGATTATAGTCTTATGATTTATGTGAAGATAAACTCCTATAAAATTGTGACCTCTTACTTTGATTAAACTACGCAAACTTTCTGACAAAAACTTCAACGTTAAACACACACAAAAACAACAAAATAGAGCCCCCAAAGATAAACAAAAAAAATCTCACTTGAGAACAACAAACATACGAACAATTGAACTCGCAAATTTCTTATTGTGACAAACGTTTTTTGCATTAAAAAATAACTCGCTCTCTACTTATAAAAAAGAAAAAATTTTTTCACTAAAGAAAATCGCTAAATTTCTTTTCATCTAAAACAACCCTAAAGTTTCCAAAAAAATAAAATCTTTCATTGAAAAAAATTCACAAAGCCGCTATTTGCCAAAAGAAAAAACTCAGAAACCAATTTCTTTTTACAAAAAGAAAAAAATCAAAAGAAAACAATTTTTCAGTAAAGTAAAGAGAAGCAGACACCAAAGAGCCACTCAGCACCCCAACGCCGTCGTCAATGATTCAATAATTGGCAGACAACAGCATATCTAAATTGTAAATTTCACTGATACAATTTAATTTACAAAAAGAAAGATATCACTGTTCTCTTTTTGTTAAAAATATAGCTTTTCAACCAAATTTTTTTTTTTATGCAAACATTGCCGGAAAAGTGAGTAACATTTGTTTTTTCCCACATAAAAACAAAAAACTATGCTTTTTTAGCATGCTACTTCAAAACTACTTCAAAATTTCATTTTTCCACCCATTGATTGGATGATGCCGTTTTTCGGAGTAGTCAACTTAAACGACTTTGTTTTATGAAAAGTTTTACTTGAAAATACTGCATTCACATAAAAAAAAACATATATACAGGGTGGGCAAAAATAAGGGTCCTATTTTTAAAAATTCATAACTTTTTTATTTATTGATTTTTTTTTTTTTTTTTTTAGAATAAGTAAAGGACCCCTTCCGAAGCAAGCATGAGCCGTATTAGCCCTAAGGAACGTACCCTCATTTAGAAAACATTATTTTTGCTTAAAAAACTCAAAACAGTGTAAAAAACAATACTTTAGTTTTTATAAGTTTTAAGAAGTGTTTTTCGGCTAAAATTTGTTTTGTTTATTTCAAAAAATCTCGGAAGGGTCAGTCTACACACACATAAAGTTTGGTGAGTTTAACTTTTATTTTGTGGAAGTTATTCAAATTCAAGTTATTCAAATTTAAAGATAGGACCCTTATTTTGGCCCACCCTGTACATACATATATATCCTTTTTCTCTTTCTGCTTGAAAATGGTTTTTATTTATTTATTTATTTGTTTTCTCACTTATACATATTTTCCTCTTTTTTCTCTTAAATATATTTCTTTTTTTGACATTGTTTTTTTTTTTGTCCTTTGACTTTTGTTAATTTACAAAAAAAAAATGGGTAATAATTCTTTTCTTGCATTTGTCAGACATTTGAGTTTGGTTCACCCAGATTAAGTCACATTTTGCGACAAACAATATTGCAGAGCAGTGACAGTTGCACATACTATTTAGTGGATTCCCTATATCATCGAAGCCAGTTGTTAAGGATTTGATAACTGACCCCCCCCCCCCTTTGGATCCTGCCGAGCCAATTTCTCCATAAAATGAGAGAACTGGCAGAAGATTCCCAAACTAATAATGCCCTTATAAAGCAGCTTTTCTTTACAAGGTTGCACCTAAAGTAAAAGCAATTTGGGTGCCTCTGATGGAGACAGGCCCTGTTAACCAATTGGCTTGATCAACAGATAAAATAATGAATTTTACTAAGAAACCTGCCTACTTTTCTAACCTTCGGCCATAGGTTGAAGTCTTTTCGTTCTCTCCAGTAGCTAGAGACACAAATCAACAGCTCACGTCTTTGGCTATATTTGAAGTCATAGAGTGGATCAACAAAGAGGTGAGAAGACTTAATGTTTTTAGGTCGCAGTCACCAATGCGTCGATTCCAGTGTCATTCCCCATCTCTATATCGCCAACACTCAAACAGGCCAGGGCTGTGTTTTTACCACAGTCGTTTTCGCATACCATCACATAGTTGCAAACAGTCGTTCTTTTTAAAACCAGGGAAACTAATTTCTGGAGACCTGAGCATGCCATCGTCTCCACAGGTGTTACCTACTAACCGTGTATGTTTTACCTTATAGGTTCCGTATATCCCAAGCATGCTACTTGGTCGATACCAGTACTGATGCAGTATATGGCCTTTGAAGTTCCTCACTGAGAAGCCACCAGTTTCAACCATTTCGATACAAGCCATGAATCACTCTCCTATTCCCATGTACGGTCAAAGTTCTTGTTCCTTAAACTTGGAATTGCAAAGAGACTTTATGTGGATTTTTGCTGTCGCTGATCTCCCTTACCCTATTCTGGGCTCAGACTTTCTGCACGACTTTAATCTTTTAGTGGATATGCGCAGACACTGGCTGATTGATGCCAATATGGAACTTTCCATCTTTGTTTGAGATCCACCGTCTCATCTATCAGCTCGATATTCTTTGTTCTGATGATCCATACTAGAATTTACCATACTCCTTCACAAAGTTAACAAACCTAAATTCTGTTGTGAGCAAACCTACTCACTCAGCAAAACATTATATTGAGACCACTGGTGCTCCAATGTTTTCACACCCTCGCTGCTTCCCTGCAGAGAACTTAAAAGCAGTAAAGGCCGAGTTTAACCATATACTGCAGTTGGGAATTATTCATGCTTCATCCAGTTCATGGGCTTCTTTTTTGCATTTGGTCCCGAAGACTGGGGACTGAATGAGTGAATGCCATGACGGTACCTGATCATTACCCAATCTCACATATACAGGATTTTGCTTTGTCTTTGCATGGTTGTAAGATTGTTTCTAAACTGGTCTTGGCTAAGGCTTACCATCAGATCTCAGTAAATACGTGCAACATACCCAAAACTACAGTAACAACTCCATTTGGAGCATTCAAATTTCTGACTATGCTTTTTGGTCTGCGAAATTCAACTAGTACCTTTCAACATTTCATGGATGAAGTAGTGCAAGAACTTAACTTTGTCTATAGCTACATAGACAACATTCTTGTGGCAAGTGCCTCACCTGAGCAACATGTAACTCATCTTTGTCTACTGTTCGAACAGATTCAGCAATACCAAGTGAGAATTAACCCTGTTAAATATGTTTTCAGTGCTTCATCATTCGTTTTCTTGGGCCACATTATCAACCCTGAACGTATATTTCCTTTACTTGAAAAAGTGAAGACTCTACAAGACCTTCAACCACCTACTACACTTTGCCAAGTATGGCATTTCCTTGGTCTGCTAAATTATTACAGGCGCTTTATCCCACACTGTGCAGATCTCCTCTCCTCTTTCTGACCTGTTATGTAACAGGAAAAAAAAAAACGAGCCGATTTCACTGAATGCTAATCAATTGAAACCTTGTAATGAAGTGAAAGAAAAACTTGTGAAGACATCGTTACTTGCACATCTTGTGTCCGGTGCCCAGTTTTCACTATTCCTTGATGCATCAGACACTGCTGCAGGTGCAGTGTTGCAACAGCAGCACAACAACAACTACAATCCCTCGCATATTTTTCGAGACAGCTGAAACCAGTAGAACAACATTACAACACGTTTGGCTGTGAACTAATGGTTATATATCTTCATGGGGCTTCAAAGATATTCATGAAGAGCTGTGCTGCTCAAGTGTAGTCAGAATGGTTAATTTCTTTTGAACAAAGAAATATCCATTTTCTGCAAAGGATATCAAAAGTATTTGTTCAACTTGCCAGACATTTGCTGAAACAAAAACCATCATTTCAAAGACTGGGGGGGGGGGGGGGTCACCCTTATCAAAGCTACCCAACCAATAGAAAGAATAAGTATCGATTTCAATCGGTTGTATTATTGTATATCATGCTTGTCATATGGAAGAAGTATCTTGGAAATTTATTTATGGGAAGAGTCCTCAGTCCTACCCTGTTGTGGTATTTCTGTATGCTGCAGATTATCCAACAGATGGAGAGACAGAAGGACCAAAAGTAACCACCGGTTTCTAGTGCAGAATCTTCTGTCATGTTCTCTCTGCCAAAGCATCCATTTGTTGATGCCACAGAAACTACCCATAAAGATAGAGGGATATTTTATTGAAGTTTTACTCTTCTAGATCAGCCGTGTTCTGTCTATGCCCATGCGCATTAACAGGGTTATCTCATAAAAAGTGTGATTCTTTTCCAGGCACAGACAGTCATTAACTATAGAGAGGCTAACTACAGACTGTAGCTGCACAAGAATGCTATGAGATGCATCAAATAGCGTTGGGTGCATGGGGACCAGTCAAGGACAACACGGAAGGCAATCTCGGAAAGGTACTACTTGTCTGCATGGCTCATCTTCTATCGTATAACATTAATAAACACATATTTAAGTCATAGATGAATATTCCAGATTCCTTTTTGCCATCCCTTGCTTGGATATATCTTCTTCAGAAGTTGTGAAATCCTTGGACACGATTTTCCCATTTTGTGGCATGTCTAGTTTCATAGACTTAAACCAAGGAGCAGCTTTCATGTTCCGTGAGGGAAAGACTTATCTCTTTAGTGATGGAGTTACATCTCATAGGTTTATCCCATATCATTGTTCTGGAAACAGCTAGTTTGAGTAATATAGTGGGATAAATTGGAAAACACCTTGCTCGGCTGTTAAGCCACAACATGTCTTGGTAAGGGAGTGGGAATCCTTACTACTCAAAGCTCTTCACTCTCTTAGATTGTTACTCTTAACAGTAACTAATGAAACTCCTCATGATTCCCAAGACGTTCTGTCAGAGAACATCATTTTCTACGTGATTAATGAACCCAGGTCCTGTTCTCTTATGGAGATTTGTTAGGCCTTGCAAGACGGACTCCCTGGTTTAAGAAGTTGAGCTTTTGGAGGCAAACCTAACATACGATTATATTAAACTAGAACAATACCCGTCCTGTGACGGGTAATATTAATTCCACAGAAAGAACCGGTTTGCACCACTTTTATTTCTCCTTACGCAGATTAAAATCAAGACATAATGATTCTAAACCTTATGTCTAGAATACTTATACCAATTTTGATCAAAATTCATTACATGATGTTCATTCTAGAAAATGTCTAAAATTTAAAGATTAAATTTAAGAGATTGAAATTCAGGGAATCTTGCTTGATTAGTGTCTAATGTCTATGGATCAAATTCAATGCAAATCTGAAATATTTGAATTTTCAAATGGAAGATTGTGCCCATATTATGCCTACTAAAATCCTTTTGAAATACTCCAAAGAAACCGGAATTTGAGGAATATTTATTAATTGATGTTTAATACCTATTGTTAAAATTTCACACAAATTGGAGGTATCTGCATTTTCACAAAGGGCTTCCGCCCCATCTTTGTCTCCTTTGTATAAAACTAAATTAAACTACATATAGCCCACATTAATCACCCTTACTCTGTGTTCCAAAATTCACAACGACTGGCTAGTTAGTTTAGGAGTGAATCCTATACATAGAAATATATAAACATATACACATACCTAACTTTATATAAATAGAGATATCCCAAATCTTTAGTCTTGCTTGAGGATTTAATTCCCTGTTCAAATGGAGCATTATCTTAAGATACAACTTTTTCGATGACCTATGCAACAGGATTCTCTTGATTATAACCAGATTATAGGAGTGAAAGACACTGGGGATATTCCACTCTCCAATATAATGGAGGAATCAGTCCATAGTTCTGGTAGGCAAAAGTGACCCCTTAAAGATATGGACATGATGAACTTTAACCGTTTCATTATTATTATGAAATAAGTGTTTAATTTTGTTTAGCATGGGAAAATATTGTATAAATACAGATTTCTGGGGGATTTTAATTATCTCCCTTGATTGAAGAACTTTCCGGATATACGAGATACACCATCTTACCAGGATTCTAACATTCTATTTTTTTATGTATGCTTTTGAACTGAATAAAGCCTGAAAATTTTGAAGTTATTTTAGTTATTACAATCTGTAAACAGAAGCACCAATCCTAAATCATAGAACATTACTATTTTTTTGATTCTGTCAAATTTCTTTAGTAGAGGAAAGTTATCTAACATTTGTGAAGTAATAAAAAAAATCGAAACAGGCTAACAACAAAAATGAAACTGTTAATTTATAGAAATTTATGAAATCGACAAACATGTTAGAAGTGAAATAAAAGATAGAAGGTGATCCACATTCAGGATATTTTATTTGACAAGAAACAAACAATTTTTGTACACAGCTTCATATATGTCCATAAGCAAAAATTATATTAACGCTCACAAAAAATATACAAAATAAAAAGACCCTATTTTGTTTCACCCTTTATAAATATTACTAATCCGTTTTGCCAGCTCGCTATTGCTTTATAAAGTTTGCTAAACTTTTAAATAATAAAAAACAAAAACTTTTGCATTCATTCATATAAATAGATAAACATTAACATTTATTCATTTAAATAAACATTAACATTTATTCATATAAATAAATAAACATTAACATTTATTCATTTAAATAAACATTAACATCTATTCATTTAAATAGATAAATATTAACATTTTGATACAAATTTATTTATCGTTTAAATAAGACTAAAGAAATGAAACGTTTGTCCACAGGATCAAAACAATCATTGAATTTAAAAATAATAAAAAAAAAAGAAAATGTGGTATCGCTAATGGGAGAGAGATAAAGCAAGCAAGCAGTCAGTCACCTTCTCCCTTTCTCTATGAACTTTTCTTGCTTATATGTCTTATCAATATATCTTTCTTTCTGGTGCTATTTATCTTTTTTATTAAATAATTGTAATTAATTACTGTTAATATCGACAAAACTATTGCATATATATCAGAAATAGGACAATAAAATTACACATGAATAAAACCAAACTAATTTATTCTAAACTGTTTAAAGATAGTTATGCAAATTAGGCATTCAAATAGCTGTCTTTGGTTCTTTCATCCATATACAGTATTTCAAAATATTATATTGTATTATTGATTTAATTAGCAGTAACCCATTTTGATGGCAATATAGGAGTGATAAATGAAAAAAAAACTGTTGCATTTATTTATTTAGATTAGAGCAGAATTAAGTTTTAGTTCTCTCTTCTTTTTATTTTATACACACATTTCTTTTTTTTAGATGCATCATGGCCACTGATCTTTGGATGATTATCTTTTATTGGAGCAGTGGAGGATGCAAGGGGACCTGATTCTAGCATACAACATCATCAACAAGAATTTAAATCTACCTTTTGAGGAGTTTTCCACCCCAGTGCCAAGTTATAATCTACACAAAACCCATCAAAAGATGTACTATTGGTACTTTTGTCTAGAAAAAAAAAGACAGCATTTTCTGCCCTGTGGAACAGCCTACAAGAGGAGATAGTGATGATGCCTACCATATCCGGGTTTCAAATCGCATTGGACAAACATTCAGACTGTATATAGATGTATACATCTTTTAACTGGTTTTTTTTTACATGTTTTGTTCCACTTTTCTATTTTTTATCAATAAATTTTATTTGATTCTCTTTTTACAAGCCCCTTTTTTCATCACATTGTCTGAAGAAAAGTTTTTTAATTTTTTTTTTATTATTCTACCGTTCTTCAAAAATCATGCTTGTTTCTTCATTTAGCTGTATTGAGGGTAAATTATTTTCAGCAGGGTAAATTAAAGAATTCCCTTAAAAACTGACAACCATGAGGGACAAGCACAAATTTACAAAAATCTCACTTTTTTCTTTGCAGGAAACTTAAAACATTGTCTTTTCGTTTCTTTTTTCCTTCATAGGAATTAAAAAATCCTTGTTAATATTGTTCTTCTTTTTTTTTCTCTTCTTCTTCTTCATCGTTTAGTATGTCTTCTCCACATCAGATTTGAGTTGCGCATTGGCCATGGCGGCAGTACAAAGTGATTTTTTTCATGAAATTCTATCATTTATGTTGATTTCAATTTGCCATTTCTTGAGATCATCATTGACAGAGTCTTATTCAGCCTGCCCTTTCCTCGGTTACCCTCAACTGAGATGTGTGTACATCTATTTATCCATTCAAAGCTTCGTTCAAAATGCCCATACAATCGTTGTAACTAAAGAAAGTTGTTCTATTAATTACTAACTTCTTCAAGAACGTTCTAGATTTTGACAATAAAACCTTTCGAAGTAAAAATGTCTTTAAAAAAATACACTGCTTCTATAAACAGTGGAACCCAACAACTCGACCTTCTTCCATGGCAGTCTGGAAGGAACTGACTTCTTTTATGCTTTCACAGATCCACACACATCACAAAACATCGGCAGCAGTCACCCTACAATAACCCAACCAATGAGAACAAAATACAGTAATCATATGATCATCAAATTAAAAAATAATGTTGAGTGACAAAATGTTAGCTTTCCCTTCTCCAATAAATAATTTTCTAAAATGTTGACAAAAATTAGATGGGAAAAAGACCAACCCGACAAGCAGCAAAATCACACCCCTTCACTATAGAGGTTTCCAGATGCCAGAAAATGTTCTACTTTCCTCAACTGCTTGCCTCTGGAATTCCCTCTGTTTTCCCATCTGTACCAATATACAGAAATTTAAATGTAACGTGAACAAACATCTTGCTGCACAACTCCCTACTTAGGATCCTCCTATAAATCTGGCCCCTAATTATGTCTCAGTGGCAATGTGCCTTGTCTGCAGTGAATAAAAGTAAAAGAAAACAAATAAATTTTGTTTGTTTAATTGATTACTTTTGTTTGAACGAGTAATTATTTATCGATCTCCTGCGAAAGATTATAAATTTTATTAATTCTTAAGCTGCTACGATATTGTTTTGTGTGAGGGGTGAGGGTGATTTCTCACAGAAGAGAGTTGTTAGTCTTTCTTTACTCTATCGTTATTTCCATGGAAAGTGGTCAACTGAGTTTCAATCTTGGTTTCGTAACATATTTTTCTACCATCACTGCAAAGAAATTTCCTTTCTTCCTCTTTGTGCCTAACATCAAATAAAATTTCCGTGAACAGAGTTTCTTTCCAAGTGCTCCTCTTCAAATCTAATGTAAATAAACACTTGTCATAAACCGTCCTCATATGTCATTAACTCTTATCCTCAAGTGGGTTTTAGCTTTAACAAAAAAAGTTTGTGAAACCTCGTCCAATCATGGTACATCAATAAACGATCACTTTAACTAGTTATATAACCCCCTCAGCGACACACAGAAGCAGCAGTGACTAACAAATTTTCTTATATCGACTCTCGATCAGACAAGATCTCAATCAACATATTCTTTCAGCCAATCAGCGGCAGAGAAATATTTTCCTCCGCATGTTACACTATATGGCATGTAATATAAAAACGAAATATATTAGCACTCTCTTTCTCTCTCTTGCACTTTTACAGTTTCTTTCAGGTGTGATGCACAAGGGTGTATCAGTAGTACTACAAACGGCAGCAACAGCCGCCATTAACAATGTTTGAAATATCTGCTTGACCTCCAAGCTGGGCGCTGATTGGAGCAGATAAATAATTTCTATTCTGACTTGTCGAATCAGAAACAATCTCTCACACGAGCAGGGCTCTGGCGTCGACAAGAAGGCGTCAATATCCAACATGGCAGACATGTGCACTTATACCATTGCAACACACATACGTACTTACAAACCAAATATGAACTCAGCCTGCCTTTAACTAATAGATATGTACGTGCGGACTTTCTCCTAAGAACATTCTCTTGTTATGAACTGTTCTCTGCTCCCTACAAACAGGACATTTATCCTACATATTATGGACTCTCAAACCTTTTTCTTCGTCCAGACTTATGAACTTATCCTCTTTTACTAACACCTTCTCTATATTTACATGTTAACGAAGATGACAAATAAAGTTGATATAAATGCTAGAATTGGACTTTGTCCTTTTTTTTTCAAGTGCATATCATTAAAACAAGCCTTGGCCCAAAGGCAGATGGTCAATGCAACAAAAATTATCACAAACTAGTCAACACACAGCAACGGCCTATACACACTGCTGACTGAACTCACTTACACATAGGTTCATGTATATACTTTCACACTGACTAAACAAAGACAAGCATACATACACACACTGCTTACAATCTACTAAACCTACACGCTGTCACACGCAAACTTGCATGGTGACAGCAGAATAAACATCTCTACTTCTCATCACTTGGAATGTTCTAAGATACACTGAACTCTCATTTACTACTATAATGTTTTAGTAAGTGAACTGTTCAGTTTCGCTTGCCGAAGTCGGAAAATGCTCAAAGAAAGATTGAAGACACTGAAGACAGAGATAGAGGGAAATATGTATTAATAGTGTTAAATTAAATAACAATACAGAAAAGCCTTGCAAAACTAATTGAGTTTGCAACTTTAAGAAGTCCAACTAATAATAAAAAGTTCTTTAACGTCAAAAAAATTAGACAGCCCTCTGCATTGCTCAGGTTTCAATTGTCATACTCAAATTAAGGAGAAATATTCCTTACTTGTTGTCAGGACAGGATCATATTCAAAAAGAGGAAGATTATGTTTTTTTTTTTTATTCAGCATGCCAAAATTAAGTGTCTGTTAATTGGTCAAGGAAAATCGTCTTGGCCAATCAAAAGGGCTTTTTCAGAATAATGGACAAGAAGAGAACCACTCAGGAAGAAAGGGAGGTAACCATTTTTTTATACTACAAACTCTTTATTTTTGGTTGTTCTAACAAGTTGTCAATAAAAATTGATACATGTTTGTGCGTATAGACTTTGTCATTCTGTCCTTTGGCATTAGTGTACCCCATCTGTCAAAAATGACAGAAAAAAATGTATGCTTCGCCAGTGTTCACACTAATATAAAAAATAGAATTATGTCAGCAATTTAATTTTTCCTATAACTCTTTTGTGACGGCATGGAATTATATATATTTCTCTCTATGTAAATACACAAATACATACACATTGGTCTTTATTATAGAATGAAGGATTGCCTCTTTCTGACACTTAGAAAAAAACTGCTCTTTCCCAGGCTGAGAAAAAAAAAAACGCCTCAACAAATACAAATATAATTATTTGAATAATATGTCATTATAAAAAGTCAATTAAACTATCAGCAAATCTGCCTGCGTATGTGCGAACATCCATCAATCAGACGGAATAAGACGAGAGAACGGTTCTAGTGAACAAGCCGGTCTGATCGCAAGCAAGACAAGAGCTAAAAATAGTTCGCGGAAAATTAAAAGTTGTTTAACATTCCCATTAGTAATGTCAGCTGTAAATGGTTCCTGCTGATTTAGGATTAATCGGCATTCTCAGATACTACTCAATTACATTTCCACTAGTGAAGTCATTTGAATAGGAAATCGTCAAAATTGATTATAGAATATTTTTATTTTCTGAACAACCCGGTTTCATCAAACACAGACGGTTCGGTTATTTTGCGCATGCGCATAATGCCTTAGCAACGATAGACGCCAAAGTCAACAACATACGTGGGAGTCTTGTTGTACAGTTTTGGGTTATTTAAAAAAAAAATAGAATTTTTTCAAAAGTCGGAAAAGATCTTCCCAATCATATGTACGTAAACAATACGCTTGTTAAAACTATATCATACTTATTAATTCGTATTTAGTGTGCTAAATTAAACATTGCTTTATTGTCTGTTTGTTTCATATATAAAACGAACATAGCAGCACTTTATAACGGCTTAACTACACTTACCAATCGTTGCTCGGGAATCTTTTTATTTTCATTTTTGTTTCGACTTTTTTATCAAATTACTTTTAAAATAAATTTTTTTAATTTAAATCTAATTATTACATTATCGTTATTAAGTTATTAACTGAACCTAATTGTTATAAAACTCTAACCAAGTTTGTTTTTTCAAAAACTTTCATTTTTTTAAATACATGAGGGTTTGCTAAGAATTTCAAAACCAGAAATGACTCTATTCAGCATTTTAAACTTGTCATAGTAAAATCTGTTAGAGTAAAAAATGGATAAGAGTGTCTAAGTTTATATATAAACAAATTGTTTTAGAAAAAAAAAAACAGATTTTAGTTTTGTTAAATGTAAATTATACAGCTTTTGATTAATTTTGATTAATTTCTTTGTTTCGGAATTTTTTAGATGAGGATTGATAAATTGGATTATCGGACTACTGTTCTCATTTTGAATGTTATTCTCACAACAGTTCGGTTGATCTAGCCTCCGATCTTCTTCAGGTGTATTTGTCGAACTCGGGAATCTTTCTGTCGAACTCGAAGGTCAGAGGTTATATTTGCTAGAACGTTGTCAGAAAAACATCCAAGATGAGAACAGTAGTCCGAATAATTCAAATAATACTAATTTCTTTATGTGTCTATATGAGCATATCAGTAAAAATACTACCCGAAAAAAACGAAGAAAATACATAACCTCAATTCAACATTAATTACATTTTTGTTTTAAATGATTCATTATTTTCCTTGTTTTTTATGTCTACTTTTTTCTTTAACAGATGAATAAGTTTTCATTCTAAAATGTCTTTAACACATCTATTTCTCTTTTAGATCTTTGGAGAAGCCATCAAAATCTACAATATGAAAACATTGGATGAACTAGTGAAACTGACGCATTGTAAGAAAAACCTATTCTGAAAATTAGCAAATATTTGAGAAAATAACTCTTTGTCTAACATTTACACACACACACACACACACACACACATATATATATATACATACATACGTATATATATCAACATACACACACATATATATATACATAGATACGTATATATATATACGTATGTATATATATATATGTATATATATATATATATATATACGTATGTATATATATATATACGTATGTATATATATATATACGTATGTATATATATATATATATACGTATGTATATATATATATATATACGTATGTATATATATATATATACGTATGTATATATATATATATACGTATGTATATATATATATATATACGTATGTATATATATATATATACGTATGTATATATATATATATACGTATGTATATATATATATACGTATGTATATATATATATATACGTATGTATATATATATATATACGTATGTATATATATATATACGTATGTATATATATATATACGTATGTATATATATATATACGTATGTATATATATATATATACGTATGTATATATATATATATACGTATGTATATATATATATATACGTATGTGTATATATATATATATACGTATGTGTATATATATATATATACG
>OY744528.1:45566524-45594024 GCA_963556195.1 Sepiola atlantica | reverse complement strand
TATTGCAGCTGTGCCTAGTTCTATTCTGAGGGGTGTTTATGTGCCTTGTTACAATGAGGGGTTATAATGATGTTGTATATGGGGCTATTATGATCAATTTTTACATTAAAAAAATGTATAAAAGGCTGAAATCATTTTTTTCTTCATTTTTCCCAGAAGATCAAAACCTAAGTTTTATTCATTCAGGGAATAGGTTTTTTTTTTTTTGCACAACGAGAACGACACAGTAAGAATAAATGTTCTCAAACCTATCTATCATAAGAAGCCCCAATTGATGGTACTAATGGAAATGCATGGACATCACTGAAGAGAAGAAAGGTTATTTCGCCCATTTTATTCTTGCTTATCTCCAAGCTCCTACACACAGTATTATAAGTGTTTTTTTTTTTTTTTTTACTAAGTCTTTTTTACTTCTCATCACTAATGTCCCTGCGGTTTGTCTTCATGGTGGCTTACGCAATGGAGTCACTAATTCCGGTGATGGAAGAAATGATGTGGTTGTCTGTTTGCCTACAACAGGTGTCAGGCGTCATATTGGACATTGTGTTTGCCAGCCAAGAGGGATAATTCTAACTTGGCCGGCAAACACAATGTCCAATATAGTGTTGATATATCGACGATCCTCGTTTACCATAAAATTTGATTTTCTTTTGTAAAAAAAAAACTACTTGATCAGTTTACATGATTGTTGGTATGCTTTCTGTCATGGGTATGTACATCATAAAGATATTTCTTAATTTTCTTTTTCATGTCGGCCGAATTCTAAACTTGTACCTTTATTTCTGTATTGTGTTCAAAATTCAAAATTGAAACAGATACTAAGGAAAAGATAAATTTTGTTTTTAATGAATGTAAATGATTTCATTTAAAAGTAAAATTTCACTTTACAAAACTCAACAAAACATATAGCCATGAAGATATGATACAAGAAACATGTCGATTATATTGATTTTGAGTTGTTTTGAGCTTTCATCAAGTGTGAGCTATAGGTAGGTCTGCCGTAAGTCTATCTTGGTGAATTTTTCTCCTATTTTGAGCCATACTAACATATCTTTTACTAATCAACTTCTAAATCTGGGTTCACTGTTACTTTATAATCTCTACAAATGTGAATATTTTCAGTGTGCTTTAGGCATGGCCAATTAACTGGTGATAGGACATCTGTATTGGTTAACTTCCAGTTTTTCCTTCACTTTTGTCTTCAAAGCATATGAAACTGTTCAAGCTATTACATACTTAATGACTGTGTGTTGACATTCACTTTCAATACTACCTCGACTATCATTTATTGTGCTTATATACCTTCACTGAAAACATTGAGACATTCTGGTCGTTGTGGTGTGTTACTCATGTTGTGAAGGGATTTACACATGCTACATTTGTAAATCCAGTTTCAAGATGGATGATTACGATTAAGGGGAGACAACCTAAGACAAAGACAGCTGTCCTTGATTTCTCCCATGAAATCTGTATCGGTCTATGATTAAGAGTTATTTCAGGTTATAACTGAGCATAACTCATCGTAAGTTTTGCCCAAGGCGAATCCAAAGCTGACAGAGGTTGTAGTGTTGCATATGTCTTCAAACCTACAGATGGTAATAGAATTGTCGTATGTTTGTGTTCAATCAAATTTGATAAAGCTTATATACAGTGCATAAAAGATTCTGAATTTTGTTTTGTTTTTTTCTTAAGTCACCAGATTAGAAGTGGAGATGTTAGTGAAAATGTATCTGCATTACACAGACAAGAAACTGGATCGCATAAAATTTCGAGACATTTTACTCTACATTTTTGGAATGACGAATGATATCCTGATGGACAGAGGTGAGTCTATTATCATGTATTTTAAATGTATTAATGGGTAGGGATAGTGTAGTGTATTAACTAATAAAATTACCACCATTTTAATACCATCTACTCACATTGTATCAATACTGGAGATAATTTATTGAAATCTAAATTGCTAGAGATTTTCTTTTTATTTTACTAATAGATCACGATTTATCAAGGCCAAAAGCCATTCAAGGATAAGGGTTAATGAGATAGAATGATTGTCAGTTGAGAGATGAGAAACTTTATGAGAGGACTGAGAATCATTGATGGATAGATAAAGTTAAAATACTTGTGAGGATGGTTCATCACAGGAATCTGTTGACATGGATTTGAAGATGACCATATTGTAATCTACAGGTAAGCAGTCCTGTGGTAATGTATTCCACAGATGGGAAGCCCTTGCAAAGAAGCTCTGTTTGTGGTAATTTTGCCTGATGCTAGCCACACAGAGGATGAAAGGAAATATTTTTTTGTTACGGTAGAAAATGAGTGCTTGCTGTGAATGTTTTACAAGGAGGAATCAGAGATTAGAGCTCACCTTTCATGTAAATAAAGATAGAATAAAGAGAGAGACTAGCAAGATCTCTTCTGTGAGAAAAGGGTTGTATGGAACTCCTTTCTTTTAAAATGTGTATTTCTTTTTTTGTGTGAATAGTGACATATTATTTTTTACTTTTGTTGCACATATAAGGTGTAAGTGTAGAATTATTAATCAGTTGTTTACCGATGACTCCTTTTTACCACGGTTGCGAAGTAGGAAGATATAATGGTCTGACTACGACCGTGACTCCTAGGATTCCAAATAATTTGAATCCAACTCCTAGAATTCCAAAATATCCGACTCCGACTCCTTATTTTAAAGTTTTCTAATATTCAATAATAATCGTAGTTGGATTAAAAAAATTGACTCCGACTCCTAGTATTCTTATAAGTCCATCTCTGACTCCTTCCAAAATCTGATTCTGCAACCCTGCTTATTATCTTTCTATCTGTTTAATAAAAAGCTAAAGCAATATTGCAAAGTTCACTCTCCTTTGGGAGGATGAATACTCTCAGGAAGCTTACTATGAATAATAGGGATATTTTCATTCTCTTTCATATAACTATCTCAGCGGCTGTGTGGGTAAGTGCTCACATGGAAGTCAAAGGTGACTTTACTATGGTGTTTGAATGCTGCAACCGGTGATACAGTTATATATAGCCACACTGATAAGTCTTGCTTAAGATAAAACATAAAAATAATTTATTAATTAGCTTATTTTCTCAGTTTTCAGGGCATTTGACAAAGACAATGACAGCTGGATCAGCCAGGAAGAATGGATTTGTGGATTATCATTTTTCTTGAAAGGAACACATGAAGAGAAAATGCATTGTAAGAATTTTTTTATATACAAATGAATCACCACTTACCAAGGCCAAATGTTAAGGCCCCATCTATCCAAAACACTGGTTTCTAGGTGCTAGGTAACCCGCCTTCACTCCTTCTCCTATCAATAGAAACAGTTTCGCCGGATTTATATCTAAACCACACAAGCAGGTTAGGGCTTCGTCCTCTGATGCTGTCAGAAATGCATACCGTGAGGACCAGTTTATAGACAATGAGAGCTTGTCCTCATTGCCACCTATGACAACATTGGAACCAGGGAAGGAGACTAAACCATGAGAAACAGTCTGTCTCCCATGTATCTATATATTTACCTACTCAGGTTATGTGCACTGGAAAGTGATTCACCATATGGTGCACAACAACCATTGTTTCCTGAAACTGATAGATGCCCATATATGATTAAATGCAAAATTTGAAATGAAAATTTAAAGAAAAAGGGAAAGAATGAACTTGGACTTAGAATAACATTTTTTCCATTATAAAAATCCTAAAAGATTTCTACTTACTTCTTATAAAATATATATATATATATATATATCAGCAAGACCTGTGTCTCGGCGTTGCCCAGGGGAAATCGAAAAGAATTATCTAACTTTGAAGTAGTGATAGATGAAGAAAAGAGAAGGTATACAGAGATAACCAAAAAACGCATTCAGTCACATAAACTAGGGACTTGTGATTTCTGGAAAATCTACAATAGTGTGATGGACAATGGACAATTGCCCCGCTATCAAATCACAACGATGTTGTTTGCACGGTAACTGATAAGGCTGAACTACTTGCCCAGCGTTTCGCCTTAAACTCAACTTTGGACTCAGCAAACCACCCCTCCCTAAATTCCCATTGCGGACTGAAGCCACACTTGAGAACCTGGTCATCACCCCATCTCAGGTCAAAGACATCATAAAAAACCTTGACACCTCCAAAGCCTGTGAGCCTGATCTCATATCAGTAATAGTAATAAATAAATGCTCTGCTGAGCTGGCCCCTGTCCTCTCCAAACTATACAACAAATGCCTTGCTGAATCATGTTTCCCTGATAGTTGTAAAATTGCCTCTGTGATACCAGTCTTCAAGAATTCTGGAGATAGAACTGATCCTCTAAACTACCGCCCAAACAAATAATAATAATAATAATAATAATAATAATCAGTCTACTCTCGATCTTTGCTAAAATCTTTGAATCATTAATCAATCTAGCGATAGTCCGGCACCTAGTTAATGCTAAAGTTCTTTCTGATCATCAATACGGATTTAGACAAGCACGATCTACCGCAGATATCTTAACGGTCATCTCTGAACGCATATATCATACACTGGACAAGGCAGGTGAAGCTAGGGCGGTAGCGCTTGATATATCCAAGGCCTTTGACAAGGTCTGGCATGAAAGGCTTCTTCTAAAAGCGCACATATAGTATTACTGGACAAATATTTAATATAATTAAATCCTCCCTGACAAAAAGAAAGATCCAGGTTGTTCTCGATGGCCATTCATTTAATTAACATGACATAAATGCTGGTGTACCCCAGGGATCCATCCTTGGACCTCTACTGTTCCTGATTTTCATAAATTATCTCCCTGATGTCATTGAGACTGAGATAGGAATATTTAATGACGACACCATGCTCTACTCTCACTATGTGGGCAAAACTGACTCGCACATATCTGAGGCAATGGCTGAATCCTTAGAAAATGACCTCCAGTCTGTAGTGGATTGGGGTAAAAAATGGATGGTAACTTTAAATGCCGCAAAGACAAAGCTCCTTTCCTTCAATAACTACAAGAAACCTCTTCAACCACCGATTGTCATGGCAAATAACACCCTACCTGAGAGTTCATCATTCAAACTCCTCGGCCTCACATTCACAGGTAACATGAATTGGAACAAATACATTGAAGACATTGCCAAGGCTGCTGCAAAGAAGGTGGGCTCTTTCTACTGTGCTAGTAAACTTCTCACACCTGACATTATCCTATTTCTCTACAAAACCACCATTCGCCCATCATAGAGTATTGTTGCCACATCTGGACTGGTGCATCATCCACTAGTCTCTCCCTCTTAGACAAGGTCCAAAAAAGAGTCACCAACTTAATAGGTCTCTCACTATCCACCAAGCTCCAGCCCCTGTCCCATTGCCGCAATGTTGCTTCCTTGTGCCTGTTTTACAAGTACTTCAATGGATTGTGCTCTGATGAACTTGCTGCTCTGGTGCCCCCACGACGTAAATTCACTAGACCAACCTGACAATCTGCCAAATCCCATCCATTCACTGTATAGGTCCCCAGATGCCGAAGAGCTTTCTACTCCAAAAGCTTCTTTCCTCGTGCTGCTGGACTCTGGAACTCCCTCCCTACTCCCTCCCTGCTCCCTGTTTTCCTGATGGTACTGACATGCAGAAATTTAAAACTAATGTAAACAGATATCCCGCTGCATAGCTCCCAACTTTCACCCTTTTTCTCAGTAGCCCCTTACGTCTACAGTGGCGGCCTACCTTGTTTGGGGTGAACTATGTTAAAAAAAAAGAAAGGAAAAAAAGAAGTAAATATTAGAGTATCAAGCACTCCATCTGAGTCATTTTTATGCTTTTTTTATGCTGAGTTAGCCTTTTTGTTAAGATCAAAGTTTAGCCTTTTAGCTAGTCGCGTGAATTAATCCCCACCTCCCCCGGTAATAGAAATTCTCCAAGATGCCAACTCCCCACTTTCCCACTTTCATTTTTTTGTCCTCGACCTCTCCTAAATTGCATTTATCTTGGAAAGACACCACTCGTTCTCCAAACTCCATCACCCATTTTCTTTTGTCTCCCACTTAGATCCCACTCCCATTTAGAGATTGACCTGCTTTTTTTCAGTTCTGAACAAACCGGAAAACAGTGGGCAGTCTATTATTTAGAAAGGCTTGGGAGAGAGAGAGAGAGAGAGAGAGAGAGAGAGAGAGAGAGAGAGAGGGGGGGATGTAGCAATCGTAGCATATAGACTATTATAAAAATATGGCAAGTCAGTTACACTTGTGCTGTACAGAACAGTGACATCAGGCGTTTTGCCGTAAGTTTAAACCTGATAAGAAGAGGAAGTAAGAGAGAGGGGAGAGATAGCAGAGAGAGTGACAATCGTAGCATAGAGACCATTATACAAATATGGCAAGTCAGCTACACAGAAATATTTGTTAGGATTTTAATTATTTCATTCTTGTAAGTAGTTCTGTAATTAGTTCTTGTAATTAGTTCTGATGACCTCAGAGGAAGATTAAATCTGGACAGTATAGGTGCAGAACAGGAGACTTTGATGGTATGACCATGTTGAAAGAATGGATGAGAGTTCTTGTGTTAGTAGATGTAGAACAGTAGATGTAGAACAGTTAAGGTAACAGGTCCAGTTCACAGGGAAAGGCCAAGGAAAACATGGGAGGAGGTGATAAAAATGAACTTGAGAGAAAGAGAGATAAATAAAGACCTGGTCAGTTTGGAAGTCAATTTTTTTTAAAGCCGTCCAACACATGCTAGCATGTAAAATGGACTTTAAACTGATGATGATGATGAAAAAGAAGAAGAAGAAATAACACTCGTAATATCGAAGTTAAGCAACGCATAGCCTGGCCACTAAATTAATCTACAAATCAATCGTATAATGATACATTAATACATATCTTATGGCAAAAGTGCTCGATATGTGTTTAGATGTAACATACGTTATTTAACTTCTATTTTGTTTTTTTTATGACCCCGGACAATGCTGGGTAGCCCTGCTAGTTTAAAATAAATTAAAACATTGATGTAAAAAAAGGGAATCATTTATTTTTTTGTTTTATTTTTACAGATTGCTTTGAAGTGTATGACCTAAATGGAGATGGTTATATTTCAAGAGAGGAAATGTTTCAAATGCTGAAGAATTGCTTGATAAAGGTAGATTCTCCATTTTTTTCCATTTTAAAATATATTTTAAGTGTCAGGACCGGCGGCACAGTTATAAAAGTGTGGGGGGGGGGCGGTTAAACACATGCATATATAACTTCATTATTGATGATCGTAAAGTGGGGGGGGGGGGCTTGAGCCCCCCCCCCCCTGCCGCCGTCCATGTATATATATATATATATATATATATATATATATATATTATACTAAGAAAAACACCCAAGATGAGTAAAATTAATTCCCAGAATATAACAGTTTTGCATACCTTTTATATCCACTTACGAAGATTAAAATCAACATATAATTATTCTAAACCTTACGTCTAAAATCCTTATTCAAATTTTGATCAAAATCTATTACATGATTTTGATTTTAGAAAATGTCTAAAGTTTAATGCTTAAGTTTAAGGAGTTTTAATAAGGAATTGAAATTCAGGAAATCTTGCTTAATTGGTGTCTAATGACTATGGATCAAATTCAATGCAAATCTGAAATATTTGAATTTTCAAATGGAAAGTTGTGCTTATACTATGCCCCTTAAAAACCCTTTAAAATACTCAAAAGAAACTGAAATTTGGGGAATATTTATTAATTTATGTATAATATCTAAATTTTCATGAAGGGCTTTCAGCCTCTTTACATAAAACTAAATATAGCCCACATTACGACTCCTTCTGTTTAACAGCTGTGTTCCAAAATTCATAATGATAAGTTAATTAGTTTAGGAGTGAATCCTATACATATAAATATATAAACATATACACACACCTAACTGATTATATATATATATATATATATATATATATATATGTATGAGGATAAAATACACAATATGTCAAAATGAAATGACATGGAGACAAAATGTAGTGATAAAATAAGGTATGATGGATTTTGGTTGAAGTATGTGCTCTCTTGAATGCCATTCTAGTTACTTTATTTTATTTATGTCACTACCAAATGCGAATTTATTTCAACTAGAATAAAATAATTAGAGTAAAATGGTTGGCAGAATTGAACTGTACTCAAGCATCAAAGTCAACACTAAACTATCATGCTCTTAGCCAGTTTCATTCATTCAAAGAATATTTCCCCTCTTTTTAGTAGTTGAGTCAGAAGACAGAAACCGGAGAGTTTCCAACTTTGATTGGTGAAACACTCGAGACTTGTGACAAGTTGAAGGAATTTGTGAATTCACTATATATACTAAAACAAAATAAAAGTAATATAGCGGGGAGGGGGGGGGGCATCAGTCACTTCAAGTTTTTGCAAAAGTTTTATTTTTGGTACCATTTTGAAGTTTAGGGCCTGAGTAACAATTTTGAAGTATAGCCGATATAGGATTTTGGTGGCGGCCATCTTGAATTTTACCATTTTGGGAAAAATAAATACTCTGATATCGTGAGAAATGGTTTTATCTGATTCCTTGACCATGGAAACTTTGGTATAGACACCAAATTCATGTTTCTAGGTTGAATAGTTTCCGAGATATTGGCATTATTAGATTTTGATGGTGGCCATCTTGGAAAATGACGGGAATGTATGAAGACTCCATGTGATCTTTGTCAACTCGGACCAAAATTGTCACTTAGACTCTAAGCTTCGACCTGACACCAAAAACTAAACATTTGCAATAACTTGAAGTGAAAATGAAAATTTGCTCATGGCGGCCATCTTGGAAAATGACGAGAATGTATGAAGACTTCATGTGAGCTTTGTAAACTCGGACCAAAATTGTTACTTAGACCCTAAGCTTCGACCTGATACCAAAAACTAAACATTTGCAGTCACTTGAAGTGAAAATGAAAATTTGCTCATGACGGCCATCTTGGAAAATGACGGGAATGTATGAAGACTTCATGTGAGCTTTGTAAACTCGGACCAAAATTGTTACTTAGACCCTAAGCTTCGACCTGATACCAAAAACTAAACATTTGCAGTCACTTGAAGTGAAAATGAAAATTTGCTCATGGTGGGAACCCCACTAATAGGAATTAATCTTCATGCGAATGATAAGACTCTCTCCTAGAATAACTTGTAAGACAAGGATTGTTAAAGAAGAAAGGAGAAACAAGACTTTTATATAAACAAACAAATTTCCATAAATTTATGAATATATATATTGCATACACAGTTGAATGTATGAGCCAGAAAGAAGTAAGAACTGTGAATTTGTCCTTTTGTTGAAAGGAATTAAATAGAGTGGGTATATGTCAGCTGCCGGTAGTTCTTTCTTCTTTGAAGAGCTGTAGATTGTCATGTGATGATAGCAGTGGTTTGAGTGTCTAGTCAACAGGTGACAGGAGAGAGTCTTACTTTGTGGCTGTCTGGAAACGCTCTGTCCAGTCTGTGAACCCTAAATGTCTCAGGATGGAGTCCTAAAAAGGTCTGGTATAAATTGCTACGCCGGATACTCTGATCAGTCTTCATGGGACCAAACAACCTCATTAAGGTTGCTCTCCATCAGAGGAAATAGATATTAATGTTTATCACGGCAATACTTCTGATTGTGATCTACTTAACAACAACAACAATAATAATAATATTAATAATAATAATCATGTATGTATGATCAAACAATTACAAAATCTATTGACTATGAGTGTTGTGATAAAACAACAAAAACAAGATCGAATAAAGGTATAAAAAACTAAAAGACTAAAATGATGATGATGATGATGATGACAACGATGATGATGATATATTTATGAAAAATCTGTTTCAGCAACCAACAGAAGAAGATCCAGATGAAGGAATCAAAGATCTGGTGGATTTGGTGCTGAAAAAAATGGTCACGTATCTTTCTTACTTATTTGTTAGTGTGTACATACATTGTATCACCTCTTTTAGTTCAATTAATCATAGTCGTTCATCATTAAAGTAATTAACATGAAAGTAGTTAAATGATAATTTTCACAGTTTAAATTCAATTAAACATAAATAATGTTATTTATTGCCTCTAGCTGTTACACATAATTAACTCTCCGGTTAACGACGCCGTATTATTGTTATTGTTTTTTATTGTTTGAAGCAATAGTTTCATCGATAGTAAAAGAATAAATGAGATGCTGAGAAAACGTACTACACTTTAAATTATTTATCTGCACAAAATATAAAAATTTAAATAACGAACAAATTAGGCACAAGGCCATCAAAAGTATGGGGAAAATGGAGGTCGTTTGTCATCCTTGGTCAAAACTTATAAAAATGTCTATCTTACTCTTAACTAGAATCATCTTAGTCACCACAATACCACATTTACTCCTACTTAAAATATCTCCAAATTGTTGAAAACATTTTTTCATAAATACATTTATTTACAGAAATTCATTGGATTAAAATGGGAAGTGGGATCTTGAGGAAAAGTGCCAAGAAACTATAAAAAATTGTTTTTATGACGAAGCATTTATAAATGAATGAGTTTTTTTTTTGGGGGGGGGGCTACAAAAAAAACTGTTTTTATCTATTATTATATTATCTTTTGATGGGAATACGTTAGTGTAGTATCGGTTCTGTTGTCATAGGACCGTCATCCCAGGAATTATCTCCTTTTTTAAGGGGATGGAGGTAATCCTCCCAGGTCTTACATCCTACTGTGAGAGAGGCTTACTGTAGTATCTGTTCTTTTGTCATGATACCATCTTCCCAGGGACTACCTTCTTTTTTTGGGGGGGAGGGGAGGGATGGCAGGTGGTAGTGTAGTATCTTTTCTGTGTCTATGATACTATACTCACAGGCATTACCTTCTGCTTTTATGGTGATATTTTCCCATGTATTACCTCCTCTATTTTGGAAGGGGTATTGTAGTACCTGTTCTGTTATCATGATACCATCCTAGCAGACATTATCTCCTCTTTTGAAGATTAGTATAGTATATATTCGTTATTACCTTTTCCTTTAGGGGTCAGTGTATGTAGTTCGTTCATCATGATATAATCCCAGCCTAGCAAAATGCGACCGGAGGGAGCATATATTTGCTAGTATATATATATATATATATATATATATATATATATATATATTACTATTTCATGTATCCACATAAAATTTTATAAGCAGATATAATTTTTTATGTATCAATTTTCAGTATTTACTTCAACAGTGCTCAATACGTAAGTAGAACTAGGTAGTAAGCTATGAAAATATAATTATGGCTTATTTGTAAAAATATCGCCAACTGCCATTAGCTTTAAGGCATAGCTCATTAGGTAAAAACAAATTCGAGCTCCCGGCACTTGCAATGTTTACATTGAGATATTACTTACATTCAGTCAGTGTCGTATGATAGCGTAGGGGTAGGAGCGCCGACTGTCAGCTCGACGGTTGAGTTTCAATCCCAGCTTGAGGCACTAACTGGTCTAGCCGCACTGAAGAGCTGTGATACAGCGAAACAGTCTGTATGTGGATGACTATATATATATATATATATATATCAACTCTGTTTTATTAAAAGGAAAAAAAAACTTTTTCAACGTATGGCTTCCACAACATTATTTAAACTCCAGACTACAGACAATGTAGTCGTGGGTTTGATCCTTGTCTAAGTCAGCGATGCTGATGACGGTTGGATAGCCATAAACATGTGTCTATGGATAACTTTTATGCACGTAAAAATAAAAATATATATTTATAAATAAAAATATGTACTGTTAAGGGCGACGTAATGCAGACTTCTGCATGCAAGAGAGGAAACTCTTTATCACTTAGGAAAGTGGGAAAAAATACAAACGCTGTTACCCAGTAAAAACAATAATAACAAAACTTATATAACAATATTTTTAATAAATAAATATTAATTATTTTTTAACCTACAGACACTAGTGTTTCTTGCTTACACAGTCATCAGTGTAGGAGATGACAATTATTGCTGGTTGAAGGATTCGAACCAAGTCACAAAGTCTCCCATGACTTTGCAACCAGGCATTCTTCCCCTTGGTCACCAAGAATTATCATGTGAAAAGAAAAGTAAATTATATATATATATATATATATATATATATATACATATATATATATATATATATATATATATATTGTGTATTTAGGCAGCATTTTTTCATTAATACAGATGTTGTTAAAAACAACAGAACTCTTCTCACCACGCACCTCATCAATTCCAGCTCAATCCACAAACACCTACAAATGCACTCTATTAATTTTTTGTATCTCTTTTATTTTTTATTTTTTTGGGGGGGGAGGGGTACGAGTTAAAAATAGTAATAATGATGTGTCCACTTACTCACCCTGTTGCCTAGAATATATATTCCATTATTCATAATGACCAGTTCATTAGTTTAGGAGTGAATCCCATACATAGAAATATATATATAAACATATGCACATACCTTATATATCGAAAGATAGCTGTTATGTATCTGTATGTGTATTTATATATCTGATGTGGCTGTCAGTAATTTCTGCTCACAGTAACATTCTATTATGACACTTCACACATCATAGAGAAAGAGAAAAATACATGTCTTTGTTGTATAAGATTACCTACCTTCCCTATGGACCATAATAAAAGAATAATTGCGCCTTTCTTATAAATTAGCTGTCAGACAGACAGTGCGTCAATATGTGTATGAATTACTTGATCGTATAAATATACTATTATCAAAGTATTTGACTTCCTCTTATTCGCTTACATATTGCCCACTTTTACCACAACATAAAAAAGTATTTTGGATTATTTGGACTTCTGTTCTCATCTTGGATGTTATTCTCACAACATTTCGACTGATGTAACCTCCGATCTTCTTCAGGTGCATTTTGTCGAATTTGGGAATCTTTCTGTCGAACTTGAAAATCTTTACGGAATATAGAACAGAACCCTTTATTTAATCCACAGGGGTAGTTGCCTTTGTTCCATCAGCCATGACCTGATAGAAGTCGTAAGTAATTCGTAATTGTATTCTTAGTATTGCTCGCCTGAGGATTGAACCTTCAACCTCTAGAAGACTGTCACTTAGAACTGATTATTACTTAACACTTATATCCGTTATGCCACAGGTTCTTGCGGTTCGACAAGATGCACCTGAAGAAGTTCGGAGGTTACATCGGCTGAAACGTTATGAGATTAACATCTGAGATGAGAACAGTAGTCTTAATAATCCAAATAATCCAAATTATCAATCTTCATCTTAAAAATTCCGAAACACAAAAGTCTTTCTTTTGATTGTTGTGTTTCTTTCAGTAGAAATGCCGAGAATTTCATATTATGTTTTGTAAATTACTGTTAAAAATTTATTCTTGGTACTTCGATATATATGAATATAATAAATGTTAAAAAGTGAGAATTTTTATTGTCACTCAGTGTAAAGAAGCATTGACTGATTATTGTGATAAAACCTAAAATAAAATTCGAAAGTGGTTTTGAAGCTTTTAAACTGTCAATTAGAAAGTCATTTCTGGCTAGAATTTAAATGTAAACATAAAAGTCCATATTTACTTGCCTCCCCATGAGAACAGAATTAGACACAATGTCGGTTTCTAATGTAGGGAAAATCCAGATCCCCAAAAGTGGCACTCTGAATTGGGATAAAAATTTAAATTGCCCCAGTCTGGAAGGATTTCTCCTTCACTGACCGAGGACAGAAAAGATGAAGTGTAGTATCAGAACAGATACTACACTTTGCTTCTAGCCAGAAGGCTGAAGAAAAAAAAGTATTATGGTTCTTTTGTGCTCCAAAATGAAAGGAAAACATGTATTTTCGAACAAGCCTCTGTCATATCAAAGAGTTATATTGAAACGAGAAAAAAACAAAAATTATTCATCCATTTTCTTGTATTTTAATATCAACATTAAAACTATCTTACATGTTAATAATGTTGATGGCGGTTACCTCCCCATTATTAACTTTTGTCGCCCTTTCTTCTTGACAGGATATTGATCATGATGCGCGACTGTCATTCGTTGATTACAAAACATCCGTGTTAGAAGAACCTCTTCTTATTGAAGCTTTTGGACCCTGCCTACCAACAGATGAGGTAAGATCAAAAGCAAAGATAAGATTTCACTCAACAAACTAATATTCCCTTTGTCTACTTTCACCTCTAAATAAAATTTTAAAAGACGTCAAATTATAATTACATTTTCAGATTTTTTTTTTAAACCGACATTTCCTCCCCCCTTCTTCCAAACTAAAAAAAAATATATATATTTGGATTACTATATCGATTGAACAACAAATTCTTATATAAAAAATCATTTTGAAAAAACCATACTGTTCAATATTTAAATGAGATGGGGTTCCGTTTATAGCTGGGGATTCATATCAGCCGGAATATTTTCAATTGCGATTTACACAACAGACTGGAAATGATCAGACAATTTGCAAGCAGTCAATTAGGTACAGACATTCACCCACTATTTCAGAAATTCCAATTGAAAGATATTTTTAGGATTCTAACGTCCCTTTAAGCACAATTGTTTGTATCTCTCTTGCACTTGGTTCACCGGTTATATTCGCCAGGTAGTTTTTGAAATTCTTTTTCATGAGCCCGGTTCTCCTATGATTACTGGAATGATGGAGATCTTCCTAAGATTCTAGTCTCTTTTCATGTCGTACATAAGATCTTGGTATTTAGTTATCTTATCCTTCTCAGCTATGTTTAAGCCAGCACCATTAGGGGCATTGACTTCAACTAGGGTTGCTACTTTCTCTCTCTTGTCCTATGTCAGGTTTAACAGCTCCGTTTTCTAGGTATATAGCTGTAGGGATTGCATAGTCATAGTGGATGGTGTATGACTTATTTCCAACAGTTCTTTCTGATATATGTTCTCAGGACTTGCTGCTACACTGGATATTTATTTTTTTACAGATGGTCAAGTGGAAATATTTACACACTTCATTGTGTTGCATTGTATAGTAGCCGTCCTCCAGCAAAACCTTACAACTGGATGTCAGGTGGCTCATACTCTCTAGGTTTGTGTGGCAAAACTTGCACTTGTCGTCGTTGCTGAGACCACTCATCTTTTTAAAAGCATTGGTCATCAAGCCTTGATCTCTGTGCATATATAATTTCATATTTTTTCGAGATATTTAACATCGGATTTATAAGTTTGTTTTTTGTTTTGTTTGAAAATGCTTATTCTCGGACATAATTTTTATTGTTTTTTCCTGGATACAAATGAAACTGTTTCCAAATTCTGTTCTGAAGAAAGATAATGTTGCAAACAAATTTCTGTTATTTTGTATAACTGTGAATAAACATTAAAATAGGCTGTAAATGACTCGGATACATGACCATACCCATAATCGACCGGCTAGACACATGTCTGACTGCTTGAACTGGGGGCCAGTCAGTCACCAGATGAACTTTTAGCTGGTCGCACTTTGTTGTCACTGGTCCAAGCAAATTTAATTCCGAAAATAAATTTTAACTCATTAAATTTATTTCAGCTGAGGTTCTATACATGTTTTAATGCTTTATTTACATGTAAACAATTCTGTTCATTGATGAAATATCACTTTTTCCTTTTTTTTTTTAGTTTAAAATAATTTGTTGAATATTTCTCAAAATGGTCAAAAAGTAATGTGTGACAGCCTGTCAAGGCAATTATAATGAGCAAAATAAGGTTCAAGTGTTTCGTCTCCCAAAAGATCAAGATGAGAGAGAAAGATAGTTAAAGGTAACACCAAGAGCTAACACTCAGACACTATTGTTTGTGAAAGGCATTTTCCACCTAGTTATGAAACTGTGTTTGTTATGGGAAAAGCACGACCCAAATATCTTCCATCAATATTTAATAATTTGATACAAAGTCCTTTACCAAAACTAAGAACAACAAAAAAAAGTTCCGCTTCTGTGCGAAGTGTACAAAATGATGAGTTTGCCCATTTCTTAGATAAAGATAGAATTGATAATTTTACAAAGTTGTCTGCTGATACTGACCATCATGATTTTGTGCCAGCAGTTACCTGCTACACATCTAACAATCAACAGTTCATCCAGTCTTGTCATTTTTTACTGGAAGTATTCTGATTTTTTTAATTCAAATTTTTGAAAACTTAACGTTTGAATGTTACCATGCAAGTATACTCACACACATTTCTTCCCTGTTTAAAAACAGAATAAATAAGTTTCAACATTGGTCTCAAATTGAGGAAGCAAGTCGTTACCTTAGTAATTTGAAAATTGAACTAGAGAAACAGGTTTTGAGACAACATATCGAAGTTATGTCAACACGAATAGTTGACAAAAAAGTTTACGAGCATTCGAATATTTTGCGACATCTCGATCTCTTTATAACAAACTTCGAGATCATTACAAATTACCCAGCATGAAAACACTAGTGAATATGCCCTCAAAAGTTTTGAAGGTAGATGATCTGAATTTTCTTGGTGATATGTTTAGCAAACTGTCAGATAAACAAAAAAAAAATGTATCATCCTAGTTGATGAAGTTTATGTTAAAGTGAGTTTACAATACCAAGGGGAAACATATTTGGTGTTGCCAAAGATTCTGAAGGAGCATTAGCAAAAACTGTATTGGGTATTATGATCAAATGTTAAGTTATCAAAACTAACAGAAGTAGCAGTTCTTCCAAAACCAGTTGAGAGACAAAAAGTTCCCCACTTTTTGAAAGTGTTTTGTGACGAGACTATAACTGCAACGAAAACTCATCCATTATTACAGGATGATGATACAAGAGAAACTGTTACTTTCATCAAAGAAGTTTTGAAATTTCGGAAAATAGTGAGTTTAAAAGATATTTATGGAAGTGTCAAGACAAATAATCCACTGAAAAGAGTATTATCAGATCGAAATGATGGAAATTTGACATTTCTTGCAAATTTTGGAAGTATGGCAAAACAAATGAGGGGAAAGCAAGGAAAGAGAATAAAATCCCTCACAAGAGACACTAGTATGGCTATCGAGCATACATGTAATGGTTTAATTGATGTTTGCAGACATTTACTTGACAGTGGGTTCAATTTTGTCAGTCTTTGACTATCTTGAAACTGAATTTTTAAAATTGAGACATGGTTCTGGTGGTACTTATTTTATTACCGTACAAAATTACTTCTTCATTTGAAAGTTGATGTTAGAGAGTATAGCCATGATCCAGGCCATACTTGCTCAAAATGTAGATATCTGTTCGATGAATTGGCATGCCAAACAGACCTAGAAACTGGTATCACCAAAGATATTAAAATATCACTTTTTTATATAGCAGGATATATCACACGAAAAGATTGTCTTACAGAGGAGGAAATATTCAATGATACTACTTTTTATTATCATGAGTATGGAAGTTTATTGAAAGAAATAGATTGTGGTGATTTAAAAGTTCCACTGGATACCACTGTTCAGTGGGTGTTTTTCTATTTCATAATGTTCAATGCTGTCAAATCAAAGGTTTTCAGAAATTCTTTTACAAAAATGTTTATATTGGTGTCTGAAATGCATCATTTCAATAAAAAATGAATGCATGGAATTATATTATCAAATATATTTTTCAAGAACTATTGTTTGTTTCAGTCTCCCAAGTCAAGTAAAGAACCAGCACTAAATGTTTTGAAGTTATCTTGAAATTTTAGCAGTCTGATTAATTATAAATAATTATTGATCTGTAAGAAAAAAGGAACTAATTATTTCTGCAAGAGCCTGGTGTAAAATACATGTTGAAGTCAAAATAGTTTTCTTATTGAATTAATCTGTTTGTTCATTTTGCCGTATGGTATAAATGTGAATTTTGAAGCTTTTGTTTCTAAATTTTCATAAAGTAAAATCAGTTTCTTTTTTAATTACTTGTTTGTTGTTTTTGCTTTATGATCATTGAAAAATAATTGATCATTAGAAATAAAGGACTCGCTGATTCTGTGATATGGTGCCAATATATATGTCAAAGCTTTCTTTCTAATTTATTGTAAAATATAAACTCACTTTCTTTTTAAATACAGGATTTTGTTATTTGTGCTTTACAATCAGTTAGAAAAGGTAATTGATCATTAGAAACACAGGACTCACTGTTTCTGCAATACCATTGTGCACAAACTTTTTGAAGAATAAAATGATTTTGTGGTTTTTGAGTTTTTCTTTTATGGTGGCGCATGGGGATCCGGTTGGGGGGGGGGTGCTTTTTCTCTTTTCTATACAACAAAAAGAAAGAACACTTTTTGGTGTGGATTCTTAATAACAAGTCACTAGTGAGACATTAAAATAAGAAGTTTTAATTACTACTTTCAGATTTTGAGGTGAAGAACTTTCCTTAGAAATTTTTGTAAGTAGTGTTCTCCTTGTTTTGCCACAACATTCTGGTTATCGTAACTCATTGCTGTGAACCCTATCCATTTTATAGGATAACATATAGATGTTTTAACTAAACCGTCTATTTAATCTATGGACATTATATTATCTCATTTCATCTTCCATTTCAGTGAATCTGTTTATTTTTTTCTAATTCCATCTTCCATTTCAATGAATTTGTTTGCTTAGATTAATCGACTACGAGACTACACTAGAGATTTGGATGTTGAAATTTTAGTTTAAACTTTGTTTTTGGATTACTTTATAATGTGAAATGAAGACTATAGCCAAAATGTTGTGTTGACAACAATCAAAATGAGGACAGTTTAAATTTTTGGTTAGTAAAACACATATCACATTTGAACAAACTATGTTTCTCTGCTTGATATCATCAACTGGTGCGGTCCTTTTTTTTTTTTTTAATCACAATATACAAGTCATGATCTTTTGACATAAGTACAAATTCTCTAAAAAAAATCCCACATTGAAATAAAAATCACTCAATGAAATATGCATTTGCCTTTGTTTATTCAAAGTTACCTGTCTCTTCATTTATAGGAATTCATCAATAATTGTCAAATTTATCAATTAGCTCATTTTGGTTCTTATTATTTGGTATGTAAAACACATAAAACATCAAACTAATCTCACAGGGGAATTTTCCCTTTGTTTGCAACTTCTATATCGAATATTTAAGAAAATTCACATGGCCCCCAGTGAAAGACCCCAGTTGCATGATTGCCTGGCATGTAGTAGCGATGGCCATGCTTGAATACCATTGTGTACTCTTTATTTGGAATATGGTTTGAAAATAGTTGAAATTAAATATATATATTTACATATATATATATACTACAGTTAATTATTATGATTATAATAATTGACTGTTATATATACTTTCTCAAGATTGAAATATATCTAGCAGTATCAATTCATAGAACACATATTTAAATAAATGCCAGTAAAAAAGTTGACACTGTAATATCATTTAGTTTCATTACTAACATTTATTTTTGTTTTATCATAGCAAAAAGAACTCTTCCTGACGACGCAGATGTGTAAGAATATCCCAGGTCATCAATGTGATGTTGCATAATTGCTTCCATTCTTTCGACATTTAGACTGACATTTGTGAATTGTATGTGATTTATTTTTATTAAAAATTTTTAAACTTGAACAAAAGAAAGTCTTTCCTTATTTTAAAAAATTGTATTAACCCTTGTCCTGTGATTGAATTTTTGTAACACAATTACTCACCTCAGAATTCATTCCTTTGACCTCTTTCCTTTCACTTTTTTTTATTACCCGTGCCAAACAAGGTACTTTTTTTATTTGCTTAATTATCCCTTTTATATTTGACTAGTATGCCTCCAATATAGCCTGGGGAGCATGTGTGTGTGTGGTGTGTGTGTGTGTGGTGTGTGTGTGTGTGTGTGGGTGTGTATGCGGAGACTTGTATATTAGTATAACTAAGAGCAAAGAGAAAAAATAGAGGTTAGCCATGACCTAGGTTAACTTTTTGTTTAGTGAGGATAATTTTGCTTATTAAGGGGGATAGATTATAAAAGCTTCCCCCTTCCCCCTCTTTCCCTACCCCTCCACTTCTTCACTAACAGCCATCCACATTATTTCCGTTCACTCCAACCCCTCCACTTTTTCACTTAGAACCATCCTCATTAATCTCATTCCATGCTACTGACTTAACTAAGTGCGGATCTCGGTCCTGCGCACCAAGTAGTGGCTACTACTTTTTCTCATCAACCCATCATGTCAACCCAATATTTTCACGTACTTGCATGACATTTTTCTTAAAATTATAATCCTGAAGAAGTCTTATAAATAAAGACGAAACATTAATGAATATATAAATAAACATCCTTTTCGGTTTTTCCTTTTCATTTCGTATATATATATATATATATATATATATATATATATATATATATATATAGGAATCGCTGCCCGTGTCGGAAATCCAGGTGGATGACCAGTGAAGAAGTAGAGATTGATTCCGAGGAGAGGGTGATGGTGACGTAATTTGTAAGGGGCGTTGCGAGCTCCAATCTGTATTAACAAACTTTTAATTGCATGCATAATAATTCATTTTGTCACCTACCCACCTCCCAACACAGAAACCACAAAATGCATACGCACATACACACATACATACGTAGTCCTGATGTTTTAATAGACTGGAAAGAGAAAAAGAAGGACAGACCAAAAGAAAACAGAACAGAAAAAGAAAACTTTTTGTTCCATTTTTTAGCTACAGTTTTTTTAATTTTTGATTATTATTGTTTTGATTGTATTACCCGTTGTTCTCTCTGTGTGTGGGGAAAGGTAACGGTCTGGGAGATGTCAATTGCAACCGAGTGACACGAAATAGGGGTGGACGGATGTGAAACAGTGATTTCATCCGACGTATCTGCCCCCTTTACGGCGCACCAATATGCATCAGAGAGATCAGCCCCCACGTAGAGAAAGGTGACGGTCTGGGAGATGTCAATTTCAACCAATTGACACGAAATAAGGATTGGGCGGATGTGAAACAGTGATTTCAGCCGACGCAATCTGTCTTTTTAGGGTGCACCAGTGTGCATCTCAGCGAGGATGCTGGATCCTACGTAGAAATGAGGTAGAGTTACCACTAGTATATGTTCGGCCCAAATCGGTTGTTTTGGCGAAGAGGGAGAACGGCGCCAGCCTGGCGGGAGAGAGCGTGTAGGTTGTCTGTAGCAATTATCCAGATACAATGGATGAGTTTGACCAGCTGAACAATTTGGTCATGGGTCTTTTAGATACGATGGATGTCAACCCGTGGGGGGTCCAATAGAGAAAGAGAGGCTAATGGTTTTCTTTGGTGTAGATAAGATCTAAAGGGAAACTAAAACGACGAATTACAATTGCCCGTACCACCCCACTCCGGGAGAGGAGTAGGGACACAGAAGAAGGGATGGGGGAAAGAAAGAGAGTAAGTCAGCATCGCGCGTACCACACAACGAGAAGAGAGGGGAAGAGAGAAAGAGTGTGAGTTATACTTTTTTCGTCTTTGTTATTTGAGGCGAAAAGGCGATCACAAGGCAGTTAGATCCAAGATTTCGTTCGGTACGGACGCGTTCTCGGGAGCTGAGACACGAGCCGGCTAGGCGAGGCGTTGCGCGAACAATCGCTCTCGCTTGGCATGGCATGGCTCATAGCATTCCCCCACCATCGTTTTCCACCAGAGATTAACGTCTCAATTAATACCAACAGTCGTAAGAGTCCACACACACCGTTCAGTAGACAAGCCACAACTTGATTAACCACTGGGAAATAGTAGAGATTCACACACGCACGCAGAGAGAAGGAAGACGGAAATAGTTAGTAAAGAAGCCATTATCGAAAAATAGACGTTGGGTTAAAGTTAAAAACCCACCGTTCATTTTTATTAAATAATTATTGTTATGAAAAGACCTAGCCGTTTGTCGAGTTGTTCTATCGTCGAGTTGTCCTGCTAAGTAATCTTGCCTTCACAGAATCACGAAATCGTCATTCAGCAGACCCAGAGGAGATTCAACGCCACCACAGACGACATCACGAGCCAAAGAAAAGGTGTTCACAGTCAGGAAGGATTCCTGCGCCGAGACGGTTCTCATTACATTTGCGTTATATTGGTGCCGCGACCCAGGATCATGGTACTGTGAGGAGTGCCTGGCAACCTCGGGGAAAAAAGAACAAAGCCAACCACGGCCACAAAGAAAACAATTTTTTTTTACCGGCAAAACACTTTGAAAAAAAAAAATAGACAGACAAATTTTAAAAAACCCACGGGCACAACAAACGATTTTTTTTTGCCGGCAGAACACTTTGAAAAAAAAATAGACAGACAAATTTTAAAAAACCCACGGGCACAACAAACGATTTTTTTTTGCCGGCAGAACACTTTGAAAAAAAAAAAAATAGACAGACAACAGACAAACCCGTGGCACAACAAACGATTTTTTTTACCGACAGAGAATACTTTAAAGTTTGGCGGGCATGTACGCCCATGGTTGAAAAGGAGAATAGAAAAGGAGGAAGGAAAAGAAAAGAGAGAAACAGTTTGACGGACATCGACACGCGTGTTTGAAAAAAAAAGATAGAAAAAGAGAATAGGAAAAGAAAAGAGAGAAACAGTTTGGCGGGCATGTACACCCGTGGTTGAAAGAGAGAATAGAAAAAGTAAAAGAAAGGAGAGAGAAACAGTTTAACGGGCAGGTACACCCGTGTTTGAAAAAGAGAATAGAAAAAAGGAAAAGAAAAGAGAGAAACAGTCTGGCGGGCATGTACGCCCATGGTTGAAAAGGAGAATAGAAAAAGAAGGAAGGAAAAGAAAAGAGAGAAACAGTTTGACGGACATCGACACGCGTGTTTGAAAAAAAAAAGATAGAAAAAGAGAATAGGAAAAGAAAAGAGAGAAACAGTTTGGCGGGCATGTACGCCCGTGGTTGAAAAAGAGAATAGAAAAAGTAAAAGAAAGGAGAGAGAAACAGTTTAACGGGCAGGTACACCCGTGTTTGAAAAAGAGAATAGAAAAAAGGAAAAGAAAAGAGAGAAACAGTTTAACGGGCAGGTACACCCGTGTTTGAAAAAGAGAATAGAAAAAAGGAAAAGAAAAGAGAGAAACAGTTTAACGGGCATGTACACCCGTGGTTGAGAAAAAAGAGAGAGGGATAGAAAAAGAGATAGACTGAAAGAAAAAACGTTTTTTTAGACTTTGAGATCGGTCTGGGATCGCGAACTTTTAGTCAATTGATTAGAAGGCCCGGACGAACTCGAAAGATAATAAACAACCAGCCCAGAAGCGGAAGACCACAAGGGCAGCAGAGGAGGGGGGTAAGTGACTCGTTGATTTCTCTTGTTCGCTTGCTCGGTTTTGTCGGTGTATCGATTGTTGTCCAAGCTTTGCACGCGGTTTGGGTAGTTCTGTTGTTGGAGTGGTAAACTAGAACGCAAAGGGAATGGGTTCGGAGGAAGACCTAGTAAATAGTGTAACAGGTATGGGGAGAGAAGAGACTAGAAAGATAGAAAGGCCGATAGGAGGGATACGAATACCCCCCTACGAAGGGGATCCCGTCGGTTCAATGGAGTGGTTAGCAGTAATTCAGAAGAAGAGGATGATTTATGGACTAGAAAATCACGAGATGGTGCTGCTCGCTCTAGAGGGAGCGAGGGGCTCAGCGTCGAGATTCATTGAGGGGAGGTATGTGGAGAACCCGGGGATCACTTGTACGGAGCTCCGCGAGCAGCTGGTGAGGCAATACGCCAGCGAGCGAACCGCGATTGAGGCCGTACGCAAGTTGACCCGGCTAAGGTTAAGCAATGGCGAGGGAAGGCCTGGGAGAAGGAAAACGGTGGGGGCAGGGCGAGTCCAAGGCCCCGAATGGAGAGAGGGGGCGGAGAAGATTGGGAGGCAGACTCCGATCGTAGAAGGAAGGCATGGGACCTTCAAAATGAGTACGATAGGCCCGCACCGGCCAGGCAGGTATCAGTCCGCTGGACCTGCAGGGGTGAGGGGCATAGAGCAGCAGAGTGTCCCACAAATTATGGGCGCCCACGCGGCTCGGTCAGACCGAACTGTACTAGGTGTGGTCGGTTCGGACATGAGAGTCGGTGGTGCACAGCAGCATAGATCGGATGTGAGGAATTAGGATTCCGAACCTTAGTGCGCCACCTGACGCCAGGGTAAAGAACCAGGGAAGCGCCCAGAGGCCACCCCACAGAGTATAAAAAGTAGGGTGGCCCCCAGAATGATAAGTTTAGTGAAAGATAGCGAATTTAAATGGGAAGAAGACGGGCTTGGGTTTTGTTCGCCGGTTTATGAGAAACCGCAAGAAGCAATGAACCCCCCCGTAGAGAGAGATCGAATTAAACGCGACTGCTAGGTCGGTTGACGAGTCCAGCGAGTGGGAGGAGAGTGGCAAAATAACCCCCCACCCAGCTCCAGAAGAGACTGAGAGAAAATCGGTTAGCCAAAAAGGTAGAGGAATTACCTATGAAGTTACGGTAGAATGGGAAGAAGACGGGCTTGGGTTTTGTTCGCCGGTTTATGAGAAACCGCAAGAAGCAATGAACCCCCCCGTAGAGAGAGATCGAATTAAACGCGACTGCTAGGTCGGTTGACGAGTCCAGCGAGTGGGAGGAGAGCGGCAAAATACCCCCCTACCCAGCTCCAGAAGAGACTGAGAGAAAATCGGTTAGCCAAAAAGGTAGAGGAATTACCTATGAAGTTACGGTGGAATGGGAAGAAGACGGGCTTGGGTTTTGTTCGCCGGTTTATGAGAAACCGCAAGAAGCAATGAACCCCCCCGTAGAGAGAGATCGAATTAAACGCGACTGCTAGGTCGGTTGACGAGTCCAGCGAGTGGGAGGAGAGCGGCAAAATACCCCCCTACCCAGCTCCAGAAGAGACTGAGAGAAAATCGGTTAGCCAAAAAGGTAGAGGAATTACCTATGAAGTTACGGTAGAGGGGAGCAGAACGCCCCACCACAGAATAGTAGGAAAGCCAAGCCAAAGATAGTCAGGGACCTGGGGGAGAGGCCGAGGTTGTGCTGTGTCGCATTTGTTGGCTCCACCGCGCGCAGGGAGGGCCCCCATGCGTGCGCGGCGCTGGTGGTTGTGGCGCGGACAGTTGTCTTGGATGCCCCCCCCCCCCCCCCGAGATAAAACGGACATATAAGGATAGAAAGAGATGCATAACTGGGACCGATGGAGGGTCGTCGTGGTTAGATCCAAATGATCGATCACAAGTAGTAATATACCTGCAGCTGGATGGGCTGTTGCCGAACGACCAGGCAGATATATAGTGAGTTGTAAAAGCAAAAGAAAGTTGAAGTAATCGACAGATGTTCGAACCACCGTGAATATGACAGATTGTGGTGCGCCTTACGAAAGGGCACAGAAGTAATGATAAGCGAATAGAAGGATATGAGATCCTATCTAAGATAGATAGTGTTGATACAGACGAAGCAGAAGAAATCAGTGGCCCCCCGTTGCTGGGATAGGCACTCGATGAGTAATTAGGGACAGTGTCGGGAAGCGATGAGAGAATTATCATGAAGAAATTGGAAGTTATAGGGAAGAACCAAAAGAGTTACTATCGCATGCAGCCAGAGAAGGCGCATCGATATCGAATGTCACCGGGCCGAAGTGAGCCAAGAAGGTGTTAGTCTGAGAGAATTGTTTTCCCAGAGAAGGGAAAGGAAGAGAATCTGGCCGAGGTGGCCGACGCAATGATAGTGACGGTATGCGAACCAGACAGGTCCGTACCAAGAGAATTTCAGTTGTTGATACTGACGAGTGAGTGCACAGGTGCACAGTTGGATGTGCAATCGCTAGGACACTTGTCGCCGAATATAATCATCTCGGCAGATTAAGGCCGAATTACCAAATCGTTTGAGATTACCGGTCGACCCCATCGAACAGTTATGAAAGTATTATAATGTGTTAAAATGCGTTGCATAACCAGAAGGTAACAAGCTATTAGCTTTAAAAAGATTGAGGGTTCGATTAACCCCGTCAGGAAGGGAAAATTCACGTTAAAAGGTAGAACTAGACACGGGCACGATAGGGCTTGGTCGATGTTAGTGAGAATTGTGCACATAAATAATAGGGTTAGCTTTTGCAGAAAAGACAAAGGGCGTGGGAAAGACATAGGGAGAAATTGGACGGCACGAGCACACCGACGGCCGAGTGCATGAGCGAGGGAGGGTTACCCTTGAGTACACTTCACCCAGATCGCGAGCGGGAGCAGGAATCGCTGCCCGTGTCGGAAATCCAGGTGGATGACCAGTGAAGAAGTAGAGATTGATTCCGAGGAGAGGGTGATGGTGACGTAATTTGTAAGGGGCGTTGCGAGCTCCAATCTGTATTAACAAACTTTTAATTGCATGCATAATAATTCATTTTGTCACCTACCCACCTCCCAACACAGAAACCACAAAATGCATATGCACATACACACATACATACGTAGTCCTGATGTTTTAATAGACTGGAAAGAGAAAAAGAAGGACAGACCAAAAGAAAACAGAACAGAAAAAGAAAACTTTTTGTTCCATTTTTTAGCTACAGTTTTTTTAATTTTTGATTATTATTGTTTTGATTGTATTACCCGTTGTTCTCTCTGTGTGTGGGGAAAGGTAACGGTCTGGGAGATGTCAATTGCAACCGAGTGACACGAAATAGGGGTGGACGGATGTGAAACAGTGATTTCATCCGACGTATCTGCCCCCTTTACGGCGCACCAATATGCATCAGAGAGATCAGCCCCCACGTAGAGAAAGGTGATGGTCTGGGAGATGTCAATTTCAACCAATTGACACGAAATAAGGATTGGGCGGATGTGAAACAGTGATTTCAGCCGACGCAATCTGTCTTTTTAGGGTGCACCAGTGTGCATCTCAGCGAGGATGCTGGATCCTACGTAGAAATGAGGTAGAGTTACCACTAGTATATGTTCGGCCCAAATCGGTTGTTTTGGCGAAGAGGGAGAACGGCGCCAGCCTGGCGGGAGAGAGCGTGTAGGTTGTCTGTAGCAATTATCCAGATACAATGGATGAGTTTGACCAGCTGAACAATTTGGTCATGGGTCTTTTAGATACGATGGATGTCAACCCGTGGGGGGTCCAATAGAGAAAGAGAGGCTAATGGTTTTCTTTGGTGTAGATAAGATCTAAAGGGAAACTAAAACGACGAATTACAATTGCCCGTACCACCCCACTCCGGGAGAGGAGTAGGGACACAGAAGAAGGGATGGGGGAAAGAAAGAGAGTAAGTCAGCATCGCGCGTACCACACAACGAGAAGAGAGGGGAAGAGAGAAAGAGTGTGAGTTATACTTTTTTCGTCTTTGTTATTTGAGGCGAAAAGGCGATCACAAGGCAGTTAGATCCAAGATTTCGTTCGGTACGGACGCGTTCTCGGGAGCTGAGACACGAGCCGGCTAGGCGAGGCGTTGCGCGAACAATCGCTCTCGCTTGGCATGGCATGGCTCATAGCATTCCCCCACCATCGTTTTCCACCAGAGATTAACGTCTCAATTAATACCAACAGTCGTAAGAGTCCACACACACCGTTCAGTAGACAAGCCACAACTT
>OY744528.1:45546524-45554024 GCA_963556195.1 Sepiola atlantica | reverse complement strand
TAAATATATATGACCTTAGTAGACAAAAAGTGGTTCAAAAATAAAATAATATTGGTGCAGTATATTCAGAGTTACTTCCCTTGGGAATTATTCAAGTTATCTCCTCTAAATTATACTGATAACAAGAGAATGAACTCTTCAATTTAAAAACAAAAAAAAACTTGCACTATGAATGTGTGAGATTCAAAATCAGGGCTTGATCTCTTACTGGTATAGGGCTCAAGCTGGGTGAATGTGTTCTACCCCAGCTCTACATTTTTATATGGTTTTACACTGATGTTGTGTTGTCAGATTTCTCTTTTTGGCAGTTAAGACGGGATTCACAAACAGCTAATTCTCTGTAATCTGTTTACCATGGCAATACATGCATTTCGATTGTTTTGGGGACATTTAAGTAGAATTACCTTTCATAATTACATTGTTTGCCCCCCCCCCCCTTATGTATCATGTTGTATTATCACCCTCATATGTTGTGTTTGACAAACCTCTGTGAGAAATAAATGTATGTAAATACAGCTGTCTCTTCATTATTATCTTTTATTCATCATTTTTATTTTCCCATTTACTGCCAACCCCTCATACATTCTGAAGAAAACTCATATTCACTGTGTGTTGGAATAGAGGCTCCAACATGTGTTGCTATCAAAACGTATAAAATAGAATATCAAATAATATAGTTGTATAGCACAAACCATATAAAAGTACAAACTTTTCCTTTAAAATCTTTTATATCTGTGTACCTTTTTTTGCATACACATAAATAAATATTATTTTATACATTATGGTAGTTTGATTATATTGTTCCCGTCATCGTTTCTGTTTCCTTCGGTCTTCAGAAGAATATCTGGCACTTGTGCATTTTAACATTTTTTTGTTTTCATTTTAGGAGAATTCCGTTCGTGGAGGGAAGAATTAACAAAGCCCTTCCATGTTAATAATGGCTTTCTAAATTTGCATGGGGATATTAAAATTGGTGAAAGTTTTTAATCGGAAATAAACAAGAAAAGTTGAAAAGATTTTAAAACAAAAACATCACGACGAAATGCACAAGTGTCCATCTTTCTTTTGTCGTGATGTTTTTGTTACATATTCAATATGGCGACCGCTTGCTTGCAGAAGATACTCCAATATGTTATATGCTATACAAACGTAAAAACAGAATAGAAAATATTCATATTTTATGATAACATTTTTATGTACTGGAAGTTCTGTTAGGTTAAGTTAGATCCTTTGAATCAGATTTATCTGGCTGTCAAATCTTTTTTTTCTTCTTTCTTTCAGATTTTCCTCTTCATTTATTTTGGTGGGTTGTGTAATCAATAGAATTTCTCTGTTCTAGACTACAGATTTGATTTAAAAAAAAAAATTGGTATATGAATTATAACCCAGATTATGTAAAGTTGATTTAGATTAGAGATTCTCAACCGGAGTCCACATCAACCTCCGGGGGTCCACAAAATTTTTTTTAATCTAGTTTCTATTTATTTTGTTTTGTTTACTAGATGTACATGTGTTTTTTTTTTTTTAATTTTTAAGATTGGTATTTGAATTTTACTAATCTAGAAACAAATGTTTGATTAAAAAAAATTATATATGCATATATGAAGTCCATGAATGATAAACTAGCTTTCAGACGGTTTCACAAGCAAACTAAGCTTGGAAACCCCTGGTCTAAATCAACATGAAGTCTATGCAAGAAAAGTTTAAGATAAAAAGATGTATATGCAAGAAAAATTTAATTTCATGGCAAAATTATTATTTTTTTCTTTCTTTCACTCCCCTTCTCTCATTAGAACAGATGCTTTCACATTTTCCTTCTTAATTTATAAATCCAGATTTTTTTTCATCATTACCTTTAATTTCATCTTACCTTCCTACATATTAATCAATCTGATAGAGCGCTTGTGGAAAGGTAGAGATGCAATGTGAACGAACATAAAACGTTACTAACTTGTATAAGTTACTCTCTTTCTTTCTTTGTTCTTTAGCTTATTCTTTCTTTTTCATTTCTTTCTTTCTGTATCAAGTAGAAATGAGATGTAGTCAAACTTATAGCCTTGTGCTACTGCTACACGCAAAGAAAAACATAATTTCACATAAAGGTGTTAACTTTAAATTTTTCAACCAATGAAAATGCTTAACAGCAAACTTGACAACCAAAAACCAGAGAAGAGAAAGTCCAACAAAGCCAGAAATAAGACAGAATGTGCCCTTTGAGACCAAGGAAGGCAAATGAATACTCACACACACACATTCACACACTGACAAAGGACGTATACACACCGTATCTCCTGAATGCACGTATGCATATTTATACTGACAGAAAAAAAAAACATATAGACATACACACATTTAGTATTTGTGTTTTCTACACTGCAAACATTCTACAAACACAAACATTTTAACTTTTCTAACAAACAATTTACTCACTCAAAATATCTTTCACATAACTGTAAATTTGTAAATGTATAAACATGTGTCGTTCATTAACCATGTTTTCATCGCTTTCATTCACAACAACCTTCTGCTGAATTGTGCACTTGCAAAATGGTGACCCCTTAATCATTCACAACAATTATTTTTGTCCATTTTTCTCATTCGCCACCACTTATAACATTTTAATCGTCAGCGTGGGTCATTGGTATGTAGAGTGATTGCTGTGTTGAATATCGAGATTAGCCATTTTGTTGTAGCATCTGTGTCTGTATTCATCTCACTCGGCTTGTTAGAGATGAAGAAGAAAAAAGGTCATCAGAGTTCCATATAAAAATACCAACATCCTCTCTACAATTAAATCAATTTTATTTGACACAGAATAGAATACAAAAGGAAATAGATCTCGATCATGTGATGGCTACAGGTACATTACAAAGCCATGACTGTCGTTTATATTCTATCCAAGCCAGCATTCACTCTCTCCTTTTACACAAAAGTATTTTTTAATTTAGTTCTTCTGTCATCACCTTCTCATCTACTGAGAAGTGATGATATGACGAGGAAAAATAGAATTATTTTACTAACCTTTGAGTAAAAAAAGCATATTTATAAGTTAAAGCATGTCACTCTAAAAGTCAATAGAGCTCCATCAGAATGATGAAAAAAAAATGAATTAAAAATAAATACTTTTGCGTAACATGATGGAGCTTCAATCCCTGTCCCATCACCGCAATGTTGCATTCCTGTGCTTGTTTTACAAGTATTTTAATGTAAATACTCCAGACCAACTCAACAAGCAGCAAAATCCCACCCCTTCACTGTAGAGTCCCCCAGATATCGGAAATCTTTCTATTCTAATAGTTTCTTCCATCGAACTGCTAGCCTTTGGAATTCCCTCCGTTTCCTGCTTCCATTACTGTACTAACATGCAGAAATATGAACAGACATCTCGCTGCTCAACTCCCTGTTTAGGATGTCCCTGTAGGTATGGCCCCTAATTCACAGTAGCTCCCTACATCTCAGTGGCAATGTGCCTTGTTTGGGGTGATTGATAAAGTAGATGGTAATGACGAAAAGAAATATAACAAAAAACTTAAAATCTATTAAAAAGTTATGGTGTTTTGCGACTTTGTCTATTTGTATGCAAATAGAAACATATGATTGGTTGAAAAAAGGAATAGGCAGAGTACACATTACTAAGGCAGTAGTTTTTACCATGTCAATATCCGAGTTTGAATCTCATGTAAGTCTAAATGTTTTTTTAAACGTATCGTGTTTTATAAATTTAAAGAAATTAACATAACATAACATAATAACATAAAAAATATTACATATTTTTTTTAACTAATGCAATGACATTACTCCGAAGTGATTAGAAAAAGGCAGGATAGTGAGTAAGAATGATAACCTAGATAGTAACGAGATGTAGATCATGGGTGTGGATAGATGTCACGTTTGGAATGCGACTGTGATGCTTTTGATAATTATAAGGTTGAGACTAAAATGTAAACTGTAAACATTCTATTGTTTTTATCCTGGATTATACCGACTGAGCGATGTATTAAAAAGAATTGCAGAATTATGTCACTGATCGAGAGAGGATTGTGAAAAACATCAGAAAAGACTTGACGATCAAAGTGAGTCGACATTCCACCTTTTGCTCGCCCCAAATGGGTTGGGGAGTTGACTGTAACTATAAAGCAGACTGTGTTGAAAGGAATGTCGACATTCTACTTGCAATAAATTGTAAGCTTTATATAAAAATTATTTCTTGATTCGATTTGTTCATTTTTGCTGCAACATTTTGGGACCAGTAAAAGGGGATTATGTTATCCTAAGTGATCTGTTCAAAGCAAATTATTTCTGCTTAAAACATAAATTCTAATGTTTTTAGCCAATAAAAACATTACGTAAATACATTCATCGTAGTTACTTACTCTCTCATGCAAATACTAAGTACCATATTTTTTTCTATGAAGATTCACAGATATATTTTTCTTCGTATTAGCTATAAAGTGGTAGAAGCTAGGTTAAGATGGAAATGGACGCTCAAGGAGTGGGTATAAAGCAGTAAACGAGTATTTTTGTTAGAGGCTGTCATAAAATGTGTTAATTCGGCATTACATCTAGATGTAAATGGTGTTTATTTCGCTTTTTCTTCTCTTACTTTCTTTTAAATGACCAACATTTCCAGATAGATCTCTTCTTCAAAGGAAAATTAAGAATTGTGATCAGAGTTTGTTTTTGTTTGCATATCTTTTGTTATTGGATATGTTATTTCAAAGCAACATTATCTTTAAATGGAGACACTGTATGTAACTATTGGTTGAAGAAATTATTGTCAGAATATCGACATAAGTGTGACGCTGATAAAAATAATTTATTTGAATTTAGGCCTAAATATTGTATGCATGTGTATCTGTCAGTTATACATATGTTATGAATTCAGCATTGAGAAGGGGTTTTGGGTTGAGTCTAACTATAAGTTAATTAGTGTGTAAACACAAAAAAAAGTGAATATTATAGAGAAGTCAACGGTAGTAATTGGTGTGGTTAGAGTTAGGTTATTCAGCCTAAAATGTGAGATCACGTATATTCTTTACAGTCGTCGTCATCATCATCATCGGTTAATGTTTGTTTTACATGCTAGCATGTAATGGATGGCTTTTAAAAATTGACTTTCAAATTAACCTATTTCCGGCCAGGTCTTTATCCCTCTTTCTCTCAGGTCCATCCAAACCACTTTCTCCCAGGTTTTCCTTGGCTTTTCCCTGTGAACTGACCATGCTACCTTAACTGTTCTACATCTACTAACCCAAGAACTCTCATTTCAATGTGGCCATACCATCGAAGTCTCCTGTTCTGCACACATTTCCCTATACTCTCCAGATTTAAATATTTCTCTGAAGTCATTAGATCTAAGCCTGTCTTTAAGACTCACATTACACATTCATCATTTTCATACCTTTCTCGCCATGCAACATATGTACTCAACCCTAACTAGCCATGTTTCACTTCCATAAATCATCACACTGCATACACATGCTTGATAGACTCTTCTTTTGATCGACAGTGGTAATGATCTGCTAGTTAGTAATGGCAGACGTTCCCTGGACTTACCCCATGCACTCCTAACTCTTGCAACTCCATTAGCAACTGCTCCTCTCTGTGCTCCAATGGTATCACTAAGGTAACAAAACTTCTGAACAACCTCAATAGCTTCGCTATCTAAATATACTTTCTTCACATATGAGTTCTCATCCGTCTCCATTGTCTTACATTTTTTGCACACACACTGATTTGGTAACAAAAAAAACTTTGGATCATTTAAAAAATATCTCTTGGATGGTTTACAATCGCCACTCCCTTAATAGCAAACTGGCCACTGTTAGTTCCCCCCCCCCCCTTTTAAATTTCCCTTCCAAGGTCGGAAAGTGGAGATTGAAAAGCCAGCGCCCAAGCAGTTGAGCACTCTGGCCTACAAAAAATGCAACCACCCCATTCACCGATAGAGGCGCCTCAGGCGATTAACAATAAACTAACACCTTCTCAAAGTGCAAGAAGATAAAGTATGGGAGGGTGGACCTCCTAGAATGGCACAGAACCATACCTCAGCCAGACAGAGCAGAGCCATAAGATGCCACCTGTCAGACAGAAAAAAAAAAGCCTGAAATTAACGACCACGTAAAAAAAAATTGATCGCCATTTTTGATTGATTAATTCGACTAAGTCAAAGTAACGAAACAAATTTTGAAATAACAAGATTATTCAAACGGGCCATAACTAATTTATGGTCCGAATGACCTAACCAAGTGAACGTGGGACAAGATAAGAAATCTATGTCGCCTCTTCTAACTAACATTCTGTCCAAGTAAGTACTCGAACAGAAGGCCGCGCTAGTATGCCACGTCCACATCTCCCGCCCTGGGTGATCAACGCGAAATCTGTCGACAAGATCGCATGAGGCGATCAGGTCAGACAGACTGCTATCACACCTATCCGACCCTCTATTACCCCCGACCTTATCTATCTTGGGGTCAAGGACGGCGTTCCAATCCCCAATTAAAACTACTCGCTCCGGACCCCCGAGAAACGTCTCCAACCGTCGAAAAAAGGAAACCCTCTCACCAACAGCGTTAGGCGCATAAACCGCAACGATCCGAAACTTGCTGCTGTCAACGGCAACATCGACTACGACCAACCGTCCTTCCGCATCCGTATGAACAACGCGCACTGTCACGGACAGAGTGCGTCTCACTAGCAAAGAGACACCACAACTACGGACATTGCCATATGCTGAGATGACGTCATAGTCGTCAGTCAGCACATCACAATCCCCATACGAAACGAAGTGGGTCTCCTCGATCGCAGCTATATCTACCTTAAGGGCCACGAGATCCCTCAGCACGCGAACAGCCTTGCTTCGAGATCTCATGCCCCTCACATTCAATGTGGCCAGGTTTAAAGCCATTATCCTTTATTTATATGTCGCAGACGGGCCTAAAGTCCTCGGGAGTGAGGACGCCGAAGGCCTGACCAAGACTGCCAGTCAGCAGTTCGGACGAAATCCGTCCGTCTCGAGCCAGACCTCCCACGTCCAGGGGAAAGGTTAGCGTTAAAGCCCGAAAAAATGAGGGATGAACATAAATGGGGACCCTCCCCGGACATTTAGAAGCCAATTTCTTTTTTGATGGATGCTCCTCGTCAACTAAGGTAACCCCCGGAATTGCCATCCTTCCCTCCTCCACCATTCTCCAAAGGGCGCGTGCCCTACTACCTTTATCATGCCTGATAAAGGTAGTTATCATTGGGGCATCCCGGAAGTTCAGAGGGTTATCGACTCTTTTCCCTTTCACATGTGTGAACGCTCCTAACTGTTTCAGATAACCCCTCTGCCTATTACTTAGGTCCGACTGGACAAGTGTTGCGTCCGCCTCACAAATTCTTCCCCCAGGCAGGAAAGGGAGCTTCCGGGATCTTTCTCGTCTAACTGGTGGAGGAGTGGGTGCAGTTTTCGCCGTAACTTCTTCCGGCACTTCCTCGTCAGAAACAGTTTCCTCCATA
>OY744528.1:45308703-45546324 GCA_963556195.1 Sepiola atlantica | reverse complement strand
AATATCTGCGGACACTGGCATGCCGATGTTATCGGATCAACAGCTATTATAAACTAAGACCTCATCAGGCAGAGTTAGAATCCGATCTCTGCCTTATGAGATCTCAGTTCATAATAGCTGTTGATCGATAACACGGACATGCCAGTGTCGCAGATTTTTTACATGTCTGTGTAAATAAAAAATCATATATATATATATATATATATATATATATATATATATATATATATATATATATATATATATAAGGGTATTATAGTTTGCTTGAAGCATAATGTGTAGAAATGCGATATAAGGTTGAACACAGTGTGTGAGTAAAAAAAAAAAGTATACAAAGTAATGGTAGATAAAAGGAGACAATATTGTAAAAATGCAATAATTTTCAATTTATTATTTACCTGCTCCATCGTTTTCAATAAAGTGTCCTATATTTAATATTTGAGGATATACCTTCTCAAAAAATCAAACCTCTCTATTTTGCCTAATAGCTGTGAATCCCGGCTTATATGCAAATCGTTCTCCGAGAAGAGTGGATTTGGATTTTTGAGAAGGACATATATACTTGAAATATTAAATACTAGTGGGACACCGTGGAAATGCTTTCTTCATCAATCTGTATAATTTACTGTTAATAATAATATCCTTTTAAAATAATAAATTTTAAAATAATAATGGTCTGTCAGAGTCAATACTATAAAGAAAAAATTACTATTTCCTCATTCATAACAATAATTATCATTGTCAGCTAAATATTATTTAAATAAATAAAGCGAATATGTCTCTTTTATTTATGCATTTAAAATTGTAGCAATTTATTATTTTTAAACAATAAATATTCTTACAGTAAAAATAAGCATGAGCTAAATATTCTTAAAAATCAATAAAACGAATGTCACTTTTTGAATGTATTTATTTTTAAATTGTACTGTTTTAGTCGATGTGACAACATAATTTGATTTGGAACAATTCATTTAAAATGGGTGATGGCGGAATTATTTACCTTAGTGAAATCAGATTAATCACCAATTACCATCTTTGCTGATCTCATTTTTTAAATGTGGGTGAAAGATGGTAACATACATACGAACATGAAATGGATAAAATACGATTGAACTAAAATGAAAAAATAACACAGAAGCTTAAAAGTTAGTTTCTAATTAGATCCCCCCCCCCCCAGAATCACACTACACTCCTATAGGTATTTAATAAAATAATTGGTTTGGCTTTATGAGAGTCTCTCCATCGCCATTATTCAAGGGAATGCCCTGAGCCTGCTCTTGGCCTTCCAAGCCAACAGGACATCTGATGAAACTTTCTGATGTTTCAAATATAGTCTTTTTAAATTTGATGGTTGAAGAAGATGGTATACGATAAATATATATATGACCTTAAGTAGACAAAAAGTAGTGCAGTATATTCAAAGTTACTTCCCTTGAGAAATATTCAAGTTATCTCCCCTAAATGAACAAAAAAACTTTTAAATCTAATATCCATATTTTGTCAAATCGTAATAAAATAGTGTATTTTTCAAAACTAATAAAATCATAACATATACAAAACAGAGATATCTATTATCGTCTTATATAACAATTATGTAGATATAAGATAAATAATCCTAGTTTTATTTTAAATGTTGGCAGATGATTAAATTGATAGAAGTATTATTGTGGAGTTCAAATTCAAAGACATTCTTGTTATGCGATAAATATATATGACCTTAGTAGACAAAAAGTGGTTCAAAAATAAAATAATATTGGTGCAGTATATTCAGAGTTACTTCCTTGAGAATTATTCAAGTTATCTCCTCTAAATTATACTGATAACAAGAGAATGAACTCTTCAATTTAAAAACAAAAAAAAACTTGCACTATGAATGTGTGAGATTCAAAATCAGGGCTTGATCTCTTACTGGTATAGGGCTCAAGCTGGGTGAATGTGTTCTACCCCAGCTCTACATTTTTATATGGTTTTACACTGATGTCGTGTTGTCAGATTTCTCTTTTTGGCAGTTAAGACGGGATTCACAAACAGCTATTCCTTTTAGCATGGCACTTTTCTATTAATAACAGTATTCTTAGCTTAATAGTTCCCAGATAATGTCAAAGTAAGTTTCATTTACTTTACGTATCCCATGCATTCTCTGTAATCTGTTTACCATGGCAATACATGCATTTCGATTGTTTTGGGGACATTTAAGTAGAATTACCTTTCATAATTACATTGTTTGCCCCCCCCCCCCTTATGTATCATGTTGTATTATCACCCTCATATGTTGTGTTTGACAAACCTCTGTGAGAAATAAATGTATGTAAATACAGCTGTCTCTTCATTATTATCTTTTATTCATCATTTTTATTTTCCCATTTACTGCCAACCCCTCATACATTCTGAAGAAAACTCATATTCAATATGGCCACTGTGTGTTGGAATAGAGGCTCCAACATGTGTTGCTATCAAAACGTATAAAATAGAATATCAAATAATATAATTGTATAGCACAAACCATATAAAAGTACAAACTTTCCCTTTAAAATCTTTTATATCTGTGTACCTTTTTTTTGCAGACACATAAATAAATATTATTTTATACATTATGGTAGTTTAATTATATTGTTCCCGTCATCATTTCTGTTTCCTTCGGTCTTCAGAAGAATATCTGGCACTTGTGCATTTTAACATTTTTTTGTTTTCATTTTAGGAGAATTCCATTCGTGGAGGGAAGAATTAACAAAGCCCTTCCATGTTAATAATGGCTTTCTAAATTTGCATGGGGATATTAAAATTGGTGAAAGTTTTTAATCGGAAATAAACAAGAAAAGTTGAAAAGATTTTAAAACAAAAACATCACGACGAAATGCACAAGTGTCCATCTTTCTTTTGTCGTGATGTTTTTGTTACATATTCAATATGGCGACCGCTTGCTTGCAGAAGATACTCCAATATGTTATATGCTATACAAACGTAAAAACAGAATAGAAAATATTCATATTTTATGATAACATTTTTACGTACTGGAAGTTCTGTTAGGTTAAGTTAGATCCTTTGAATCAGATTTATCTGGCTGTCAAATCTTTTCTTTCTTTCAGATTTTCCTCTTCATTTATTTCGGTGGGTTGTGTAATCAATAGAATTTCTCTGTTCTAGACTACAGATTTGATTTAAAAAAAATAACATGGTTATAACATAACAGGTTATGTAAAGTTGATTTAGATTAGAGATTCTCAACCAAAGTCCACATCAACCTCCGGGGGTCCACAAAATTTTTTTTAATCTAGTTTCTATTTATTTTGTTTTGTTTACTAGATGTACATGTGTTTTTTTTTTTTTTAATTTTTAAGATTGGTATTTGAATTTTACTAACCTAGAAACAAATGTTTGATTAAAAAAAATTATATATGCATATATGAAGTCCATGAATGATAAACTAGCTTTCAGACGGTTTCACAAGCAAACTAAGGTTGGAAACCCCTGATCTAAATCAACATGAAGTCTATGCAAGAAAAGTTTAAGATAAAAAGATGTATATGCAAGAAAAATTTAATTTCATGGCAAAATTATTATTTTTTTCTTTCTTTCACTCCCCTTCTCTCATTAGAACAGATGCTTTCACATTTTCCCTCTTAATTTATAAATCCAGATTTTTTTTCATCATTACCTTTAATTTCATCTTACCTTCCTACATATTAATCAATCTGATAGAGCGCTTGTGGAAAGGTAGAGATGCAATGTGAACGAACATAAAACGTTACTAACTTGTATAAGTTACTCTCTTTCTTTCTTTGTTCTTTAGCTTATTCTTTCTTTTTCATTTCTTTCTTTCTGTATCAAGTAGAAATGGGATGTAGTCAAACTTATAGCCTTGTGCTACTGCTACACGCAAAGAAAAACATAATTTCACATAAAGGTGTTAACTTTAAATTTTTCAACCAATGAAAATGCTTAACAGCAAACTTGACACCCAAAAACCAGAGAAGAGAAAGTCCAACAAAGCCAGAAATAAGACAGAATGTGCCCTTTGAGACCAAGGAAGGCAAATGAATACTCACACACACACATTCACACACTGACAAAGGACGTATACACACCGTATCTCCTGAATGCACGTATGCATATTTATACTGACAGAAAAAAAAAACATATAGACATACACACATTTAGTATTTGTGTTTTCTACACTGCAAACATTCTACAAACACAAACATTTTAACTTTTCTAACAAACAATTTACTCACTCAAAATATCTTTCACATAACTGTAAATTTGTAAATGTATAAACATGTGTCGTTCATTAACCATGTTTTCATCGCTTTCATTCACAACAACCTTCTGCTGAATTGTGCACTTGCAAAATGGTGACCCCTTAATCATTCACAACAATTATTTTTGTCCATTTTTCTCATTCGCTACCACTTATAACATTTTAATCATCAGCGTGGGTCATTGGTATGTAGAGTGATTGCTGTGTTGAATATCGAGATTAGCCATTTTGTTGTAGCGTCTGTGTCTGTATTCATCTCACTCGGCTTGTTTGAGATGAAGAAGAAAAAAGGTCATCAGAGTTCCATATAAAAATACCAACAGCCTCTTTACAATTAAATCAATTTTATTTGACACAGAATAGAATACAAAAGGAAATAGATCTCGATCATGTGATGGCTACAGGTACATTACAAAGCCATGACTGTCGTTTATATTCTATCCAAGCCAGCATTCACTCTCTCCTTTTACACAAAAGTATTTTTTAATTTAGTTCTTCTGTCATCACCTTCTCATCTACTGAGAAGTGATGATATGACGAGGAAAAATAGAATTATTTTACTAACCTTTGAGTAAAAAAAGCATATTTATAAGTTAAAGCATGTCACTCTAAAAGTCAATAGAGCTCCATCAGAATGATGAAAAAAAAATGAATTAAAAATAAATACTTTTGCGTAACATGATAGAGCTTCAATCCCTGTCCCATCACCGCAATGTTGCATTCCTGTGCTTGTTTTACAAGTATTTTAATGTAAATACTCCAGACCAACTCAACAAGCAGCAAAATCCCACCCCTTCACTGTAGAGTCCCCCAGATATCGGAAATCTTTCTATTCTAATAGTTTCTTCCATCGAACTGCTAGCCTTTGGAATTCCCTCCGTTTCCTGCTTCCATTACTGTACTAACATGCAGAAATATGAACAGACATCTCGCTGCTCAACTCCCTGTTTAGGATGTCCCTGTAGGTATGGCCCCTAATTCACAGTAGCTCCCTACATCTCAGTGGCAATGTGCCTTGTTTGGGGTGATTGATAAAGTAGATGGTAATGACGAAAAGAAATATAACAAAAAACTTAAAATCTATTAAAAAGTTATGGTGTTTTGCGACTTTGTCTATTTGTATGCAAATAGAAACATATGATTGGTTGAAAAAAGGAATAGGCAGAGTACACATTACTAAGGCAGTAGTTTTTACCATGTCAATATCCGAGTTTGAATCTCATGTAAGTCTAAATGTTTTTTTAAACGTATCGTGTTTTATAAATTTAAAGAAATTAACATAACATAACATAATAACATAAAAAATATTACATATTTTTTTTAACTAATGCAATGACATTACTCCGAAGTGATTAGAAAAAGGCAGGATAGTGAGTAAGAATGATAACCTAGATAGTAACGAGATGTAGATCATGGGTGTGGATAGATGTCACGTTTGGAATGCGACTGTGATGCTTTTGATAATTATAAGGTTGAGACTAAAATGTAAACTGTAAACATTCTATTGTTTTTATCCTGGATTATACCGACTGAGCGATGTATTAAAAAGAATTGCAGAATTATGTCACTGATCGAGAGAGGATTGTGAAAAACATCAGAAAAGACTTGACGATCAAAGTGAGTCGACATTCCACCTTTTGCTCGCCCCAAATGGGGTTGGGGAGTTGACTGTAACTATAAAGCAGACTGTGTTGAAAGGAATGTCGACATTCTACTCGCAATAAATTGTAAGCTTTATATAAAAATTATTTCTTGATTCGATTTGTTCATTTTTGCTGCAACATTTTGGGACCAGTAAAAGGGGATTATGTTATCCTAAGTGATCTGTTCAAAGCAAATTATTTCTGCTTAAAACATAAATTCTAATGTTTTTAGCCAATAAAAACATTACGTAAATACATTCATCGTAGTTACTTACTCTCTCATGCAATTACTAAGTACCATATTTTTTTCTATGAAGTTTCACAGATATATTTTTCTTCGTATTAGCTATAAAGTGGTAGAAGCTAGGTTAAGATGGAAATGGACGCTCAAGGAGTGGGTATAAAGCAGTAAACGAGTATTTTTGTTAGAGGCTGTCATAAAATGTGTTAATTCGGCATTACATCTAGATGTAAATGGTGTTTATTTCGCTTTTTCTTCTCTTACTTTCTTTTAAATGACCAACATTTCCAGATAGATCTCTTCTTCAAAGGAAAATTAAGAATTGTGATCAGAGTTTGTTTTTGTTTGCATATCTTTTGTTATTGGATATGTTATTTAAAAGCAACATTATCTTTAAATGGAGACGCTGTATGTAACTATTGGTTGAAGAAATTATTGTCAGAATATCGACATAAGTGTGACGCTGATAAAAATAATTTATTTGAATTTAGGCATAAATATTGTATGCATGTGTATCTGTCAGTTATACATATGTTATGAATTCAGCATTGAGAAGGGGTTTTGGGTTGAGTCTAACTATAAGTTAATTAGTGTGTAAACACAAAAAAAAGTGAATATTATAGAGAAGTCAACGGTAGTAATTGGTGTGGTTAGAGTTAGGTTATTCAGCCTAAAATGTGAGATCACGTATATTCTTTACAGTCGTCGTCATCATCATCATCGGTTAATGTTTGTTTTACATGCTAGCATGTAATGGATGGCTTTTAAAAATTGACTTTCAAATTAACCTATTTCCGGCCAGGTCTTTATCCCTCTTTCTCTCAGGTCCATCCAAACCACTTTCTCCCAGGTTTTCCCTGTGAACTGACCATGCTACCTTAACTGTTCTACATCTACTAACCCAAGAACTCTCATTTCAATGTGGCCATACCATCGAAGTCTCCTGTTCTGCACACATTTCCCTATACTCTCCAGATTTAAATATTTCTCTGAAGTCATTAGATCTAAGCCTGTCTTTAAGACTCACATTACACATTCATCATTTTCATATCTTTCTCGCCATGCAACATATGTACTCAACCCTAACTAGCCATGTTTCACTTCCATAAATCATCACACTGCATACACATGCTTGATAGACTCTTCTTTTGATCGACAGTGGTAATGATCTGCTAGTTAGTAATGGCAGACGTTCCCTGGACTTATCCCATGCACTCCTAACTCTTGCAATCCCACTAGCAACTGCTCCTCTCTGTGCTCCAATGGTATCACTAAGGTAACAAAACTTCTGAACAACCTCAATAGCTTCGCTATCCAAATATACTTTCTTCACATATGAGTTCTCATCCGTCTCCATTGTCTTACATTTTTTGCACACACACTGATTTGGTAACAAAAAAAACTTTGGATCATTTAAAAAATATCTCTTGGATGGTTTACAATCGCCACTCCCTTAATAGCAAACTGGCCACTGTTAGTTTTCCCTACCCCCCCCCCCTTTTAAATCTCCCTTCCAAGGTCGGAAAGTGGAGATTGAAAAGCCAGCGCCCAAGCAGTTGAGCACTCTGGCCTACAAAAAATGCAGCCACCCCATTCACCGATAGAGGCGCCTCAGGCGATTAACAATAAACTAACCCCTTCTCAAAGTGCAAGAAGGTAAAGTATGGGAGGGTGGACCTCCTAGAATGGCACAGAACCATACCTCAGCCAGACAGAGCAGAGCCATAAGATGCCACCTGTCAGACAGAAAAAAAAGCCTGAAATTAACGACCACGTAAAAAAAAATTGATCGCCATTTTTGATTGATTAATTCGACTACGTCAAAGTAACGAAACAAATTTTGAAATAACAAGATTTATAAATAGTTTAAAAAGTTAAAAACTATGCAGGTCGATAAGAAATTAAATTTTCGATTGTTTGGTAAAAGTTATATTTACGATTTTACCAAAGAAAAATAATTCTGGTTATATGCCCTTAAAACACTATAGCTCGGAAATGGGTGATCATTTTATGTTAAATTACTGATCTCCCACTCTAAATTCTAAAATACCCCCCCCCCTTAGTTTTTCAGGGTGTTCACACGTAATCGCCTGAAAAGAGTAGAATCTCATATTTTGGAGAGTGGGGTGATTTAGCCGAGGGTTCTCATTTACCACAAAATTAGTACAGAAGGGGGGGTAGATTAGTTTTTTATTTTCATTCTTGCTGGAAATTGTTTCAAAAACAATACCGAAATTAGGTCAAGTAGTCAGTTATATTTTCTTTCTTTTAATTGAACAAGCTGCGAGATAGAAGTTTTAAAAGAAATATGTCACGCACACTGTTTTTAATTCTTGTATCCATGTCCCCATATATGTTAGAAACCAAGAAATGTTTTAGTAGTATTCTTTTCGAAAAGCTAAGGCTGCAAGAATTTAGGATAGTAGTAGCGAACGTATTAACAAGAATAGAGACTTGTTTTTGCGATTTTATAAATTAAAACAGAAAAAGAAATTCGGATTTTTGTCGATTGTCATGTTCAGGAGATGAATATTGAAAAAAAGAAAGAAAGATAATTTTGTTTTCCATGCACACTTCGATTTTTATATTGTAAAATATACACTTACATTACAGCCGGTGTAACTGAAATCTCTCCTGCTGACTCGCATAGAAATTAGGGATTTCGCTAACGCTTACACCGGCTATAAAGTAAGTGTCCTTTGGTATAATATCGAAGTGGATGGTTTTGAAATATTTTTTCTGACAAATGGTGCTCTAAATGTCCACAAAACAAAAACAAACGAGGCTTTCTCTATATTCCGAAATGACGTCGATTTTTAGAGATTCTTCGAGGTTCGTTTTTTTATGAGGAACTATTTTTCACGTTTCACCGCCAACTTCCTTTTTTTTCAATGTCGCAAGTAATTTGATTTATTTTTTTTTTTTAACTTTATAGTCCTTCGATCTTTCTAAACAAGTTTGTTTACATTTGATGCAAAGTGTTCCAAACAACATATTAAAAAAAGGAAGAAAATCAGTTGATAAACAAGAAAAACAATGTTTGTAAAGGTGAAACATTTTTCTTTCTTTCTCATTTGTTTGATTCAGATTTTCACAATGACATCCCTAAATATGTGTTCCCATTCTTGGTGCACCCCCTTCTTTTCTACCATTTAATCACTCCCACAAAACAATTCTTCAGTGCAGCTGGTTATTTGGTGCAGACTTTTATGAAAGTAAAACCATTATGGATAAAGCCACAATTTGTTGTCGCTGAAAACGACGCATTTAAAGGTAAACATTTTTTTAGGAAGGAGTTAAAAGTGTTAAAATCTATTCTCACGGACCAGGGACGATAACTCGTTTTGGTAAGACGCGTGTTATTATTACTTTTTCGTATTACCACCCGGACTTAGGATTAGTGTTTGGGTTAATGAAGGGCATTTTTTTTCTGAATAAAAAAAAACACGTCTTCATTTACCCAAATACTAATTCTAAGTCCGGGTGGTAATACAAAAAAATAAAAATAAATAAGGTCAAATAATATACTAGTTTAAGCGGAGGGGACTCATCAATCTTCATTTTAGAAAATATTTTAAGTTTTAGAGATTTGACTAAAACTCTGCGTACGCGCCTTACCGAATTGATTTATTGTACTTGGTCCGTGAGAATAGATTTTTACCGTTGCTAAAGATCTATTATCACTGACCAGTGACCATTGACCAAAGATATATATATATATATATATATATATATATATATATATATATATATTGCCAATCCGGACGTAGGGATAGTGTTAGGATTAAATAAGGGCACTTTTTTCTACTGAAAAAAAAGGGTTTTTGTTTTGTTTTGTTTTTTCAGCAAAAAAATCGTCCAATAAAAAGTAAAATATTTTATTTTTAGGTGAATTAGCATACGGTATAAGGTACAAGCTTACCCTTTTTTTAAAATGTAAAATGCCATTTACTTCAATAGTTGGTAATTATGCAGTTGGCTAAAATATATTTTTTTAAACTCATAGCACTGTCAAAAATTAATATTTTTTGAAAATTTTTCAAGAGAGGACATTTTGAACCATAGTGAATCATATTCCATAAAAAAAACTTGTTCAAAAAATATTTTCCAAAATTATTTTTTTTTGTTGAAAATTTTTTGTGGTGCTTCTGCTGTTTCACAATGACATGTTAGGCCTCTCTTTAAAAAAAATAGCTAAACAAATGTATAAACTTTGTTATGTACTTACGTGGTAGCTGAAAAGAAGATTGTACACCAAAAATTTGGCAAATTCATCCAGTATTTATTAAATTAAAAATTAAAAAAACGATTTTATCTATATGTCGCCATCTTTCTTAGATTTTGACTTTTTCCGAAAATTATCTCCCATGCCTGCTTCGTAAGCTGAAATGTCTACCGATATGTAAGATCGTTATTTTATTTTTCTTATAATTTAATAAATACTGGATAAATTTGCGTAATTTTTTGTGTACAATCTTATTTTCAGCTAACACGTAAGTAAACAAAGTTTATACGTTTCTTTAAATATTCTAATGTCATTGTGAAACAGCAGAAGCACCCATTCCCCCCCCAAAAAAATTTTTATGGAATATAATTCACTAATGTTCAAAATGTCCTCTGCTGAAAAATTTTCAAAAAATATTAATTTTTGACAGTGCTATAAGTTTTTTACCCTAAAATATACTTTAGCCACGGACCGGGCTGAAATAATAACGTTATTATTTAGAATAGCCATTCTCGGGGGGAGGGGGGGGGTCTTTATTAACTATTCTCTACTTTCACCTAACAATTTAATGAACAAAAGATACCGTAAAAATTGAATTTAACTTGAAAATCCTATCTAAAAAAAAATAGCCCGGTCGGTAAACTGCATAAGCACCAATTAGTTTAGCTGAAATCATTAATCTCCACGTGAAGGCAGCGAAAACGATGTTCTGCATTCTAAAAGATTGACTTCAGTTACATCGACTATAAAGTATCTATTTTACAATCAATGTATAATTGCTGCGATCAGCACATGAAAATATTTAAAAACAAAAAAGAAAAGTTTTTTGTCTTTTGTTTTCAACATATCACCATAAACGAACGTAATGGCGACCGTGATAAATGCGTGTGTTAAGATACAAGGTTTAACGTAGAACGATGTTAGGGTTAGGAGGTGGGTTAGACATTTTTCTTGTGAACGTGCGAGACGCATATCTGCAATAGCAACTGATTGGTTAATTTAATCCATTTCCGAATATGAATCATTTTTCCCCCTTAGTGTTTTAGTTTTATTGTCCAAAATTTTAATCAGTTCTTTGTTTTTACACCGCCCCCCCCTTATTTTTTTCTAACGAAGATTAAAATGACGTCCAAAACGAGTCACGTTAATATCAAAAGAAAGAATGCATAGAATGATGACGTGTTGTACTGAAAAAAATAAATATTTTCTCGTTTGCTTTAGGTGCATCACAAAATTAAACCCAGGTAAAAAGAAAAGAAAAATAGCTCAATTTACGAGCAATGTTTCTACGGCTTTCTGTAAATTATCTCCCCCCCCCTTTTTAAAGGTTATAAGTATAAACATTGAACTCTAACCCTAACTTTGACAATGTTGGAAACATTGTTTGCATGATGCGATCAGATCAACATAGTTTATTACTTTGTTCATGACAGTGTTCATGGTATTTAAATTGTGATAGACTTGAAAGTGTTTGTATACCTAACATTTTTTTCGAGTTAAATTTTTTTAGATTATATTGAATCGGTTAGCTCCCAAAATGGCTGCCAAATTTTAAAATTATGTCCGATTTCCAAGGCAGTGACAGGGCAAATTAATCCATCGTATTAATTTATCTGATTTTTGAATTTCTTTTTAATAAATACTGCTTAATTTTATTATTTGTTTCTTACAAAACAATACCCCCTCCCCTCTCCTTAACCCTACCACTAACCCTAATTTCGGGTGGCTATAATATTAATTTTGGTTATTACGTCGGAAAGTCAAGGCGATATGCAGTAGCTCAAAAGTCGTATTTTTTTAGATTATGACATGCTGAACGTATTGGCGTTAAAATCAATTTAGTATAACGCATGAAATCGAGAAAAAACCTTTTTAAATTTATAAATAATCCGACATACTGGCATATTTCCAATATGGCTGCCTGTTTTGCTAGTCGATATAAAACATAGAACAAAATGTAGAATATGCCAGACAAAAAAAAGTAAAGTATTTTAGTGAGTTATATATATATATATATATATATTATATACACATTTTATTTTTACAATGATGTCACCGCTTATCAAGGCCCACAGGCCACCAGAGGATAAGAGTTATTGAGTTTGACAGGTAGACGGTGAAACACCGAGGAGATTTGTAACTGGTCAGAAATTGATTATTTAAGAGGACGGCAATGTTATAGTTAACCGGGAAGCAGCCCTGTGGTACTGTGCTCCACATACGGCCAGTTGTAGGAAAGAAACTTTGCTCATGGAAGTTTCGCATAGTTCTAGGTACACAGGGAGAAACGAAATTTATCGACAATGATTGTAGCTAGACGAGTTTTTGTTGTGAATGGGGAGGGGGAGACATAGACTGAAGCTAAGTTGAGGAAAATAATTTATTTAAAATAATTAAAATATTTATAAAAATATCTGTTTCACATTGTTTCACAACATAAGTCACAAGTCTTTAAAGATACATGTGTAAAAATATTTGTTTCACAACATTTCAATATCCCGACATATTCTACGTTCCGTTCCAATTTTTATATCGACTAGCAAAACAGGCAGCCATATTGGAAATATGCCAGTATATCGGTTTATTTAAAGTGTTGTTTTTTTCTTCTCTTTCATGCGTAATACTAAATTGATTTTAACGCAATACGTTCATAATTAAACTACTGCATATCACCTTTACGATAATTTTATCACATCATTTCTCGATGTGTTCAGCATAATTTTTTATAAAAACTGCTTGATTTTATTATTTGTTAATTTATATTTGCAAAATAAAAAATGAAAAGAAAAAGAAATCCGCAAAAATCAGAAAACAAATTAGTTTGAAGAATAATCCGCAAAAATCAATATTTTAAAAATAAAAATTTAATAAAAAAACAACAAATTAATACAGTGGATTAATTTGCCCTATCACCATGTGGAAATCAGACAAAACTAGTCAATAAAATTTGTGAAGCATTTTGGGAGCTAACTGTTTCAATATACCAAACATTGTTAGGACAACTATTCCGTTAGCTTCAAATCCAACATGGGCAAAAGAAAAAGGAACTATTTTGAATGATTCAATTAGATTTCATTTAACAAAAATAAACATAACAATGTATTTCTTCTTTTCGTACTGCTGTGTACGATTTTAGTGTTAGAGTTAATAAAGGGCATGTTTTGTTTTCGAATACCAACCCGGACTTAAGTTTAGTGTTAGGGTTAATGAAGGGCATGTTTAATCTCTCAAATCTTCCACTCAAATGAATTAACGTGATTATTTTTATTTATCTATTTATTTGGTTAATTTTCTCATATTTATTTACTGCTTTAGCCATTTTTTTTTCTCACAACTCCTACTATTATAAACGTGTACAAAGTGAACACATTAGAAAACGCTTATTGGATAGAAATTTTGACTGACAACAGTACAGCTTTTAGCAGCAATAGGTTCAGAATGTTTGCTGAAAGCTGGGGTGTCCGATTGTGTTTTCTGTGTGCATATGCATTGTCAGGAAATGGTATTGTCGAGAGGTCCCATAGATCTATAAAACTGATTGCCGCTAGGAAGGGATACACTGCTGAAGAGGTGGTTTATTGTACAATATCACCCTAAAAGACGATGTTCATAGTGCGATGGCTCCAGCGAATTCACTGTATAAGTATGAAGTCTGGGTGAAAGGCATCGATGAAGCCCTTCTGTTGCTACCAGAACACAAGCATAGAATTTATGAACAGGGGGACGTTGTGTTGGTTGGAGCCCGGCCAAACAGGTGCTCGAGTAAATGGAAGACAGGAACTGTGATGGTGTATGGGGATGGAGTGCCTCGTTATGTAAGAGATCATCGTCCGTATCCTCGGATGGTGAGCCATCCCGAAGACAGCGGAAGTGTAGCATCAATTGCTGGCAAATTGTGTGTGCCGGTGATGAATGACGAGGCCAAAAGCTTGGTCGATGATGACCATAATCGGTTGAGCGACATTGGCGACAGTGACGACGACAATAGCAAAGATCAACATGTCTTGGTAGAACCACCTCAAGAAGCGACTGAATTAGCTGTGCCACGTCTCAGAAGGAGCCACAGACGAAGGAGGCTGCCTTTCAGCTGCTGCGTGTGTGATGATGATAACAAGGGGGGAGTGTAATGGACTGATCCAATCTCCCTGACAAAGCAGAAAATAGCCTGTGCAATGCATGAAATTTGCATAGCGTTCAGGTGAATTGATCAAAAAAAGGATTTTAAAATGAAAAAATGAAAAGAGAATGAACTGAAAAGCGGCAAGATTGATTGTCAGACGATTGTCCTGGGTTGTTCGTTTCGTTTTGTGCATTGCTTTCTTACACTGCTATATTGCTAGAGCCATACCTGTTTTTTCTTGTTGTTGCTATTTGGCTGGATTTTATATCTCTTTTTCTTTCTTCCTCTTTCTCGCTTTATCTTTTTCTGCTTTTTCTTTCTCCCTCTTCCCCTCTCCATTATGTCTTGTCTTCCTTTTCCCTTTTATGACAGTTCTCTCTGAAAACGAAAAATGTTAATTTTGCCCTGAAAGCTAAGACTTCAAACGATTTATGAAGGGGGTAGGGGAGATAGATGACGTTTGTTTCATCAAAGAATGAATTCCTGTCTCCTTCCCCACATGCGCACTCAGTGTCTTTCCCTTAAGTTGTTTTTAGTTGTTGTTTTTTGCATTACCCTCTTCACTAGCCGCATACACTGTTGGGAGATTCATCTTGATTTCAGGTTTTTTTGTCATTGGCTATTCACATCCCTGATGGCCTTTTGGCTAAGATCAAAGTGTAGTATCTGTTTATAAATAAGTAAATAAATACTCACATCCCTGATGATGCCTGTCTTCATTGCATCTCAAAATTGTATATTTTTATTTTAGTAATTTCTTTAAAAAAATTTATACATATTTTGCATTCATTCAAACCCATCAAACGAAACTGATATAAAAATTGTTTTTGTGTCTGGTGTGAAATTGTTCGTTAAAGTTTATCATGAATAGAAATTCTTGCTGAATTGTTTTCTTAAATGGGAGGAAAGTTAAATCTGGAATGAGCGATTCTACCGGTGGGCATGAATGTTGCAGCAACTCTGGATGATGTTAATGCAAGCGCTACATCTACTTTACTTGTGACATTTGAAAGAATAAACGTTTTGATTAAAAACGTTTACCCTGTTTGCAGGAGCATCAATGAAGATTATGTATTCAGGAATGTGTTACCAGAGCTATAGACAGTTCTCTGTATGATATTTTCTTTATTTATATATATATATATTGTATTTGGCGTTTTAGAAGGACACTATTACCCAAAATGCTATCCCTTTTATTATGATGGGGTGGAAGGTTCCAATCGCCACCTCTTTAACTTGACACAAAACCAAATTTAGGTACTCAACCCCAATTCTCAATTTTATGTAAATTAAATCTAGCTATAGTCTTATCTACTGAAAAACAAAGAAACAATTTTCTTTTCACATTTTGGTAATTTGAAGAAAAACAACAAAAAGATAATTGTCATGGTTTTATTTGATATATTCCAATGTTGAGATTTAATTTTGTATAAGCATAAAAATTAATTACCCATAATGAAAGAAATAAACGAAAAATCGGGGCGATTGTCAAGAATAACCAGCAGAAAAAGGGTCAAAGAAAACTAATAATGAACAAATAACTGTTACCAAACGCAATAATATTACTTTTCTACCTATCTGCCTATTTTTCTTTGTGTTTTAGAGCGTTTTTATTGCATTTTAATAATTTGTCCAAATCCGATCGCATTACAGTTCAATTTTCAAGATGGCATAAGTGAATATCCCCAAAGTTTGTTTAATGAGTTTTTCGTCTTTTGGAGTGAAAAAACAAACAAATAATCAACAAATAACTGCCCCAAATGCTTTAAAATTTACTTTCTACCTAATTGAAAGGAGAAAAGTACAAAAAAAGGAGAAGGTACATTAACCCTCCTACAAAGGAGGGTGTAATACCTGGGAGGATTAGCCTCACACCTTGAAAAAAAAAAAAGAGGTAAATCCTGAAAGATAGTCTTATAACGACAGAACCGATACTACACTATCCACCACCCCCCATTAAAAGATAATACAATAGATTAAATCAGTTTTATTTAATTCATCTAAAAATGCCTGTCATAAAAACTTTATTTATATAGTTCGTTGACCTTCTAGCAAAGATTAAAGTGTAGTATCTGTTCGCAAACAAATCAGCGGCATCAGACGCGAAAAAATAATCCAGCTTCGTTAACTGGAGAGAAGAGAAAGGGGAAACAGACACATAGTCAGCCAGAGAGAGATAGAGACAGCCAATCAGTAGCTAGCTTGCTAGCTAGTCACCACCTTGCAAGCGATATTAAGAATAATTTTTCTTAAGTTATTCATTTTTTGATTAAATCTTTTAATTAATTACTGTTAATATCGACAAAACTATTGCACATAAGTAGATAAAATAGTACAATAAAATTAGGAATAAATAACATCAAATATTAATTAATTCTGAAGTTCTTAAAAATAGATATGCAAATTAGCCATTTCAATGACTGTCCTTAGATCGTTCATCTCTACTATATAGAATATTTAAAAGTTTTATTTGTATTATTGATTTAAATAACAGTAAGCCATTTTGATGGTAATATAAGAGTGATAAATGCTAAAAGCTTTAGCATTTATTCATTTAGAAGACAGAAAAATAAATTAAAAACTTAATGCCCATTTTTTTCTTTAAATATAAATCTTTTTTTTTTTTTTGTAATTTAAAAATTAACAACAAACTTTGTTAAATTTGTAGATTAACACTCTCGGTTAAATTATCCACTCTCTTAAAAGAATGAGATTCTACTTTTTAGGGTAATTCTAACTTATTAGGGCAGTCAACTAATATATTTTTTAGAACTAAACTTAAAGGTTGTACAACCACACTTAATCGCCTAAGAAAGTGGACCCTCTCCCCCAAAATAACAGAGAATTTATCTCCAATAGCAAAAAAAAATGGTTCCTGCTCGCTATTGCTATGCAAAGTAAGTAAGGATTAAGTCAGAGTGAATGCGGTATTTTGGTGAGTGTCTAGCAAAGAGAAAGCTCAGGAGATTTTAGACAAAATGTATGACTTTTGACCCCACAAACAAAAGATTTGTTGTCAAAATTGTATGCCCCCTTTCCCCCAAAACGATTAGGGCTTCATGCCTAAGTTTAAAGAATTTCATTCATAAGTGTCTTGTAAACACGGAACAAAAACTTTCGCATTTATTCATGAAATAGATAAATATTAATATTTTGGTAATTTCGATATAAATTTATTTTATCTTTTAAATAAGAAATAAATTGATAGAAAAAAATTAAATTCGCTTGGGTGATGATGCGGGGCTCTTTAAAAAGCAATAAAAAAGAAAATTTGGCTTTGCCGTTGTGAGAGAGAGCGGGAATGAGGGAAGGGGGAGGGGAGCACTCACCTTGATGCATCGGTATATATTTCTTTCTGTAAAGTAAATAAGTTCATTTAAATGATCTTGACCTTCTTTGAAAATGAATGAATATATCCCTTTTTTTTAATTAAATAACTTTCATTAATTACTGTTAATATCAACAAAACTATTGCATATATATGAGAGAAATAGGGGCAATATAATTTGAAATCAATAACACCAAGCAATAGTTTTTTATAGACTGGTTACAAAATAGATGTGCAAATTAGGATTTTTAATTTCTGTGTAAGGGTCTTTCTTCAGTATTATACCATATTCAATCACATGTGATTGTGTCAGAGAATTTGACAGATTGTGAGGTTTACATGTCCTAGCATTATTAGCTGATAACGTCTTTTCGTTGGACAATGGCAAAATTTCACACCTAATACCTAATGTGCTTAAACAAGTCATAGCTTTCTTAGTTGTGGGCCAATTTTGAAAACAATTATATGGATGGAAACAGAATAAAATAAACATTGCAATGATGTTAATTTCATGTGCTTTTCTACATTCAATATTTTTATACTCCAAGTTAAAAATTAAAATACGCTAAAAAATGAAGAACCATACATTCCGATTAAAATCTACAGCGTTAGATTTGATTGGATATTCTTGAGATTTCACAGACTATTTAAAACAAGATGAATAATTCTAGTGTCATGTGATGTGGGTTTTTATGACCACTAGAACCGAAGATATGACCGATCAAACTTAACTAAGAATATTTCGAAATTAATAAGATATATAAACGGAGATCATTAAGTTTCATATAGATGATAGTTTCGGAATAATTGTTATGTATAATATGTAAATATTCGATAATTTACTGTTATACTATTTCTATATGACTAATTAAGGCACGGCCATTAACGGCTGCTGCTGCTTTTCTAGAAATATAGGAACGTCAGCCGGGCAACCTTTTCGTCATATCCAAGGCAATCTCTGCCCGTCAGATAAATAAAAAATGAAACGGATTTAGTAACAACGTTTAGCGATAACGATTATATGAAATAAAAAATTTATTTTTGGTAAACTCTCGATTTTTTGTTTTAATATTCCCTCTTAATTGTTTATTAATTTATTACAAAAATGTTCGGCCTAAATCTAATATATAAAGTAGAGACGTTTTTTCCTCTGTACCTTCTCGGAGTATAGGAAAATAACCATATACAAAACAGGCTACTAAACTCACCGCTATACTACACTTAATCACTCGAGCGTGTTTTAGTAAAGCTGTTATTATTTTTTCCAACCTAACACTCAATATTACATTTGGCCCACCATCAACGTCTCTCCGAAAAACCAACACCATATAGGTGGTAGCAAAGACTTTTCCCCCTAACAATTGTGTACTGTGACTACACTCATCGACACCGGGAAGTAATAAACACAGCTTACTTTTCACAAAACAGTCCGTCCTTATTTATTATTTGCCTGGTATTAATTTACTACATAATATAAAACAATACGCAAACAAATAATGACCGCTCCCGTTGAATCCGATGATATTCCGCGAATATCAGATTACGTTTTTATTATTTCTAACTATGATTTCCACATTTACATTCATTCCGGAATTAAGCGAATGACATTAACGAACACAGTTCCTGCAACATTTATTCTTCAAATATGGCGGCTACAATTCCTTCATTACATCGACTTCCTACTTCATTCAATAGCCGCCAAGATGCTCTTAGACCCCGACACATTTATATTTTCAAAATCATATACCTTTAACTCTTCCCAAATAAATGACATAAACCGTGTCATTGTTGAACTTTACTTTTCGCTGCCAGAAGCTGCCAGTAAACAAGCTTACGTTAACTCGCATATTTTCACATGCATTTTTCAAGTACTAACTGTGGCGCGATGGTTAAGAATAGAGGTTTCGTTATCGCCAGTATCGACGTTCGATCCCATTCTGCTCTAAACCATTTTCTTTTCTTTTTTTTAAATTTAAAACATTCACCAACACGGTAGGGGGGGGGAGAGAACAATAGGCGGTTTCTTTTTTATTCAATAGGTAGTACTTTCTCCCGCGCAACGCCGGGCGACGGGTTCCGCTAGTTTTAAATAAAAACAAAAACAGTTTGATTTAAAATTGAATTTTTTAACACAGTAACAAATTTACATGAGTAGAACCACTTTTGTATTTTTTCTCTCTCGTTCTAACTTTTGTTTACTCTCTCTCTCTCGTTCTAACTTTTGTTTACTCTCTCTCTCTCTCGTTCTAACTTTTGTTTACTCTCTCTCTCTCTCTCGTTCTAACTTTTGTTTACTCTCTCTCTCTCTCTCCCGTTCTAACTTTTGTTTACTCCCTCTCTCTCTCTCGTTCTAACTTTTGTTTACTCCCTCTCTCTCTCTCGTTCTAACTTTTGTTTACTCTCTCTCTCTCTCGTTCTAACTTTTGTTTACTCTCTCTCTCTCATTCTAACTTTTGTTTACTCTCTCTCTCTCATTCTAACTTTTGTTTACTCTCTCTCTCTCTCGTTCTAACTTTTGTTTACTCTCTCTCTCTCGTTCTAACTTTTGTTTACTCTCTCTCTCTCTCGTTCTAACTTTTGTTTACTCTCTCTCTCTCTCTCTCGTTCTAACTTTTGTTTACTCTCTCTCTCTCTCTCTCGTTCTAACTTTTGTTTACTCTCTCTCTCTCTCTCGTTCTAACTTTTGTTTACTCTCTCTCTCTCGTTCTAACTTTTGTTTACTCTCTCTCTCTCGTTTTAACTTTTGTTTACTCTCTCTCTCTCTCTCGTTCTAACTTTTGTTTACTCTCTCTCGTTCTAACTTTTGTTTACTCTCTCTCTCGTTCTAACTTTTGTTTACTCTCTCTCTCGTTCTAACTTTTGTTTACTCTCTCTCTCTCGTTCTAACTTTTGTTTACTCTCTCTCTTTCTCGTTCTAACTTTTGTTTACTCTCTCTCTTTCTCGTTCTAACTTTTGTTTACTCTTTCTCGTTCTAACTTTTGTTTACTCTCTCTCGTTCTAACTTTTGTTTACTCTCTCTCGTTCTAACGTTTGTTTACTCTCTCTCGTTCTAACGTTTGTTTACTCTCTCTCGTTCTAACGTTTGTTTACTCTCTCTCGTTCTAACTTTTGTTTACTCTCTCTCGTTCTAACGTTTGTTTACTCTCTCTCGTTCTAACGTTTGTTTACTCTCTCTCGTTCTAACTTTTGTTTACTCTCTCTCGTTCTAACTTTTGTTTACTCTCTCTCTTTCTCGTTCTAACTTTTGTTTACTCTCTCTCTCTCTTGTTCTAACTTTTGTATACTCTCTCTCTCTCTCTTTCTCGTTCTAACTTTTGCTTAAGTAAATCATTTGTTATTGCGATAAAAATTCAACGAAAAAATACTTTGTAAAAAGTATATTTAAAATATTTGAAGAGATCAAATAGATATGATCACACACTCAATAATGCAGATAATGTAAGTAGTTTGTAACAAAAAAATCAAGAGAATAAAAAACACTGCAGTTGTGAGGTGTCACGCCGTCTTTTAGTTGGTGTGACACACTTTGCTACATATCAGTAGTTTTCATAGGTTTAAAGTCACCCTTCTCCTCAGGTCCATTTAAACAAATGATCATTAGAATGACATCTCGTACTTCCAGTCTCCAAGAATGTGTGACAAGCTGGACATTGTTGTTCAACATGAGATGTGAAAGAAGACAAAACTTGAATGATGTTTACCAAATGGAAAAGGGCTGAATATTTGTTCAGTTTAAAAATTCTTTTCACCTCCACTCAGAAAAGATTATGTTTTCAATCGAGTTTGTTGGTTTGTCAGTATGTTTGTTTGTGTACAGCCAAGTGTCCACATCACTTGACCAATTGTCACCATACTTGGTTAAAGTATTGGTCATGATTTGTGACACAATGAGTAAAGTGAAATTAATTTGTGGAATTAAATTACAACCTATTTTTTTTAATCAGCGATATTGAAACATCGCCTAAATATTGTTCTCTGACCAACTTAATTCAAAATGTTTTGTTTCCTATTGTAGGAAAAAGATTCAACCCCGGGATATATGCATGGCACAATGGTATCACAAACCAGGATAACACCCTGGGCTATCGTGGCACAGCATGACTGTTTCTCAGGTGTGCCGTTAACTTGAAACCTGACTATGTTTAGCCCCGAGTCACACAGACTATGACACTGAGTGACTCTCTGACTTGTTCACAATAGCACTGAGACCAGGACGAACTTGTTCACAGAATGGCTAGCTTTTCAATCACAACCATCCAATAAGTCAGAAGTTTTGGATCTTTCAAACATCAGGCTATTTCTTTCAGGAAACTGAATCATTGTAAAAAAATCCTTGTTCAAATGCAGCCATTATAAATCAAGAAGCTTTATCTTTCTTACAAGCCTTGGTTCGGTTCACCAATCTCTATGGCATTCCGTCCAGCCTATGATAATGCCAAGACCTTCCTGGCCAGTGGCAGTTTGTTCAGCTGTCTTTCACTTTACAATGGATACCAAGAGAAATTAGGCATGTGCCATATTAAACTTACCATTCTTATCTTCTCGAGTTGGTTTGGGAGCAGCTATGAGAAAAGCATACAGACTTTAAAAACTTGCCTATGCAAGATTATCGACAGAAACAAGGTGAACTTCTCTTCATGTTTAATATGATAGTAAAGATTATAGCGGCAAAGTTAACCCTTTTGGTCCACAAAATAAAAGTGCTGAAAATCATTTCTGTGCATAGGGCTCCAAACATACATCCGCCTGAATTAATAAAAACAAAACATTTTGAGCCAATCAGATGCATCTCTTTGAATTTGTCGAATTTGCCTTTTTATCCACCTCAAGCGCATATAAGGATAGATTTTTCCTTCAATAAACATGTTGAGCCAAAATCCACGACAGAGCTAACATCTAAATTATGCCAGCTTCCCTCGCTCCTCTGTTGGGCCTTGGGAAAGCTAAATAATACATTTCTCCACTCATGTACACACGCAGTCATATGGATCTGCACTCTGACACTAACACGACATACACACACACACACACACAATGCCTTAACTCTTTCACACTGGATGCTACTGATTGAAAACAAATGTAGAAACTTATTCATTTTAATACTCCTAACATTTCTTATTGAACTTTCTATAATGGAAACAAATTAATATTGATTCTTAACCTTCTAATTTAATGTAATTCGTGTAATTGAGTGAGGAAATTTTGATTACGACTTTTCTGACCTGTGGATAATTCACAGCCCTAAAATAATCAACTCGGACTTCCTCAATATCTTTGCTAATGCATCCCCCTTCTTCTGCAAAGACTCTCAAAATATGAACCAACATTCTGTTTTCCTATCTATGTAAACTTCTATTTTTAAACATAAAAATGTCTTTTTTGTGAACTTATGCTTTTGTACTAATTATTTTGTTTGTGTTTATTATATAACATTTCTCACGCTCTCTTACACACATATAAGCTTGGTGCCAAACCTGTCTACCATGGGTAGCCCTGCGAAAAATCGGAGTTCTAGACAGCATAGCTCTGACACAACCACGGTGAGGATGGTGCTGACATGTTCGACACTGCTGACATGCATGTTGCTATAATAGTAAGCTTTATCAACCAATGTCATATTTACTACACACAGATTTTTTAACATTTTTTACTTTTGCTTTCAGATTCTGATGTGAACAGAAATGGATTCTTACATTGAAGAAAATACATTTTGATGGGAAATCTGTAAAAGAAAAAAGAATCAATTTCCTGAGACATTTAACGGACTAAAAATGTGATTTGAGTGAATATTATGAAAAATATTTTTCATCTGAATCTCACTTGAAGTCAATACTATTTTTTTTTCTACATGCAGTAGAAGAGAAAGAGGCTAAGATACCTCAATCGATCTATATCTACTGCTGTGGAAGTAACATTTTGGTCTGGATTTTGATATACTAGTGGGTAAAATTGCAGTATAGTTAACAGTTGAGAAATCATTAAAAAACAAAAAACAAATAACTTCTACCAAATGCAGTGGAATTTAATTATCTACTGTCCTGTATACTTTTAAAATGCTGAAACTCTAAGTTTTTCTTATTTCAGAATGTGTTTTACACCAAAATGGCTGACCACATCAGGCCTTACTTCGGTTAAATTCATGCTGAAAAAATGGTAAAAAAAAAAATTACTTACTCTACCACAAACACTAAGTCCAAATGGCAACCCTCCTCCCATACAAAAAACTTTATAAAACCACACTTAATTGTCTAAGTTTAGCAAGGTAAAGCCAATACTTAAATCGCCATGTTGTTTTTCTTGTGTCGATAAGTCACACGATCATAGAAATAAAAAATCTGAATTTCTACACAATTACAAGTATACAGGTCAGTAGAGAATTTAATTCTATTTGTTGTTTTTCTTTTTGATTTCTACACTGTTAACTATATTACAATTTTACCCACTTGTGACATATGCACTAATTATTTTTCAAGTGAGAATAACTTAACAACAAATATTTTTTACTACTTAAAAGACGGCAAACATTCTCAGAATATTGATAGATGAAACTTCAGACGACAGCTCGGTGGTAATAACTTTTTTTAATTTGTTATGTGTGAAAAAACGTAACAGAAGATGGTTTTAAAATTTCTATTACGACGACTCTTTTGGTTTGGGAAATGTTTGATGAAGTTTTCAATAGAAAAATAAACCACGATAATAATATGGAAACAAACATGGGTGATACTCTATTTTCTTGTAATACATGTAAAAAAACATTTTCAACAGAGGATAGTGTGAAAACTCACATTATGACACATGATAAAGAGACTCCTTTGGTTTGTGAAGCGTTTGATGAAACTTTTAAAAGCGTAGACCAAGAAAATAATATAGAAAATCACACAAGGGATACTCTATTTTCTTGTAATACGCATGAAAAAACATTTTTAACAGAAGATAGTGTGAAAACTCACATTATAACACAAGTTGAAGAGACTTCTTTGGTTTGTGAAGTGTTTGATGAAACTTTTAAAAGTGTAGACCAAGAAAATAATATAGAAACTCACATTGGCGATACTCTATTTTCTTGTAATACATGTAAAAAAACATTTTTAACAGAAGATAGTGTGAAAACTCACATTATGACACATGATGAAGAGACTCCTTTGGTTTGTGAAGAGTTTGATGAAACCTTTAAAGGAGTAGACCAAGAAAATAATATAGAAACTCACACAGGAGAAACTATATTTTCTTGTAATATGTGTGAAACAACATTTTCAACAGAAGATAGTGAAAAAAATCACATTACAACACATGTTGAAGAGACTCCTTTGGTTTTTGAAGTGTTTGATGAAACCTTTAGAGGTGGAGACCAAGAAAATAATATAGAAACTAACATGGATGATACTCTATTTTCTTGTAATATGAGTGAAAAAACATTTTTAACAGAAGATCATATGAAAACTCATATTGCGACAAATGATGAAGGGAGTCATTTGGTTAGTGAAATGCTTGATGAAACTTTTAAAAGAGTAGACCAAGAAAATCACATTGAAACTAAAACAGGAGAAACTCTTTTTTCTTGTAATATGTGTGAAAAAACATTTTCAACAGAAGATAGTGTGAAAACTCACATTACGACACATGTTGAAGAGACTCCTTTAGTTTTTAAAGTGTTTGATGAAACTTTTAGAAAAGTAGATCAAGAAAATCACATGGAAATTAATGAAGGAGAAATTTTATTTCCTTGTGATATATGTAAAACATCATTTTCAACAAAAGATGGTTTGAAAAATCACATTATGACACATGAAGAGACATCTGCGGTTGATAAAACTTTTTCTAGAAAAATAGACACGGAAACTGGTTCAGCAGAAACTCCATTTTCTTGTAATATTTGTGAAAAAACATTTTCAACGGAAGATTGTTTGAAAAGTCACATTAGAACACATGATGCGGATCCTTTGATTTGTAGTATGTTTGATGAAACTCTTAGAAATGTAGACCAAGAAAATCACATGGAAACTAATGAAGAAACTTTATTTCCTTGTGATATATGTAAAACTTCATTTTCAACAAAAGATGGTTTGAAAAATCATATCATGACACATAAAGAGACATCTGTGGTTGATAAAACTTCTAGAAAAAAAGACACTGAAACTGATTCAGCAGAAACTCCATTTACATGTAATATTTGTGAAAAAACATTTTTGACAGATGATCGTTTGAAAACTCACATTAAAACACATGATGCAAAGAGTCCTTTGATTTGTAAAATGTTTTATGAAACTTTTAGAAAAGTAGACCAAGAAAATCACATGGAAACTAATAAAGGAGAAACTTTATTTCCTTCTGATATATGTAAAATATCATTTTCAACAAAAGATGGTTTGAAAAATCACATTATGACACATGAAGAGACATCTGTGGTTTGTGAAGTGTTGGATGAAACATTTACTAGAAAAGTAGATATGGAAACCCATACAGCAGAAACTACATTTTCTTCTAATGTGTCTGACAAAGCATTTCCAATAGAAGACGATTTGAAATCTCATTTTAAGATTCAAGTTGGAGAGAATCCTTTAGTTTGTGAAGTATGTGATAAACAATTTTCTCGAAAGGCTAAATTAAAATCTCACATGCGAATACATACTGGGAAAAACTCATACTGTTGTAACATGTGCGAGAAAAATTTCTCTCATAATCCAACTGAAGACACGAAATCTCACATGCAAATACATACTGGGGAAAATACCGATATACCGGTAGGATGCCCCATCCCCAGCAAAAACAAAAAGGTAAGAAAATTGAAAAATAAAAGGGAAAACTCATACCATTATAAAATGTACAAGACAAATTTCTCTCATAATCCAACTGAACAGGCGACTTTTTCTTGCCAAGTGTGTAATGAAGTGTTTTTCCAAAAGGGCGATTTGGAAGCACATATAAAAAGTCACACTGAGGTATTTGAAATGCGTGACATATATTTTGATATAAAAAAAGAGTTAAATCCTTTGGAAGTCTACACTGAGGAGATTGAAAAAGTGATATTTCATTGTGAAATATGTGGTGACGTTTTCTTAATGAAAGGTGATTTGGAAGCACATTTAAAAAGTCACACTAAGGTGACTCCATTTAAATTTGAAATGTTCGACAAAGATTTATCTATAAAGGAAGAGTTATATTCTTTGGAAACACAGGCTGGGAAGTCTCTACATACATGTGTATTCTGTAATAAGACCTTTTCTAAAAATGAACTGTTAATACGTCATGTGAGAATACATACCGGAGAGAGTCCATTTTCTTGTACATTGTGTGGCAAAGGTTTTTCTTATAATTGTACCCTCAAGAATCATATGAGAATTCATACCAATGAATTACCATTCCCTTGTGCTTTCTGTAACAAAGCTTTTTCAAGAAAAGATAAATTACAAGTTCATATAAGAACTCATACTGGAGAGACTCCATATTCATGTGGAATTTGTGGCAAAAGCTTTTCTCATAGATCTTCTTTGAATACTCACATGGTAATTCATACTGGAGAGAATGCATTTGTTTGTGTAGTGTGTGCTAAAGCTTTTTCTAGAAAGGAGAAGTTAAAACTCCATATGAGAACTCATACTGGAGAGACTCCATATCCCTGTACAATATGTAACAAAGCTTTTTCTTATAATTGTACCCTAAAGAATCATATGAAAATTCATACTGGCGAACTGCCATTTCCTTGTGCTGTCTGTGGTAAGGCATTTTCTAGAAAGGATAAATTACAAAGTCATGTAAGAATTCATACTGGAGAAACTCCATATCCTTGTAAACTTTGCAACAAAGCTTTTTCTCATAATGTTTCTTTAAAAACTCATATGCGAATTCATACTGAAGAGATTTCCATTTGTGTGTGAAGTGACTGGTGAAACTTTTTCTCAAAAACTATGCAAACTTATACAGGTGAAAATCCATTTTTTGCGACCAAACATTTTCAATGAATGAAGCCTTGAAAAATCATTAAGATCCATATTGGAAGAGGGAGGCTTGATCTCTGAGAATTAACTGAGCTAGAATGGAAAAAAAAGTAAAACTTCCTTGTCTGTGAAATATGCGGCAAAGCTTTCCCTAGAAAATATAAATTAACATCTTCCAAGAGACTTCATATTCTTGTAAAATATGTATGTTTTTTTTTTTTTCAAGACAGCAAGCTTTGAAAACCCATATTAGAATGCATATTGGAGAGACATCATTTTGTTTTTATATGTGTAGCAAAAAAGTCTTTTCTCATAAAAATTCCCTGAAAGCTCATATCAAAGATTCTATTTTATCGACTATTTCTTGAAAATAGGACTGAATCAGATTACCTTACTTCTAGAACAGACCAAGTAACTTTTAGTGTACAAATAAAACGCTTCCAACTGAGTTGAGGCCGTGTCGAATTAGACTGCTGCCCTCTCTTCTTATTTGATTCCACTATCACTCACTCCAAACTTGCTACCCTTGTTCTATACAAGATATTAAGCATCTCACCTTTTTTACAACAGCCAGTTTTTGCTTTTGCTCTCTCCCCACCAAAGATTTATTTCCATTTCTATCATTGTCATATATTTCAACCTATCTTCCTATTTATCAAAGTTCTTTAGTTTACCTGCTTACGTCAGTTGTCGTTTTCCTTATGATATAGAAAAATAATGTGATACATGTTTATGTTCTGTTTTCATCAAAAATAAGTGTAAGTACTACTGGACCATGTGAAATCGAGACTTACAGTAAAATATAAACAAGGAAGAAGTTAAATTTGCTTTTTTGCATGTACTATTCAGAGAGAGGAGTGATTAAAGATATCTTTATATTGTAAACCTATATTCAGAAATAGTGGATGTTATTTACTACCAACAGGAGTTATCTAGAGAAAATAAATAACTATATTATCAATTAATTAGAAACAAAGGACATGCTTATTTTTAGAATTTTTAAGATGATGATTGATTATTTGTATTATTTCTATCGATTGGACTACTATTCTCATCTTGGTTTTTATTTTCACAACGTTTCGACCGATGTAACCTCCGACCTTCAGGTGCTCTTTTTTTGAGCTTTGGAATTTTTATATCGAACTCGGAAATCTATACAGAATTTCGAAATGAACCCTTTATTTAATATTTAATCCACGGAGGTAGATTGTTCTCGTTCTGTCAGTCATGACCAGGTAAAAGTGTTAATTGATTTTTATTTTATGCTTATTTATTATCGTCTGTAATGAGGATTGAACCGTCAACCTCCTGAAGACTGTCACTTATAACTGACTGTTACTCAACGCCTTTATCCATTGCACCACGAGTTCATGTGTATTCTTAAGGTCAACGTATAGTTTGCTGAGTTTAAAGAGATGTTTTTCTCATTCAGCCTCAACTATCTTGATTTGTTCAAAATTAATTTCGAAAAAAAATGTGTAAAATCAACCTCCTACCATAACATCTAACAGTATTAGAGTAATCGTTCAGAATAACAACTTCTCAACATCAGGTTTCAAAAGCAAGGAATAAACATTAAAGAAAACAGTTGAAAAACTGTCACTAGTTGTTTATTTTACACAAGATTTTTACATTAAAAAATTTATACTCGATATTAAAGGCAATATCGGGTTAGACTAGAGAGAATTCTGTCACATTTCGAGATGAGGCCCTTCCAAACGACAACTTTAGTTTTAATAACATAAAAAAGAAATAATTTGGATCATTCGGATTATCATTGTTATCTTGAATGGTATTCTCACAACATTTCGCCTGATGTAACCCCCCAACTTTCTTCAGGTTATCTTGTTGAACTCGGGAATCTATACAGAATTTTGAACTGAACCCTTTATTTAATCCACGGAGTTAGATTGTTCTTGTTCCGTCAGCCATGACCAGGTAGAAGTATTAAGTAAGTAATGTTTATTTTATTCTTAGTTAGTATCGCCTGTAGTGAGGATTGAACCTGCAGCCTGCAGAAATCTGTCACTTAGGACTGATTGTCACTTAACAATTTTATCCTTTGCGCCACGAGTTCGACAAGATGCACCTGAAGAAAGTTGGAGGTTACATCTGGCAAAACTTTGTAAGAATAACATCCAAGATAAGAATAGTAGTCCGAATAATTCAAATAATACAAATTATCGATCCTCATCTAAAAACAATAACATTTATTCAAATACAGCGGTTGAACCAGATAATGGAAACACCTTGAAACCCTCTCATGAAATTCAGCCTTGTTAAGCTCTTAGCGAACAGGTTTTGTTGAAACAAGATCGAGATGATTGTTAAGCTCTGCTGTAATTTTGGGTGCCGTGGTTTTGTACTCTTTCTTCACAATCCTTACAAGGGATCTACGATCTCTTTCAGACAGCTTCGGCTTTCTTCCAGAATTTTGTTTCGAAGAGGATGTTTTCCCTTCTTTTTCATAGGCTGTCATCACCTTCGAGACAGTTCCTCTCAATACGGCCACCATCTCAGCCACTTCCGTTGCAGTAGCACCTGCCATACGGGCACCAACACTCTGCCCTCTTTGGAAATCTGATCTGTTATTTAAATTTTTCTTACTAATATGCACTATCTGAAATAAAAAAAATAAATTTAACCAATTAATTCAGGACAACAATAACCATAAGTAAAACAAATTAAACCAACATTTTGGTAATTTTTTAAAATTTTTATAAGTGTTTTTAAAATTGATGCAAAATTCACAAGGTGTTTCTATTATTTTGTCCAACCCCTGTATATTCATGTTGAGCATCATCGAAATACTTTAACAGATAAGAGATGAAAAGAAATTACATCTATATACTATTCAAACTCTGTGGATCTTATCTTGTTTGTTATCTTGCTTGTCAAAGCGCACACTTCATGATTATCATCAAAAAAGAAATATGTATGTTTGTTTGAAAGCAGCAGCAGCCATAACTGCTGGCTGCTGCTGCTTTTTGTTGTTGTTGAGTGAATTGGACTTCTGCACAGATCTCATGAAGATTGTGCCTCTGGATTTTCTGGTCTCCATTAAGTTCTCCTTGTTGGATGTAGCTAATTGTTATATCTGTAAGATTATAGGTTTTTACTTCTGACACCCAGAGCAGCAAGACTCAGAAATTGCATGCAAAGTCGGGCAAAGGTTTGGCTTAGAACACGCAAAGAAATGTCAGTTGCACATACGTAGAAGCAACGTTGTTATCCTCATCACATCATGGATTTATGATTCCACACCTGACACGTCCTTTCTTTCTGCACGCAGAGGCAGACGACCAGAGGATGACTGAACCTAATATTGACTCCTGCTGCTTTATCAACCAATGTCAAAGTTAAGAAATATATTTAGCTAGTGTACACTCTCCATTGAAAATGACGGAAAAAAAATTATCCTTTTGCCAGTGTTCACAGTAATATTCATTATTCATATTCATATAAAATAACGTCTGATTCGATGGAGTTAAACAAGAAAGAAAACGTCTCAAACTTGAAAGGTGAAAAGAAAAGAAAAAACGTATAAATCGGTATAGAAAGCAGAAAAAAGGAAAACTTCTCATTATGGAAATATATTGAAAGCGGGGTTATTTGACTTATTTGGTTTCTCAATTCCTCTAAATACTTTAAATGGGTTCGTCCAGAAGTTTTTAACTTGCTAACTTTTGTGTTACATATATATCCTATGTATATATAAATATATACGTCTTGCTTTTTATTATAGAGTAGCGGATAATATATATAACAAATATTGACTCAATGGTCACAGGTGATTCAGTAGAATATAAAACTTATAAGCAATAATTTGTAAATGTAACATGGGAATTTGGGATCATACCTACAGGGGCATCCTAAATGGGGAGTTGTGTAGCGACATGTTTGTTCACATTACATTTAAATGTCTGTATGTTGGTACAGTCAGGGAGAAGGAAGGAAATTCCAAAAGCTAACAGTTTGAGGAATGAAGTTAGAGTAGAAAGCCTTCTGGCATCTGGGGACCTCTTTAGTGAAGGGGTTGGATTTTTCTGATTGTCGGGTTGGTCGGAGGTATTTACATTTAGGGGTCACCAGTGCAGTAAGTTCGTCAGAGCACATTCCATTAAAGTACTTGTCAAACAAGCACAGTGATGCAACATTGCGGTGATACGACAAGGGCTGGAGCAAGGTTAGAATGGTAAATTCTCACTAAAGATTAAAACTAAATCGAGTGGAATTTGCCAGTAAGAAGTCGAGTAACAGCTACATGTCCCAGCAGTGAAGTCATGAGCACAGGAGGCTGCTAAGCTGACATGGAAAGAGGGAATCTCTCTTTCGACTGAACTAGCTAAGAAAGAGGCAGGCAGGAGGGTGTTTTATGTGTATACACGTATGCTATCTTTTTAAAACCCATTTGTTGATGTTTCTTTATTAATAATGAAATGAAAAGCTGTTATTAAGAGGAAGACAACGGCAGAGAGGAGAGAAGATGGAAACCCCATCACCACTGCGACTGTAGAAGTTTGACCAGTTGATTCTTCCAATGAAAAGGATGCACTGTAGGGATTGGAGAACACACCAACTATGTTACAAACATATTATAGGATTGCAATTCCAAGGTGGTTTTTTTTTGTGTGTGTGGAGGGGGGGAAGATGCTATGCCAGTTTTTAGTTTTTAATATTGAGAAATTTTTATAAAAAATTATGCTTTGCTAGTGTTCGCCCTAATATTCATATGAAATAATGTCTCAGTCAGTGAAGTTAAAAAAAAAAAGAAATAAGACAAAAAAAAAATGTCTCGAACTAGAAAGTTTTTTTAAAGTATCAATCAGTATAGAAAGAAGAAATGGAGGTGGGGGGAAGAAAGAAAATGTCTCATGGAAATAGAGTGGAGGATTTTCTTTCTGAATTCATTTGAGACTGGGGGGTCTTGCTATTTGCTGTCTTCCTTAAACATTTAAAATGAAGGTGACAAGAGAGAAGCACAAAATCAAGTATAGGTATTCTAACTTTAAGGTACCTTAACCTTGATCTACCCCCCCCCCCCCATAACCTGTACCCCTCCCCCCAATCTGTCCCACCTAATTTAGGCTGTATAAGTGAAAAATTCTTGGTGGATAAAGTGTATTCTGGAATTGCTACTCATATGTCCACCACTACCACTGTGGTATCTTGTCCATTGTCTGCTACCCTCAAGGGCTTGGCTGGCTTTTCTGCCGTTTTCCTGGCCTTGACTTATACACTGTTTTATTAATCCAACAATCTATGAATGCGTTGGGGCTGGGAAAGAAGTGAGGGGGTTGGTTGGGGTGGGGAGGGTGCTGTTTAGGGCAGTGTGTATGGGGTAGTTTTTGGAGTACACATTTATTCATATTCGGTTATACTCCTTAATTATTTATATGATATAGCTATTTACTATAGAATATAATTTAAGTTAATTTTTATTTTTTGGGTGGTATTTTAGAAACGTGTGTGTCCATGCATAGATAACTATGTGCCATTTTAAATCCATCTTCTGTAGACATGTTCAGAGTAAAAAAAACTCAAGTAGATCCCACTCCTTCTCTCCTGATAACTCCTCTAATAACCGAGATAATATTGTTAGTAAATCTATGGCAGGAATACATTTATCAATGGAATTATAGGGGATCACGACTTTTAAATTTACTTACTTTTCTTTAATAATAGTATAATATTAAGTGGATAGATATTGATGAGTCAACCTTGGTGACATTATTTAATCTTTAATCTTGCATACACAGACTCTACCTTTCTCTTGTCCTCTGAACTTCTGGATAAAGCTTAGATTAAAATTGGGTCAGGTCACTTTCATCATTACTAACTCACCAGCCGGGTTTTGAGTTACCATTTGAGATAAGTTGTCCCTGACTCCACTTTCACCCTCTCAACCTTTTTGTGCATGACAGCCACCTAACCCATCTGAGCATAAAACTTTTCTATTCCCTCAACTCAACCCCTCCCCATTTTCCCCTCTCTTTCCCTTTCCATAATTCCTAATATGGTGACTGATTCTCAAGTACAAGGGTCTATACTTCTATCTAAGGTCAATTAGTAATAAATCCCATTCCATAGTTGGGTGTTGGCCCGGTCATTCGTTTTCTGTGACTCTCTTGACTCTACAGGCGGGCTTATAATTCCAACCCTTCTATTAAAATCCTTAAATTGATGACAGTTTTTTTTTTTTACCGTTATTTGAACCCTAATCCATAGGATTATATTGTGGAGAAACTTTTTTTCACTTTCAATTACCAGGATTATTACTGCAAAGGAACTATTTTTAACGCTTAATCATTTTTTCATTTTTAAGACTACACACTCTTTCCCAAGCAAACCCCCACCTACATTTTTAAAATAACCTCATTTGAAACTGGATTTCTAATTGCTTTTATTCATTCATATTTGTTGGTTTTATACTCAATTTTGTCAAACTGTTTCTTGTCTTATGTGTGATACCTTTGACTTATGTATTTTGCTCTAAGAAATTGTATTTCGTTTTTTTTTGTTTTTTTCATATTTGAAAAACCCTTGGTGCTCTTCCACCTTTATGTTAATCCCATGGAAAATTCTAAGTTCTCTCTGAATAGTTTTGTTTCTTACTAAAAGTAATTCTGACATAATCCAGCTTTAGTGACTGCAGGTACCTTATTGTTCATACTGCGGTCATTATTACTGTGATGTTCTTGGATTGCTATTACTATTATTTTTTTCTTATCCCATAATATTCTATTTTAGATTGATATCCAATGTAGACCTTATCAATTCGATATGTATTACTTTAACTTTGAATATCATTATCACTAATAAGATTATTATTACTATTATCATTATTAGCTTCATTATAATTATTATTACTACTATCTTATTATTGAAGGTAGAAAGATTTTATTAATATAATTATTATTATCATTGTTAATATGATTGTTATTTCTATTGATAATTATTGTTTTTATTGATATAATCACTGTACCATTGTAACTACTACTATTACTATAATTATTGGTATACTTATTTTTACCTTTACTAAGATTAATATTATTAGTAGTAGTAATATTTATATTAACAAATGGTGGAACTAACATATGTTTCATGTGTCCTCTGTTATAAGTTTTTTTTTTAAATGTATCTTTTTAAATGTGCTATTTTTAATGTTTTTTTATTTTTTTTTAAATGTGTCTTTTTACATGTGTTATTTTTAATGTTTTTTTTTTTAAAATGTTTGTGAATTATGTAAAGGATGTTGATGCTTTCACTCAAATTTCTGTTAGTGTATAAGACGCTGAGGAAGAGACATATTGTGAATCATATATATATAAAAAATAAGAAAATTAAATATGATTCCTAATCGTGTCTGAAACGATCGTATGCCAGAATATTGATGACTTTGAATTCTTGGAACTGTAATAAATAATGTCATAAATCTTTTGATTTATTTATTTATCACTATTCAATCCAATACAGCTCTGTTGGATCTTAGGGTCTATTCATTGAGCTGGTCCCAATACCTGCAGTATCGGAGTTCAAAGGTCTCTACCAGGGGCGGGCAACCTCCGGCCCACGAAGGCTTAGCGTCCGTCCGGCCCACCACCCTGCTAGGCTTTATTATTACAATCCGGCCCGCGGACCTCCCAGTAAAACTCATATCATTTTGTGACATAGATGTAAAAGTAGGTTTCAATTAAGGTTTACATTGGGATAAAAATGTATAAATATCAGCGAGCGATGATGCATGTATATTTCATTTTTCGGATCTTTTTAAGAAGATCCCCACCACTGCCAAGGGAGACAACTTTTCGGCTTGCTAAATTCTTTACGCGTTAACCCTTTTCACACGCCGGCATCGAAAATATGATGGGTATGGCCTACACGCACCAAACTGAACCACACAAGGAATTTTGTTAATCCTGTCTCCGGAGCACACACTCAGACAATTGAGTCGTGTTGGAACACATACAAATTGCAAAATAAGCGGCAATGTGGCACCCATCGCACACTTGTTGACAGCTACCTCTGCGAGTTCGTGTGGAGGCAACGATATCGGGGAACTGATCTTTTCGTGCAAATTCTAACTGATTTAACACAATTTTATCCCCCTCAATAAAAAAAACATCCCTTATACATTCTTATTTTGTTAATTTTTTTAAGCAAAAGTGGCTGAAAAGTCACCCATTCGTGCAAATCAAATGCGTAAAGAATTTAGCAAGCTAAAAAGTTGTCTCCCTTGGCAGTGGTGGGGATCTTCTTAAAAAGATTCCATTTTTCTTTAACTATTAATGTTAAATCTTTGGCCTGAGATAAAAATAGAAAAAGAGAAAGAGAGAGGCAAAGGAGAGACGAGGAAAGGGCATGAAACATAGAACTTATCTGAGGTGTGTCAAAACGAATGCTGGATCAACTTGCTGCTTCCCACGTTCCTTTTTTTATGATTCCAAAATGGCTCTTCGTTGGCGCCTTTTATAACATCACATACAGAAGTCTCTTGAGAAAAAATATCAGATTTGTAGAGTGTTCAATGCGATTTTTCTACAATTTATTCATGTAAACAAAATATAGTAATTCTGAGATTTCGTTTTTCACTCCGGCCCGCGATCTCCTTCCAAAAGTCTCATCTGGCCCTCACTCTGAAAAGGTTGCCCACCCCTGGTCTATACGTTAGTCCACATATACTCCATTCAAATCCTTTTGACCATCATTTTTAATTATATACAAATATATACACATTGGTCTTTATTATAGAACTGAGAATACACAAAATTAATACCTATTACTGTAAGTGATTTCTTGATGACAAACTTCCATATGACTTATAGCTGGAGGAAAGTAGAGATTCATACCTTTGGTTTAGTTTATCTGTTTCTACTGCATATAAACACTGTTGTGGGCTATTTAACATTCAAACACTGTTAATATACAGCCACAAAGTATGCACACCCCTGGCTGTTTATTATCTATATACTTTTTTTTTTTTTTAATTAAAACAAATTTTTTTTTTTTTACTATTGTGTCATCACTTATTTAGGTTAGGAGACACGCGAGGATGAGGGTTAATGAGACAAAATGATTGTCAGCTGAAAGATGAGGAACACTATGGAAGTACTAACATAAATCAATGGTATAAACTGATTACTTATGGAGCAGTTTATGATAAAAAATTGTTGACATGGGATTTGAAGACACCCAAATTGTAATCAGCAGGAAAGCAGTTCCATGGTAATGTGTTTCACAGGTGGGAAGCCCTTGCAAAGAAGCTCTGTCTATGGAAGTTCTGCCTGATGCTAGGCACTGTATTTTGAGATCTTTGGTTTCATCAAATTTGTAAGTAATTACATCCATCTTGAACTCCTGTGTGAATCTATCCATGGTTTAAATAAAAGGTTTCAGTTCAAAATTCTGTACCGATTCCCGAGTTTGACAAGATACACCTGAAGAAGGTCGGAGATTACATCGGACGAAACCTGAGAATAATATCCAAAAGGAGAACGGTAGTCCAAATAACACAAATTATTAATCCTCATCTAAAAAAATCCGAAACATAAAAACTACTTTTTAAAAAACTTTTTATTTCAATTCATTTAAATTACAATCATCCCAACTACTATTATAAGCTCTTTTCAAGGTTTTTATTCTTTTCTCGACACACAAAATGACAGTAGCCATTTTGTTTTGTAGATTAATTTGTTTGCAAATATGTGACTAGTTACAACATGCATTGTTTTTGACTAATTTCTCAACTGTATTTCTTTTGAAATAATTTATGCTGCCAATAGTAACGTTTACCTTTAAAATGGTAAATGACTCATTTTCTATGGCCTTTGACACACAACTGCCAATTTTCGACCAGCAAAACAGGACAGCTGCCAGTAGAGTTAAATGAAAATAAACAAATTTAAAAAGTGAGTAATTTCCGATGTTCAGAGTGCAATAACCATAGGAAAGACATAAATTTGAACTGAGACAGGTGTAAAAAAAATCATTCTATTTCTTTCCGTGGTTTCCTTCTTTTGAGAAACACCCGATAGTCCTTTCAGAAGCGATCTAGGAGGAGATAAATCATGCTGAGAAAGTTTTATTAATTACATCTCTTGACTATTCAGATCTGATCCTTTCTATTATAATAAATGCCTCCTTTCAGTCTCAAGAGACAAAGGATACCTCCCCTAAGAGTGTCTGCGCAGTGGGGTGGGAGGTGGGTGTCTATAGTGAAGCAAGGGTTGCGCAAGCGCCAATAATCCTTCTGAACTGGGATTACTTTAGTCCAGTAGCTAGAAATCCAGGATGACTGGAAACAAGCTACAGAAGACTGGTGTTAAATGAAGAGTTTTCCTTCTAGACTAGTTGCACAAACAAGAATTCAGAATCTAATCTTCTTCTAAAACTGTGTTCTGCGGCTACGGTAGTCAAATGACATCTTGTAGCTGCAATCAGTCCTCCATGCTAGTCCCAGACCATCTGGCCTTGTCATACCCTCCTATTTAATCCATAGCTGGAGAGTGATGCAGTAACCCCGACAGAACTCAAACCAAGCCGAGCCCATCTATAACCACCACACACCACTTCTCTTATAATATTACAAGATTATTGGAGTCACCTTCCTTTAAAACATCCCTGCGTCCTATTGTAAAGATGTCTCAGTGTTTGAAGAAGAGCCAATCAGGGGCTGCCTAGTGAAACTACATTAACCCAATTTGCGGACCTTTTTTCAACTTTTAGTCTCTTTCCCTAATCCGCTTCAAAGGTAATGCATCTATAAAAACAGCTCCCTGATTACTGACAGTCGTGCAGATTATACATATTTAGGGAAGCCTTGGAAGGTCTTATGGGTTTGCCACTTACAGTTGTTATGCTCCAGTTTCGTTAGGACTACAAAAACTTATACGCAGCACAATAATAAAAAAAAAGATAAATTCCGGAGGTGGCTTGAGGTTCCAGAGCTCTGATTTGAATAATAAAAGAATGCAGGGGGGGGGGGGGTTCTCCAATTCAAGACACCAGTAAGTATAGAAAAGCAGCAAACAAACAAGTGAGAAATAATACAAGACAACCAAGTTAGAATTTTAGATACAAATATTTATTTACATAAAATACAAAACAGAAATATGAACAAGAGATTAAAATCTAACATGGCAAAAGGGATTTAAAAAATATATTTAACCGACAAGCAAAGAACATATTTAAATACACAATATTAGTTTATGAGAGTATACCTGTAAGACAACATGCTGCCCTCTCGACGACCGTCGACCTCCAACGTTGTGTTTGCCATGGTTTTCTTCATCGTCCTTCTAACTGTGTCATTTATTCCACTGATGAATCGTTGAGAGCACAGCACTGGTTTACAAAGCAAAACAACGCAACTCACAAGATAAACACAAACTCAGATACATTGTGTTTCAAGCAGTTGTATTCTGGTTGCGTGTGATATCGAAAGGGACCCCCAAACGTTAATGTCTACATTTTAGTTAACTGAGATTAAATTGTCTGTCGAGGCGATCAATGTCGTTCGTCAGCTCATTTCATCACTGGGAGTCCGATTAGTATCAGATACAGAGGAATTATTAAGTTCTGGATAACAGTGTCAACGCTACAAAATCTTCAGATGGGATCACTCATCCAGATATCGGATTTATAACCGCAGGCAATATGAAACAGGTTTAAATATGGTGATTTTACTCCAAGTTGTTGGATGAAGAGGATAATGGCATTTTATCAATAAGACAGGTGAGTAGGTTTTGAAATTAGTTCTATAACTTGATTTAAACTTCTCGTTTGCAATGGAAATAAGTCAGGATATTCAAATTGTTCACAGAGGCATTTTCATGCTGGAAAATCCCTTTTGCTTCGGTGCACGTTTTTGCCCAGTATTTGATGTAAGACAAAAAACAACTTTTTCCCTTTTTTTTCGTCGTCTTCATCTTCTTTTCCTTTTTCTTTGGATGTACTTCGCCAAGGTCGTTGAGTGCATCAACCTGCATTTGGTAGGGTGATTAAATCCGTATCATATGACTGATGTAAAGGGGGATTACAAGAAATGATATGTGTCTTGATAATCTATATTTTCTTTTCGCTCGTAAACTGGAATAGGAAATAAAATATAAAAATGTATTAATGTGCCCGTGGGGTATTTTGTCTGATAAAATAAGCTTCTAAAATCTTAAGTCGAATTTTAAGTTAAATAGTAGTACAACACAACACTGTACAAAACATTTAGTCCTACTTAGTATTTAAAAAAGCTTAAGTTGCACCTATGAAGCCTAACAATTTACCTACACTGGAATTACTAGTAATATTTGTGGCTATCAAGGGTTTTTTTTACCTGTCATTGACTATTGATAACAGCTTGTTATAAAACTTTTAAAAGGTTAAACACTTGGCTTGCAAGTGTGAGTTGGGGGTGGTAAATGTAGTGGGAATGGGTTTTATTTAGTGACAGATCCTCTGAGTGAAAGAATTCAGTTTGATGCGAGGAGGAAGACACTCTTTCACAACTCATTACCATGGACTAACAGCATTGGCTGATAAAATGATATAATAAAACTATATTTTTTAAGATAAAAATAAATTTTATATATAGTTATTTTTTAAGCTTGCAGACTCACGCCCTTTGTCGGACGCGGCACAATTAAGGCTCCCATCCCTGGACCAAGAGACTTTCTTTGACAAAAAAACAGAGAAGAAATGCTGACCAAACAATTACCCTCAAAGTTCAGACCAACGGTGGCAGTACCACAATTTTGCCGATCTTGAGACACAGTGCAAAACTATTGACAGCAACTCACACGATCCTCGTGGCTCTGGATTCAAACTCAGATCATATTTAGCAGCTAATACCACCATACCAGTGAGGGCCATGATTAGTGCACATTGGTGACTTAAGACCCAATATTCGACCCAGAGATATATCCACGGCACAATAGTATCACAATTGGTAACTTACGACTTAGGATTCACCACCCAGGCTATCATGTAACAGCCATATCACATTTAGCGCAAAGGCGCCCAGAATACTACACTGAGTGACACCTGGGTAATGATCGGTTCATAAAAATGCTGAACTAAATTTTTTAAGGGTAATCTAACAACAAACTTTGCAATTCTCCTAATGTAAAAATGCACCTGAATTAATAAAAGATTTTAATTTATTCCTAGACAAAAAGGAGGTAATCAAAACTACAGGTGGAATACGTAGATTATGAAGTTATCAATCTTGACTAAACTTATGATGCAGACATCTTCGTAGTCAACAAAATCTGTCTTTCAGAGTTTTCGATATCTAAAACAAGACAAGCTGTCAAAACGCTTATTTCTCAATGTATCGAATGTTAAAAATTCAATAATCTTGCTTTCAATCATCCTAAAGTAACCAATCTGCTTAAACACGGTCAATTTCGTTAAACCATTTTTAGATACTAGAATAATAGTGGGGTTCCCACCATGAGAAAATTTTCATTTTCACTTCAAGTTATTGCAAATGTTTAGTTTTTGGTATTAGGTCGAAGCTTAAGGTCTAAGTAACAATTTTGGTCCGAGTGGACAAAGCTCACATGGAGTCTTCATACATTCCCGCCATTTTCCAAGATGGCCACCATCAAAATTTAATAATGTCAATATCTCAGAAACTATTCAACCTAGGTTTTCATGGTCAAGAAATCAGATAAAACCATTTCTCACTACAGCAGAGTATTTATTTCTCCCGAAATGGTAAAATTCAAAATGACCACCACCAAAATCCTATATCAGCTATACTTCCAAAACCACTAAACCTTAAGTCATGCTGTTGGTGTCCATGCTTAGAGATTTATTGCAAGGGACGCACACAGTTATGTCTCTAAATCAGTAGGTGTATCTCTGTTCCCCAAAAGTAGAAAAATAACCATGGCAACAGGCTATAAGAACATGCCAGCAGAATGACATTGTGGGCGCGGGGCCAGAGGTTCCCTGATGATGCTACCATATAGCTAAGTATTTTTTATCTACAGGTGACAGTGTTGACAACATAACCATGAAACCATTATAAACTAATATTTTTAAGATGTTTGCTTCTCTCTGATTAACCAACTGGACTTCATGTGTAATTAAGATCTCACATTTATCTTTTGTGATCATGGAATCAACTTAGATTGTTTGGTGGGATATCACTGCAGTACACGAACTCATTAACACATTTTCTGTAGCTTGCAAAGAGAAACCAACAGTGCAATTCTGGTTACTCATTCACAAGTACGAACAGCAAATCCATACTGTTACTCTTTTATGGAATCCTCAGTACGTTTTCTCATTTTCTGTAACAGAACCCTTAGGAAAACTTTACAAGGAATTGATAGAAATGCAATCGCATGGTAATTTGCTGGATCAAATTTGTCGCTTTTTTATGAATAGGGTTAACAAGAATTCAATGCCAGTCTTTAGGTGATTTTTCTTTATTCCATACTTTTATGCTGATTTTTTCTAATATATCGATCATTGCTTCTCCACCTGCTTTAATCACTTCATCTATTATTTCATCTATACCTGGGGATTTTCTATTTTTCATTATTTTACTCGCCTCTCTTATTTCTGCTTAGGATATTATAGGTTCTCTGCTTTCTGATTGTACTGTGGCCATGAATTTCGTTGACAGCATCAGGTTGATGAGGAAAAGATGTATTAAGATGTGTCTGAAAATGCCTTCCCAGCAGGACCGTACCTCATACAATCGACTGTGTTTATCTTTAACTGTGACTAAAGATTTTTCCGGTTTACACTGACTGTTTCGAATAGGTTTCTGTTATTACGTTTGAAATCATCTTCAACATTTTCAATTTTCTTCTCCAAGTTTCTTTTCTTTTTTATGGAAATTGCTCCAGACAAGGCATGAAGCCACTTGATGTAAGGAACTAACAAGAACAAAAGATGATTATCACAAAGACAGGAGATGCCTATTTGCCTTAATCTTGAAAAGACTAAGGCTATAGGTAGGAGGAAAACAGTCAACAGGAAGAGAGTTCCACAAACCTGCAGTTCTTGGAAAGAAGCTACTGAAATAGGAAGCTGTATTAAAACAGCAAATTGATAGAGATCACTAGATCAACGAATCAAACGAGCTGGAACAAAGGAAGCAGGGAATAGATCAGACAATTCTGAAGAACACATGTCATAATAGTATTTATAGAAAAGACTAATACTAGCAACATCACGTCTGTGAGAGAGAGAGTGCAGAGAAGAAGGGTAGGGCCAATCAAATTGCAGATACGTTTCTGCACCTTATCAAGAACCGCTAAATGGGACAGAGATTCACCAGCCCAAATATGACAACAGTACTCCATACATAGACATAGATAGTAGATTTGTAGAGAATAGCCTAAGTTGTGAGAAAGTGTTTGGAGCGATAGAGAGAACCGACTTTACGAGAAGCAGAAAGAGCAATGGATCTAATGTATGAACTCCAAGAAAGATTTGATGAGAGAGAAAGAGTAAGAAGTTTCAGAGTCGATTTCTCCTCAAGAGTAGAGCCATCCATAAGAATCTCAGGAAGAAAAAGGACACACCTACGATTTAAAGACAGGATTAAATGAAACAAGCCATTTCGTCTCCCAATACACAACTGAACCTAGATCAGATCAGCTGCATATTTCAACTGATCTGAGGGAGATGGGCGAGAAGCAACACCTGAATAGATGTTAATTTTCCGAATAATATGCTTTGGAAGATCATTGATATAAAGAAGAAACAGTGTTGGGCCTAGAATAGAGCTCTGAGGAACACCAGAATTGATAGGAAAAGAAAATGAGGAGACATATAAAGTTACTCGCAAGCTTCGATCAGAAAGAAAAGACCCAATAATATCAAGAACCTTACCATTAATACCATAACCCTAAAGTTTGTGTAGAATACCAGAATGACACACTGTCAAACGCAATGGCCCTGCCCTCTCCTGAATTATCTATAAACTGACAGATCTCCTCAGTTACAACAGTTAAAAGATCAGAAGTTGAACGAAAGCCATACTGAACATCACTAAAGAGGCCCAGACTTTCCAGAAAATGAACAAGCTTGCCATTAACCAACCTTTCAAAACCTTTGCTAATAATGGAGAGGGGACTAACAGGAAGTACTTAGTTGAGTCAGCATTTTTAAAGATAGGGACAACAGATGACTCCTTCCAACAAGAAGGGAAACAGGACTGACACAAAAAGAGATTTAACAATTTTTAGAAGATAAAAGAAAGTTCAGGAGCACAAAGTTTGAGAACACCGACAGGAATTGAATCAGGGCCGGAAGCCTTAGACTGGTCAAGATCAGAAAGAACCCTAGCAACCATCTTTGGAGTGATAAGGACAGAATCAAAGGAAAATCAGGAAGACTAGAGTCATCAAGAGAAGAATTGTCAGCAAAAAGACGAGCAAAGAGATCCTTAGAAAATGAAATAACCTGAAGACCATTAAAAAGAGGAGGAATAGCAGACTTGCCACTATTAATAACATTATTGTAGATTCTCCAAAAATCATGAGAGCCAAACTTTTTGAAATGAGATACTCATGAATCCTTTGAGAATAACCAGACTTAGCCTCAGAGATTTCTCTCTTGCAGGCATTGCTAGCTCTTCTGTAGGATTGTCTAGAAGCCTCAGAACCACCCCGACGATACTGATTAAAGTAATGGTTATGATGGGCAATGACAGAAGCACAAACAGATGACAACCAGGGAGGAGAATGAGGTTTAGTTTGAAACTTGTGATGAGGAATAAAAGTGTCAATTCCAACAAGAAGCCAGTCAGTAACCTCCTTAGTAGCATCATTCGGAGACATACCTAAGATAGAACGCCATGGAACGTCACATAAGAAGCTGCGAAAACCATCCTAATCAGCCTTCCTGTAGTTAAACGTCTTCCTAGGGACGGATAATCAATAGAAGACTTCACCAAAAAGTCAACATCAACATCAACAACAGCATAATGTTGAACTTTCAGGTTTCTTGTAGTTATTGAAGGAAAGTAGCTTTGTCTTTGCGGTATTAAAAGTTACCATCTATTTATGACCCCATTCCACAACAGCCTTAAGTTCACTTTCTAAGGATACAGCCATTGCCTCGGATATGTATGCGTCCGTTTTGCTTTACATGATGAGAGTAGAGCATGGTGCCCTTAGCAAATATACCTATCTCAGACTCGATGTCATCAGGAAGGTCGTTTATGAAAATCAGGTCCGAGGATGGATTCCTGGGGTACACCTACATTTATGTCATATTGCTTAGATAAACGGCCATCGAGGACAACCTGGATATTTCTTTTGGTTAGGAAGGATCTAATTATATTAAATATTCGTCCAGTAGTACCATATGAGTGAATTTATAGGAGGAGCTCTTTATGCCAGGCCTTGGATATATCAAGCGATACTGTCCTAGCTTCACCTACCTTCTCCAGTGTATGATATATGCATTCAGAGATGACCGTTAAGATATCCGCAGTAGATCGTGCTCGTCTAAATCCATACTGGCGGTCATTTATGAGGTGCTGGACTATCGCTAGATTGATTAAGGATTCAAAGATTTTAGCAAAGATCGGGAGTAGGCTGATTGGGCGATAGTTCTGAGGATCTGTTCTATCCCCAGAATTCTTGAAAACTGGAACCGCAGAGGCAATTTTCCAGCTATCAGCGAAGCAAGATTCAGCAAGATATTTGTTGTAGAGTTTGGAGAGGACAGGGGCCAGTTCTGCAGAGCATTTCTTTATTACTATTACCGGTATAAGATCAGGTGCACAAGCTTTGGATATGTCGATATTTTTTATGATGATCCTGACCTGAAATGGGGTGATGACCAGGTTTTCAAGTGTAGCTTCAGTCCGCAATGGGAATTTAGGGAGATGGTGGTTTGCTGCGTCCAAAGTGGAGTTTACGGCGAAACGCTTTGCAAGTAGTTCAACCTTATCAGCTGTCGTGCAAATGACATCATTGTGGTTTGATAACGGGGGGAATCGTTGATTGTCCATTGTTCACGACACTATTATAGATTTTCCAGAAATCACGAGTGCCTAGTTTCTGTGACTGAATGCGTTTTTTGGTTATCTCTGTATACCTTCTCTTTGCTTCACCTTAAACTGCCTTACAATTATTTCTTGATTCTATAATTTCTGTCTATTCGCAGTTGAGTTATGGCGGACGAACTTTCGGATATCTTGCTGCCTCTTAGCAATGGCAGCTGCACATTTCGAGGTGAACCGTTGAGGGGAGTGGGGTTTGCTGAAGAATTTTCGCATGGGGACATAGGCTTCAATGCCTGCTTTGACCCATTCGGTTAACTCATTTGCACACTGATTGTAAAGGTACGCCACACTCTTCGACACCAGTGGGTATCTTGTCGGCCACTCATGAACAGGTGTTTGATATCCTGGTCGTGGTGCCAAGTATAACAGATACCCCACTCTATTCCACGTCACGGAGCCTGTCATAAACATGTACCCCACTCGTCGTCTGTGTATCTGTGTTCACACTTCTGGTTCTCTACACAGAGATCTTGCCAGACCGTGAACACTCTTTTGGCCGTTGATCGTCGTAGTGGCAATAAAAAAAAGATGTCGGTCGAATCTCCTCTAGGTCGGAATGATGATGATGATGATGATGATGATGATGATAGAGATGGCTTTGTCGAACTCGTTTCTGTGAAGGCAAGGTTATTCAAGCAGAACAAATCAACAATAGAAATAATTCAACAAACATCGGCGAAGTCTTTTTGGTATGAAATAATTATTAAACAATTAAAGGAAGAAATTGATTAACGTTGAATTGAAAATCTATCTTTTGATAAAATGTCTTTTGTGTTAAACTATTTCTTCGTCTCTCTGCACGTGGGGGGATCCATTTAAGATTGCAAGTTCTTAATTAAGTCATAAGTTGAACTAAATTATCTACTTAAAACGATTGGGAGAATACTATAGCCAATGCGCTTCAGCCATCCAAACGAGAGGGCGAACGCACGACCTTCCTTGTTCGGTGGCCGCCCAAGTCTGTCTCTGGGGAACTCCCCTGTCTCGACTCTCTACTCTTTTATTGAGAATGCGCCGACCTCTACGGGGAGGGGGGAGAATTCTTGTCAGCATCCAATAAGATCACGCCACGAGAACAACAATGAGAGAGCAACGTGTCAAAAGCGAAAAAAAAATGATAATAATTTTTAACAAAAAGTGTATATTTCATTTGGACCGAAAAACGATATGACCTAAATTGTAATTAACATTCGAGGGCAGAAAGGTCAATACGAAAACAATTAAAACCAAAATACGATTTCGAATCGATTGAAATTGAGATGGGGAGTTCATCCACCAGGGCGATCAAACTATGTTTTTTTAACCCTGTCATTTGTTTATACTGGAAACCTAATATGATGCTTGACTTTGAATAAGCTCGTGGCTAATTCACACTAGCGCTGTATTCTAGGCCCTGCTCTTTGCAGGGCCGCTTAATATTGTCGCATCTGCTTAATATTGTCACATGGTCAGCAGGGAGTGAGAAGGTTTCAGTCCATGGGGCATCGCTGATGTGATCTCTGATGGACTCAAAATCAGCCTGCTCATCAGCTTTTGAATGAGTTTTTAGAGTGATAGCAATCATAACCACAATGTGATCAGCGTTCCCGAGCGGGCTATAGGCTTCAGTCACACAAGCCTTGAGCAGTGAGGTCAGAAACAGGTCGAGAAGTGAGGCTTACTGGTCTACTCGATCAGAGAAGCGGGTTGGGAAAGCGACAGTCTGTGAGAGGGAGTGAGCTAATGAGAAATTATACGTAGAGTTACCGGCTGTGTCAGTAAGATGTTTTGTGTTGGGTGTCTGGTTTCGGTTTGATTTTTTTTATCTTGCAATGTCATGTTTGTTTTTAATAGAGTGGGGTGGACAAAGTGGGTTCATGTTAGGTGCCAATAAGCTCACGCAACCAGTCCATTAGTCGCGACCTGGTCCATTGGGGTTGTGGCCTTGGGAAAGCCCACCAGGGATAACTAGGGTCCCTTTCCATGTGCGACATTGCACGTACACCTACCCACAGTATTTTACAACTGATGATGGAGCAGCCGTTCATAGCGCTACTTAAGAGTTTGCGCTCCTGTCCGTCAGTCGGAAACAGCAGCCAGACAAGCTGTCTAGCCTGTACCCTCAATCTGTCGGAACAAGAGCGACCCAGACCAGTCATGTAAGACTTAGTGACGAAAAAACTTCCTCCAAGTTGTCTTGATAGAGAGAAAGAGAGACAGCATTCATTGACCTAGTCAGGAAACAAGGCTCGGCACTGGGTGCCTTTGAGGCATTCCAGAGCTGGTACTTCTGCCCCTGGCTAATGGACAGAGAAGGAGTGCAAAGACTAGGCGATAGGCAAGGCCCATTTACTTCTTAAGCAATGTTAGGTCTGCAAACCGATATTTAGTTCGAGATTCCAGCTCTAGGAAGGTTGTTGATCAGGACTAATGAGGCCTCCCTCCTCAACGGTTTGCTGCCAAGACATAAGTGGTTAGTAGCAAGGTTTTATTATCAGAGTTTTCCTTCTCTTAGTTGGATAGCCTGACAAGGTACGGGTCCAACCCACCAAGAGGGGATAGCCTGCACCCGTGTACTAGTCGGGTATTTCTGTGCCCTCGCAGGTATGATAAAATTAAAAAAAAACAAAAAACCTTATATATATATATATATATCTATATATATATATGTATATATGTAGATAGAATAAGTCACCGTCTTCTAGGGATAATGAAGGACTAAAGATAGGTTCCCCTCTCACTCTATCATAAGTAAAAATTATTGTGGGGGACATTGTGAGTTTAGAGAAGGTAATGACTTGAGAGATGGTTTCATGACAATACAGCAACTACATCGACCCTCAAAAAAGGAGAAGGTAATGCTTTGGAGGATGGTATCATGACAACAGAACAGTTACTACAATACCTCTCCATTCAATTGAGCATTGAAAGATAGTACATTAGTTTGAAATGTTATAGTAAATTGAATTGAGCATTTAAAGACATACAATAGTACAATTAATAGAAGTAATAGTATAGTTGCGGATTCAGAAAAATTCTAAAACTCCGTTAGTAATAGATAAGGTACTTGCAGTTTGAAGTAAAGTTTGACAACTCCAAATATGAACAAAATTACCAAATGCTTAAAAATCAAAATCAACGAATTATCCGATTGAAATGAAATTTTCAGTGTTTATTAATTTATTTATTTTATGTGTATATTTTTTTTAAATAATAAAGAAATGTTTGTCACTTTGACCCCCACCCCTAATGTGTTTTTAATTTTATAGAATAACAAATACCGCAAAATACATTCCACAAAATAAAAATGTTTCTTATGAAATCACAACACTTTGAAAATATGTCTCAAATTTAAAGATTTGTATTTTACAAATCTCAAAAAATAATTTGTGAGTGTTTTGATATTAGGCAAGCTCACTCTCCAGTCCTCAAGGTTCAGTGGGTCAACTGTATCGAAATTCAACTCTGTACGGTCTTGTTTAATCACTTACTTCCAAGTTTTCCTTGGTCAGCCAACCTTCCTGCATTTCAAGTCATCCATGCTTCTGTAACACTTTTTCTATATAGGTTAACCCTCCACTTGACCGTACCAGCGTAACCGATTCGTCTTTAGGATAACCTCTATGCTAGGCAAATGTAGTGCGTTCAGCAAATTCTCCGACCTAATGTTTTTTTCTGTTCTATTGGGTTATCACTTATTAAGGCCAAGAGCCATTTGAGGATAAGGGTTAATGAGACGGAATGATTGTCAGCTGAAAGATGAGAAACACTATGCAAATACTAATATTAATCAATGGTATGAACTGCATTTGATTACTTATGGGGCGGTTTATGACAAGAATTTGTTGATATTTGATTTGAAGACGACCATGTTGTAATCAGTAGGGAATCAGTCCCACAGTAATATGTTCCACAGGCAGTAAGCCCTTGCAAAGAAGCTGTGTCTATGGAAATCCTGCCTGATTCTAGGCACATGGAGGAAGAAAGGAATGTCCTGTTCCATCAGCTCATAGGCAAAGGAAAAGTTTGGTCAGATTTCACATTGCAGATCCATCTAATCATGAACCTGTCATTGCGCTGCAGTCGGCCGAGATAGGACTGAGTGAAGGCTCAGCATTTGCTACTATAAAACATGACGCTCCTGGCACAGCTGCTATACAACTTACACTGGATGTAAAGGGGGACAACTCACAATGTTATTAAAGGCAACAGCTCACGAAATTCCCTCCTTACAGTTTTCACCCTTGTAGTGGCACTGAGTTCACATCCACCACCTGTGCTCAGCATATCTTTTAGGTAGCAGAAAGAGTCTACTATCTCCAAGGTGTTGTCGTCTAGTACCATCTCTTTGTGAGTAAGGTACTGTGTAAAATTTAATAAGTGATTTTGTTTACATTAATACTGGTTAAATATAAATATATACACATACCTAACTTTATGTAAAGATGATAATCCAAAGAAAGATATACAACAATCTATTATTATATTAAAACTGAGTTAATCGACGTTTGTTTATCTAAGGCTGTTTTCCTATATATTTTAACCACACAAAATAAATGTTAAAATATTTCGTGCTTGAGTTATGTTTTAAAAAATTTTTAATTGTTGTAATTAGCCATAATTTGCAATTTATTCATCAAATCACCCTGTTTCTGTCTATTACTTTCACCCTATCCCATTTATTTTATGCAGTTTTTATTACTCTCGCTTCCGTAACTCTCTTTCTCCTTCTTTGTTTATTAACAGTCGAATATAATCGAAGGTACTAAAGAAAGGAAAGAATAAAAAGATTGGAATAGACCATTATAAACAAAAGGGATATAATCAGAAGTAGTTATATTATTTAACCCGTAGCTAGAGAGAGAGAGAGAGAGAGAGAGAGAGAGAGAGGGAGAGAGAGAGAGAGAGGGGGGGGGGGTGAGCAGTAAGCAGTAAGCAACTAATTTGGGATTTTGTAAAAGGTAATAAAATTAACTATAAAACAGAAGATTGAAATAGCCCATTATAAACCGTAGAGAATATCACCACAGTATTAATACTATTTACCCATTGCTGGAGAGGGCGAATGGAAAAACTAATTTTGTATTTTGTCTTTTTATTTTAAAAATTTAACTAGCTTTGCAAACTCGAATTTTAACCGATTCAAACAATCTAACTCGAGTTCAATGGTGACCAAACGGATCAGCGAAGAACACAACGATTGAATAACAATTTAAATGATGGAAATAACATTTTTTATGAGATAAAAATATTCTGAATTTATTTTCTCACCAAATATTTACAAAAGTTGTCTTGAAAAAAAATTACCAAATGGAAGTTCAACATATTTCTTTTTGTAATAGGAAATTGAATTTGCTCTCATGAAAGCCATTTAAGAGCAGCTTTACACAAGCCATGGCCATTTCGATAGTTACCAGAGATGACTCGATTAAGAGCGAGGTATATATCTGAATTGACCTGTCCTTGAGAATCAGGTTGCTCATTTAATGCAAACAAAGTTGTGTCATTGAGGGTGTTTGTATTTCCATTGTGGTTGTTCCAGAACAGTGACTGGTCTGAGACAATAAATGTCACACGGTGCTTCAAGAATCCTTTCTTCCGGTATGCAATTTTATTAAATGGATCCTCTGCCTTGTCGCTTTTGTATACAGTGAATGTATCCCCATGACCTTCGGCTTCACAGTCATTCTGTTGCGTGCTCCCATCTCCAGCTGAAATAGAAAAAATATATATATACGATATACATAGAACTAGAAGAATACCCAAGACATGTAAATTAAAACAGAACCGTTTTGCACCACTTTTATGTCCCCCTTACGAATATTAAGATCAATATATAATGATATTAAACCTTATGTCTACAACACTTATTCCAATGTTGATATAAATCCTTTTGATTCTAGGAAATGTCTAAAATTTAAGGCTTAAGCTTAAAGTGTTGTAAGAAGAAATTGAAATTCAGGGAATCTTGTTTAATTGGTGCCTAATGACTATATTGAATTTTCAAATGGGAGGTGTTCCCATATTATGCCCCCTAAAATTCCATTCAAATACTTCAAAGAAACTGAAATTTAGGAAATATTTATCAATTGATGCCTAATACCTGTTGTTAAAATTTAACAAAATATGGAGGTATCTGAATTTCCACGAAGAGCTTTCAGCCCATCTTTGCCCTTTCGCATAAACCTAAATTAAACTAAATATAGCCTACATTACTCACACTTACGTCTAGCATCTGCGTTCCAAAATTCTATAATGATCAGTTAATTAGTTTAGGAGTGAATCTTGTACATACAAATATATAAACATACCTAACTTTATATAAATAGAGATGGTAAGTGCAAAATTTCATCAGATCTCACTATTGGTTCAAAGTGTTCAAATTTACAGTTGAGTTCTTAATCACACACTCACACACATATATACTCGTGTAAAAAAAAAGAAAAAAAAGTTAGAAATATAATTTAGTAGTTTTTTCTTTCACATTATTCATGCTGCAGAATGACTCCAGAATTGAGCAAAAGAGCAGAACATAGTTGAGAGTCTGCTCATATTTGGCACAACTGCATTCGAGCTCGTGATGTTCTATTTTGTCATGGTGCCCTGGAAACGCCCTGCAACTGAGCATAGATGGTTGAGCTGAACCCAGTCATGATGGGCCAACTTGCAGGTCGAGTTTGTAAAATAGTATGGACTATTCTTCAATCCTCATTGTGACCAACTGACCGTTGTTGTGTTGTGTACACAAAGCAGCTGCTCATCTCTTTGTAGTGTTACGTGTAAGCTTCCAATCGTTCATTCCTTCCAGTGAGAGAGGGGTATGGGTTAAATGAAGACGGAGCTTTGAAAAAGACGACTGAACCCAATATGCTCACCTACCAAAGGGAAATACTTTTCTCTCTTCGTATTATTTGGATTATTCGGACTACTGTTCTCATCTTGAATGTTATTCTCACAATGTTTCGGCTGATGTAACCTCCGACCTTCTTCAGGTGGATCTTGCTGAACTTGAGAATCTTTATATCGAACTCGGAAATCTGTATGGAATTTCGAACGGAACTCTTTTTTTAATTCACGGGGGTAGCTTGCTCTCCTTTCGTCGGCCATGGCTGGATAGAAGTCTTAAGTAATTAATAATTGTATTCTTAGAATCGCCTACACTGAGGATTGAACCTTCAACCTCCAGAAGACGGTCACTTAAAACTGATTATTACTTAGCACTTATATCCATTATGCCACAGGTCCTTGAGGACATAATCGAATAATCCAAATTATCAATCCCTATCTCATCAAAATTCCCAAACATTTTCTCTCTTCCTTGCTACATATCACTTTGAACTTCCTCTCATGACGCAACTTCCTGTGCACAACTTCCTCTAGTTCTACTCTTTTCACTTCTAAGGGATTTTTTTTATTGTTTCATGTAATTTTAAACTTACATGGAAATTTCCGATTCTAGCGTTATTTTAACACACCTGCATCTAAATATTGCTACAGGTAGACCATTGGCTTCAGTTGGGTTAAGGTTAGAAGCTTTGAAGATGGTTAGTTATCAGACGCATCTTAAGATAGTGCCGGGAGTGCAGTCTATAAGCAGGCATGCAGCTCTTTGTGACAAAGATGAGTTCGATTTTAAGGGGAGACAACTGATGCATCCAGATATGACTATTTTCTCTCATTCTGGTCGATGTTGAAAATGTTTTACATCGGCACCCTGCATCTACATAGATACGCGATACTTGACAGATGACACCAAAATTGTCAGTGCAAGTATGCATTGGTGATGTAATGGCTAGCGATATACATATCATGGAATAAGCAGATCTTTAAGGACATTTTAACAGGATATATCTTTACATTTGCAAATGTGGTATAGTATCATAATTCAAACTATAATGAATAGCATCATATATTGCACCTTTTTAAATCTAAATTTGTTCTAAAGGTAATCAACATGTAATTACATTTTTGATTATTAGTAAAATACTATAAACATTTAGAGAAAAGATTGACTCATCTACTCAGCTTGGCCTTTTGGCTAAGATCAAAGTGTAGTATCTGTTCCGATGGATACTACACCCTATAGACTGGTATTGTCTTGGCCTTCGGGGCTTGATTTACACCGGTCTATGGGTTTGTCCTGTGCAGTTCTAGGAGGTCCACCCTCTCAGGCTTTGCCTCCCCTCTTTGGGGAGGAGTAAGTTTATTGCTTACTGCCTGAGGCGTCCCTACCGGGGAATGCCGACGGGGCTACCCAGGCAATTTTTAAACCCCACTTTCCCGACCCGACCTTGGGTCACATCTTACTTGTAGGAGTAAGATAAAAACTGGCCTTGTGACTAACTCCTGGAGAGGAGTAAATCAATACTCAGCTAGGGGTATGCGTTGATGGAGGTATGCGCTCTCCAAATGCTTTCCCTAGTATTAGTATCTATTACTCATGGATATTTGGTATTAATCTGTCTGAAGCCGAACTTACTATTACTATGCTCAATTCAGTGTACTATACTATTTCAGACTAATGTACTATCTTTCTAATGCTCTATTCAGAGGGGGTAGTGTAGTATATGTTCTGTTAGCATGATACCATCCTTCTAGGTATTACCTGCTCTTTTTTTTATAAGGGAGGTAGTGTAGTATCTGTGGTCATGATAGCATCCTTCCAGGAATTACCTTCTCTTTTTTTTTGGGGGGGGGGGGGTAGTGTAATATCAGTTTTGTTGCAGCAAGACCATCTTTCCAGGCATTAGTTTCTCCTTTGGAGGGGTAGTGAGTATATGTTCGTTATCCTCCCAGGTACTGCCCCCTCTTTTGGAGGAACAGTGTAGTATATATTTTTTCGGCATTATACCGCCCTTCCAGGCTAGCAAAAATATACGATTGGAGAGTGCATATATTTGTTAGTTAAAATAATCATTTGTATGTTTTGAAGCCAGTAAGAATGTAAGCATTAATTCTGCTCATACTTACTTGTAAAACATCTGTTAAAACTTCTTATCTCACACGTATCTAATGGCATGGAATATTTAATGCTATAAATTTGAATAACTTTAATTTACTTACTAGCATTATACAAATCTTGAGTTATAAAATATGTTTTTATTTGCATAAAAAAAGAAAAAAATTCTTTTATTTATGGAAGTGATTAAATCCCCAAAAATGGGAAGTGTCCAACTTTTAGTAAAAGTCTCTCAAGACAAAATGCCCTCTATCAAGAACACCTGTTTCAAAAAAGGAAAAATTAACTTATAGCAATCTATTATTATGCTAAACAATACCTGTCCCAGAATGGGTAAAATTAATTCCCTAAACCGAACAGTTTTGCATCACCTTTATGTCCCCTTACGAAGATTAAAATCAAGATATAGTGATACTAAACCTTATGTCTAGAATACTTATTCCAATTTTGATCAAAAGCCATTACATCATTTTGATTCTAGAAAATGTCTAAAATTTAAGGCTTAAGCTTAAGAAGAAACTTACATTCAAGGAATCTTGCTTAATTGGTGTCTAATGACTATGCATAAGATTTAATACAAATCTGATATGTTTGAATTTTCAAATAGGAGGTTGTTCCCATATTATGACCCTTAAGAACCCTTTTAAAATACTTTAAAGAAACTGAAAATTGGGGCATATTTATTAATTGATGTCTAATACTGTTAAAATTTCACAAAAATCGGAGGTATCTGAATTTTTATGAAGGTCTTCTATCCCCTTTTTACCACTTTGCATTAAACTAAATATATCCCACATGTGGACCCCTTACGCCTAGCAATCTTGTTCCAAAATTCATAATGATTGGTTAATTAGTTTAGGAATGAATCCTTTACATTTGGAAGAATTGGAAGTTTAAATTCCATAAAACTTTCGACCGTGACCAAACTTTTCAAGTCTAAGGTCATATAAAATGCGTGATTTCATTGGCTACATTATGGGCCAAATAGCGAGTCTCTACAGTGAACAGAACCTAACTCATAACCAAATGTATGAATTTCACTTTTCCGTGGCCTTGACCTTTGACCTAGATATACCAAAATTAAATCAATTCTAAGTTAGACCGTAACCGATGTTTTGATCAAACTTGGTGACGATTGGTCAAGCGATGTGGACACTGGACTGTACACAACAAACTGACAAATTCGACCCAAAATATAACCTCCTTGGCAGAGGTAATCATGTTAAGTTTCTTATACTTATTTTATCATTTTAATGTTTCACTCAAATGTACAATATCGTTAAACATTACTGAAGGAAGTTGAAAACCTTAAGACTGCAATTAGATTTGAGACTTAATTGACTATTTATTTATCTACCTCCCACAGCGGTAAGATGTGACACAAGATTGGAAAGTGGGATTTGAAAAGCCAGCGCCTGAGAATTTGAGCACTCTGGCCTACAAAAAATGCCTGGGCAGCCCCGTCGGCATTCTCTGGTAGGGGCGCCTCAGGCAGTAAGGAATAAACTTACTCCTCCCCAAAGAGGGGAGGCAAAGCCTGGGAGGGTGGACCTCCTAGAACTGCACAGGACAAACCCACAAACCGGCGGAATCAAGACCCGAAGGCCAAGACGACAACGGTCTATAGGGTGTAATATCCATCGGAACAGATACTACACTTTGTTCCTAGCGAAGATTGCTGTTTATTGTTACATTTTATCCTTTTTATTCTAGATTTTACGTTTTTAGCAACCACGTGTTCGGGTATATCTTTCCCGAACATGAGGCAGCCATTATGTCTGTTGTGTTATCTGGGAAAACACATACCTGTGTGGGAATAAAGAGTAAAGGACAATAGAAAAGAAACAGTTGGATTTACACACATTCACATTTAGTCACAAATAAACAGTTTGTTGAAGACAAACATAAAAGAGGTTACAGAATTTGTAACAAGATTCACAATATGATATACAAAAATAAAGACAGAAGCACCAAAGAAGGTATACATTAAGGTCCCAAATACAGTAAAAAACACATGTTGTCAGGGTCAGAAGTAGAGAAGTATGCGTGAGCAATAACTAAGTAAATGTTACTTACTATGTTGTGTGTTTGTGAGAGTCTGTGCGAATGCTATCAGATCCTATAACCTAGAAGCAAAGCCTGCTAGATTTTTGGAAGGCATGCTCTTAGGAGGTGCTCGACAAAACGTTGGCCTGCTTTGAAGGACGCGCCACAAAGAGATTAAAATCTCGTATAGAATCCCGTACATAGGTGGAACAAGATTACATAGGGGAGTCCTTTCTCTGAGAAAAAAATCCAAAGGAGCTAACTAAGATAATTCTGGGGCAACACCAAGCCCCCTCACTCCTTCATAAAAGATTTGCCAAAACTGAAGCAAACTATATCAAGCAAAAGTTTAAAAAAGGGACAGCACGTGCACTTTAATATGATAAAAGGAAAGTTTCGTTCGTTAAAACGAAATGGAAAACCGTTCTGACGCAAAGAAACGACCAAAAATGTTTGAAAAACATCATTTTAAAAAAAGTCACATTATGTTGACAAAAATATTTTTGTTTGACCCTTTTATGTCTCGATGTTAAAATTTTTAATGTCTTTAAAATTCCTTGAAAGAGTCCACTTGTGATCACTTGTAAAGTTGATTTTCTTTTCGTTTTTTTTTAATTGAATTTCTGTTTGAGTTTGGTCACATGTAGGTCTTTGTTTTGTCTTTTTTCTTTTACGAACAACAGAGAAATTCAAGAAACCTTCTCATAATAGTACACCATCCACTGGTGAAGGATTGTCGCTCTTAGTGAAAGGCTACAAAAGATTGTCCAAATCGTCGTCCAGGAATTGTCATAATACAGCATCTCCGTGTCGAGGGAGGGGGGCTAGTCTTTTCTCATGTGGGAAATTTAAAGGGTCGATTTTTTACTGTGTTGTTGCTTACAAATGCCAATATAAAGGTGTACATTGCCATGAACAAATTCTTCTAAAACAAAACGTGTCCATTCGACTGCATGGAAAAATATGGAGACTTATTTAAAGAATGTTGTTTTGTGCAGGAAATCAGGCCATGTTCGGTATTATTTACACACTGTTATTAGTTTCGCCGTTTACTCATATAGACGATACTTATGCTAGAAAATGTTTGTTACCATTAATAGGTAAACCAAAAAAAAAACGTCACTAGCCTTTTCGTTCTTATTAGAATTAGAGAAATTGTAAATGGCTTCTATTTCTAGACATGGAAAATGATTTACAGCATATGAGCTGCATAATGGTTGTCACCGACCAAGAGAAAGAAAGGAAGTAGTGAACAATTAAGCAGGACAATGCTATAAGGGTCAAGTTTTGTACCCCTATTAGTTGCCTGTACTGAAGGCTAACAACAGGGAGGAACAGTGATGGGAGTAAAGTAGTATAGATCAACCCATTTCACAGTTAAGAGACGAAAGAGGAAGTTAGCAAAACTGCTATTGTAATTATATTTACCATGAGGGACATTCGACGAACCAAATAATACATCTAAGAAAAATGTAAAAAAAAAAACAACTATTTTTTTTTACGACGTTTTAAGCGCCGAAAAACAAAAGTGTTTTAAAACACTTAATTAATGTTAATTGTGCACAGCATTTTTATGAACGAGACTAACCCTGTAGGAAGTTGCAGTATTTTCTGGTACCAAACATTATTCTGCACTTTTGAGGTAGTCAATTTTACTGTGCACATTTTAACAAAGGGGTCACCACTGAAAAATGCGACTATTAGATGGTACTTCCTTTGTTCAGCACAATCTTAATGAAGGGTCATCAGTGAAAATCTATGTTCTTTGCATAGTATTCCCTTTGTTCTGCACGTTCTTAACGAAGGGTCACCAGTGAAAAGTTATGAATTTTTCACGGTATTCGTTTTGTTTTATGTGTTCCTAACGAGGGGTCACCAGTGATAAGCTACGAATATTTTATATTTATATTTTAAGTTTTTAGCGACCACGTGTTCGGAAATATCTTTCTCGTACAAGAGGTCACATCATTTTATGTGTTGTGTAATCGTACGTCGAAAGAAAGAGTAAAGAACAATAGTGAATAAACAGTTGGATTTGCACACAAACTGTTTATTTGTTAATAAATATGTATATCAGCGACAAACGTAAAAGATATTATTGAACATGTAACGAGGTACACAATATTATTTACAAAGGAAAGAGCAACAGTCATAAGTACCAAAGAAAACATACATTAAGGTCCCAACTACAATAAGAAAGAACACATGTTGTAATGGTCGAAGATGAAGAAATATGCATAAACAATGAATAAGTAAATGTTACTTACTGTTTTTGTTTCTGAGAGTCTATGCGACTGCTATAAGAAAACGTAACCTAGAGACAAAGTCTGCTAGGGTTGTGAAAGTCATGCTTCTAGAAGGAACTAATGAAATCTGCTTCGAAGGATTTGCTTGTAAGAGACTAAGATCTCATAATTAATCCTGCACATGAGCGGAACGAGTTATGACAACCAGAAAACATCGTTTTTGATTATGAATAACGAAAGTTAAATAAAGTCATGTCAAAACGTAACTTTGAAAGGTCATATTTCTCGGGTAAATGTGACAACTGTAGAAGTTTTTGTTTTGAATTAACCAAATTATCAAGAAATCATTTTCAGATCAGATTGATTATTACAAACAATTTTGTTTAGGACTAAAAACTTGTGTTGGCAAAAGATCACAAGGGTTTAAACTGACACACCTGATAATTTCGGAACTATAAATTTCAGTCATGAATTGAAAAATTCAAAATATCAAATTGTGTTAACGATTTGAAAGATTACTTTTAAGTGAAACAAAGACTCTCATTGACTGACCAATTGTAGGAGAGTAAAAAATTCGACTTGGTTTGTGATTAGCTAACCAATCACAAAACTCGCCTCAAGTAAAAGTTATCAAGAAAATAACTAACACTTGAAGAGTTCACCAGAAGGCAGATAGACTGAGAGAGGAAACAAAGTTGGCCACCGATAGAAAACAGGAATTATAAAAACTAAGAAGATTTCTTTCTAACTCGACCGCCTTGAAGCAACATAAGTATGAAGGAAGTGAATTTCAAAATTCCTCAACCAAGTCTTAGGCTAAGGAATTTTACTGATGCTGTCTTTTCTCCCCAACAAGAACAACATAACTTTTGTTTTTTATTATTGTTGAGCGACCTGTGTTCCAAAAAATATTTGTTATTGTTTACGGTGACTTTTTCTTGACTTGGGATTTAAGTTGCGTCAACACCCAGCGTTCTTCAGATCTTTGAATCACAGCATGGGCGAAGAACGATTTACCGATAAATCAGTCAAAACGCATGCACACTGGATCACTTAGAAATCAACAATAATCTGCTGTTATTTTTTTTAAATGACACAGCCTCTATTCCGAAGCTTTGCTAAACTTTAAAAAATATCTGAATAAAATATTGTTACAAACGACATTTGTATACAAAGGAACTCAGTTAAAAATCAAGGCCTTAATCGAGTAAAAGAGGGTTTATGCATTATATTTGAGTAAAAAAAAGGGCTTTGTTGAAGAGACCACACTCGGGGTCACCAATCTTGATGATAGGACATTATCAAATGAAAGAATGACAAAGTTTATCCATACAAAAATAATTATTTATTGACAACTTATTAAGGTAATGAAAGATAAAGAGTTCGTAAAGAATGAGTATTTAAAGTGTCCGAGAATGTTCTAGGTGAAAAAAGGCATTTTGTATGTAAAGAGAACACATATACATTAAAAAAAAATTTTTCTATATAAGTTCACCCGAAACAAGGCACAATGCCACTGAGACGTAAGGAGCTACTGTGAATTAAGGGCATCCTAAGTTGGGAGTTGTGCAGCGAGATGCTTGTTCACATTACATTTAAACTTCTGCATGTTGGTACAGTCAGGGAAACAAAAAGCACAAAAGGAATTCGAAAAGTTTGCAGTTCGAGGAAAGAAGCTATTATAGTAAAAAGTCCTCCGGCATCTGGAGACCTCTACAATGAAGGGATGGAATTTTGCTGACTGACAGGTTGATCGAGGGTATTTACATAGAGGGGGCATCAGTGCAGCACACTCGTCAAAGCACATTTGTTAGATAGTGTAGAACCTATTAGATTAGAGACTCTTTTTGGACTCTGTTCAGGAGGGAGAGGCTAGTGGTTGGTGCACCAGCCCAGATGTGACAACAGTACTCCATGCATGGGCGAATGGTGGCTTTGTAGAGATATAAAATACTGGCATGTGTGAGAAGTTTTCTAGTTCGGTAGAGGGAGCCCACCTTCTTTGCAGCAGCCTTGGCAATGTCTTCTATGTATTTGTTCCAATTCATGTTATCTGTGAATTTTAAGCCAAGTAGTTTGAAAGATGAACTCTTAGTTAGGGTGCTATTAGCCATGGCAATCGGTGGTTGAAAAGATCTCTTATAATTGTTGAAGGAAGGGAGCTTTGTTTTAGTAGCATTAAATGTTACCATCCATTTATGTCACCATTCTACTACAGACTGGTTGTGATTTTGTAAGGACTCAACCATTGCCTTGGATATGCCTGCGTTCGTTTTTCCTGCATATCGGGAATAGAGCCTGGTGTCGTCAGCAAATATATCCATCTTGGACACAATTTTATCAGAGAGGTCGTTTATAAAGATCAGTAACAATAATGGTCCAAGGATCGACCCCTATGGCGCACCCGCATTAATTTAATGTTATTTAGATGTATGACCATCAAGAACAACCTAGATCTTTTGGCTAAAAAAGATTTGATTATATTAAATACCCGTCCAGTAATACCGTACAAATTAATTTTCATGAGAAGACCTTCATGCCAGACCCTGTCAAAAGCCTTCGATATATCAAGCGCTACCGCCCTAACTTCACCAGCTTTGTTCAGTGTATGGTATATACTTTCTGAGATGACTGTTAGAATATCCGCAGTAGAAAGGGCTTGCCTAAATCCATACTGATGGTCAGAAAGAAGTTTTGCATTCACGAGGTGGTATACTAACACTAGATTGATTAATGATTCAAAGACTTTAGTGAAGAGCGGGAGGAGACTGATAGGGCGATAATTTTGTGGGTAAGTTTTTTCAACAGAATTTTTTAACACTGGTAACACAGAGGCAATTTTCCAACTACCAGGGAAGCAAGACTCGGCAAGGCATTTGTTAAAGAGTTTAGAGAGGACAGGGACCAGCTCAGAAAAGCATTTCTTTCAAACTAAAGCAGGGATAAGATCAGGCCCACATGCTTTGGAAGTGTCAAGGTTTTTTATGATATCCCGGACGTGGGAAGGGGTGATGACCAGATCGTTAAGTCTGGCTTCAGTCTGCTATGGAAAGTTCAGGAGGCAGTGATTAGTGGAGTCTAAGGCAAGCAGTTCAGCCTTATCAGCTGCCGTGCAAACGACATCATTGTGGTTTGATAGCGGGGGAATTATTAATTGCTCATTATTCACCACACTATTATAGATTTTCCAGAAATCACGAGTTCCTAATTTCTGTGACTTAATGCGTTTTCTGGTTATCTCGGTATACCTACTTTTAGCTGCGGCTATTTCATTCTTGCAATGATTTCTTGCTGCTATAAATTTTTGTTTATTTGCATCAGACTTATGGCGGTTGAATCGGCGGAATGCTTTCTGCCTATGTGCAATAGCAGCTGTGCAGGTAGAAGTGAACCATTGTGGATAGTGGGGCCTGCTATAGAATTTCCGTGTGGGGACATGTGCTTCAATGCCTACCTTGACACATTCAGTTACCTCATTTGCACACTGAAAAGCAGGGAGAGAAAAGATTTTATTTCGGCTGTCGCCTTGTGCGTTTACATGTGTGTAAATAAGATAGGCATTGTAGACGTGTGTATATAAGCGTGCCTGTGTTTTGCTAGTGAGAGAGTGTGTAGAAACTTGGGTGTAGCTGCGTTCGGTGAGCAGTGTGTATGTGTTGTTGCTAAATTTACTAGTTCATGTGTGTCTCTCATCGTGTGTGTTATTTGCTAAGGGCCTTTCAGACTGAAAGGGCATAGGCTGAATTGTGTCGAATAAACGAAAGCTGTGTGTTTAGGGTTTTATAGTACACGTAAATTTTCGGGAGTGAATATCTCTTGTGCTGTGATTGGTTGGAAGAAACTGCTGATTTGAGTGTTTGTTCAATTGAGAATCGATACGTAAAAACAATATTTGCTGCCACTGCCGCTTCCGACAGCTTAACATGTTTTCTGACTAAATGAAGGCCATGAAAATATTTGAGCAAAACAAGCGTATATATGAGCATAAAAGACGTCTCAAATAATAAGAGGAAACCAAAAAAGATATCTGAGTAAGAGGAAGAGGCTCCATAAAGAATTTCAGTAAAAGAAAGCGCAACAGATAATTAAGTAGATGAAGTCCTACGCAGATATTTGAAACTTTAAGTGACAGAATTTTCCTTTTTACTGCATGAAATCTGATAAATGATTTTTTTTTGTTACTAATCTCAGAAGAAAATTGTTGAGTCGTTAAAAAAGTTATGTCAGCTTTTACTGCTAACTCATTTTCCCACACGAATATAACCTGGAAAACGACAATGGTTGAACTCGAATGTTACTATTTATGCCCGTCGGCCCAACGTATGCGCGACTTATACTCGTTGGCATGATAGCTGCTGCTGATTGACCAATCATCATCACACATGACAGCTTATCAGTCAGCTGCAATTACAACATTGTATATTTTCCTGAAATTAAAAAAAAATCTCTTTTTAGGTCCATAATGTAATTTCATAAAATGAAAGTTGTGACTAAATCAGTTTTATTTTATTTTTTTGTTTTTTAATTTGCCAAAATATTTGGGTTGGTTGTTTTGTTTTACAGCATATCAACCATTTTCGGGTTATTTAATGCCGATTCAGGTCATTTTAGTAAAAGTTTTTATGCTTCAATTCTTTATATCTTCAAATATTGCACGAAATGGAAGATACACCTACATTTTGACGTGAATCTAATTTTGAAATCGATTTAAAGGCATAAAATTTAATTTTAACTGAAAAGTCATAAAAACACCCCCCCTCTTTCTTTAACTCTACCATTAACCCTAATTCCGGATGGCAATACGAAACAATTTTTACCTGCAAAAAAGGGTTCCTCACAAACCGAGAAGAAAGCATTGAGTATTATTTTTGCAGTCACCAAATTTCATCCAAAGTTTATTCAATCTGTAATTAAGTAGTTATGTACGGCGATCGAGTGGTTATTCCTGCAGCATTACAGAAAAGAATAGTAAAAGAATTTCATGTCGGTCCCCCGAGCATTTTGAGAATGAAAAGCTTTATGAGAAGTTATGTGTATTGGACAAGCATGGATAAAGACATTTAAAATGTGGTGAAAATATGCAAATGTTGTGCTCAGACCCTGGTCGAAAACAGACCGAACATGGTCTAGGTACCACATAAATTTTCTTGGCCCACTGGATGGTTACTATTACCTAATAGTGGTGGACAGTTTCTCAAAATGGCCACAAATATAAAAATGTAAGAAACCAACTACGGAAGTAGCCATTAGTTTCTTATATGCATTGTTCGCTCAGTTCGGGGTCGTTGACTGTATTGTATCGGACAACAGAATGCAATTCACGTCTAGTGAATTAAAAATATTTCGTCAAACTTTTGTAGTGGAGCATATCCCGATCGCGTTGTACCATGCAAGAAGCAATGGTCAGACAGAACAGTTCGTTGATACGTTCAAAAGACCACTTAAGACAGCGAGGTGTACACCTACAGAAAAAGGTAATTCAAGAATTTTTGCAGGAATATAGGATGACCCCAAATAGCAATGTTCCATCTCTATGACGCCAGCAGAAGCAATGTTTACAAGGAAGATTAAAACAGTGTTTGATAGACTATTGCCAAACCAGGACGTGAAAAAATGTCACGACGGGACGCTTCAAAAATGGAACAAAAAGTTTTCTTTCGGATGTTCAAAAACAATAAATCCTACTGGGAAACAGGGATAGTGAATAAAGAAACACATGAACCAGATGAGGAAACGATATTCAGATGCAGTTGAGGACGAACTAATGGATGTCGTGTTCGACACATTTCAGATACCAATCCCACAAACAGGTTCTGAACAGCGAAGATCAAAAAGAAAACGTAAGATTACATACTCGAATATAATAAACTCTAAAAGAAAAAAGTATTGACTAAAAAGGGGGGGTATGGTATGATGGTGATCTACCCTATTTCATGACTATATGGACTCTTCTAGACACTATATATAGATAAGTTTACGACGAATTCTCGGAGCAGTCTTTCTGTAACATACTATTCTGTATTTCTGTAATACACACTTTTGTAAATATATCACACTGTTGTCTTATCTATTATCGCCCTTCATGGTCACAACACTTATTATTTTGTCAAAGTCAATCAGCTCCACAGTTTCATGCTCAATTGATAAGAACGACAAATTCGGAAGGTGATCTTGCAACATGCTCGATATCAAATACGATTTAATAAGCTTTAGTTTTTTTAGAAGCTTTTGTCTGCGGTGGCAACTGAAACATTTAAGTCCCCAGCGTATTCTTTGTCGAAACTATTACATTTTTGTTTCAACTCCTCCTCAGTGTCTTCTAGGATTGCTGGCGATGATAATCCAGATAAGACAGTTCGCAGATGAAACATAGAGTCAAATCTTGCTTCCAATTCAGTAACAATCCGATCATGACATTCGTATAGATCGCTTTTAACTTTTTGCTCAAGCGTTTGATCAATATCATTTTCAGTTTCTCCAGGTAGCTTTCTTTTTCTTCTTATCCGCTTTTCAACTGGAAGTCTCATTTCTTCTCATTTCTTCACTCTTCGTTTCACTTGGATTAATCTATTCAGACACCAGAGCGTCCCTACTTCGATGAAAGAAAAGTTTGGCTGCTTCCATGTTAGTTATACAGACATCCAAACCAATGCCTAATTCTTGGACTTGCTTTTTGATCAGATTTATTTCTCGCAGTATTTTTTCTCAGAAATGCAAATACAGCACGAAGGAGAATTTTGCACGTTAGAAATAAGTATCTGGAATAATTGAATCTTGTTAAAAAATAATCTAAAAAATACTAATGTTAAAAATTATCCCAATCTCGAAATTATTTTCTTGATCTCGTGATTCCATTTTCAGTCTCGAGACTCAAAGTCGAGATTTCCAGAACTGGCAATCATTGATCGATTAATAGACCTACTTGATTTAAGAGCTTATGCATTTAATCCTTAATTTATGGAATATATATCATCGATATTATTGGATGCATGTACATTTGTGTGATTTATTTTATAACTATCGGGGCCCGTGTCCCTGCGTTACTCGGGAAAGTATATTTAATCAAGAATTGTCAGGTCCTAATATTAAACTACGGGAGTGAAGCGAAGTACGGGTATTGTTAATATTTATATATTTATGTATTCTAGAATACTTTGTAAGTTAATAAAAAACAGATACGTGTTACGTTAAAGTTAAATGCAAAATTAATTGTAAATGAAAAAATAAGTGTGTATGTGTGTGTGTTATGTTGTTTGGTACTTTTACAGAATTTGAACGAACGGTTTTTAAAGTTTTTTTTTCGCCGAGAGTGAATCTGTATTTTTTGTTGTTGTTGATGTAGAATAGTCACCGATTTGATTTTTGTTTAATCAGAAATTCTGGGTCCCAACATTTAACTACGGGGGTGGCTCTATAATTGTTTAAAGTTAAAGGGGAAAAAGAACACGAAAATCTTTTATTATTCATTGGCAGTGGGGAGTGGGACAGCAACAAAAAAAAACGGTTAGTAAGATCCACCCAACTCTTTACCACTTTGCTTCTAGAGAAAAGAAAAGTTCTACAAGGACTTGTTTTTAATTCATCTTCAGACAAATTATTTACTATTAATCCATTTCTCAGCTAAAATCTCCACTGAATAAAATAAAATTATATTGGACAAAAAATTGTTTCTAAAATGTATTCTACATAACAGAGATAAGAGATCGTACCCCTTCAAAATATGAATAGAAATGCATATGTATTTTAATTACTCACACCAATGACATTATTAGAATTGCTGTCTCACAACGGCTGGAGCTCCGTTTATGTCATCCACACTGATGCCACTGCAGCAAAACTGTTGACGAGTTTGCCAGGTTTGCATCAATTCTCGAGCCAGTCGGCCTAAACAAACACAATGGTCGCCGACCCGACCACATGACACTCTTTGCTTTTATAGCCGTAAAGTCACTCATATCTTTCACACTGTCAAGAATTGCGGAATCTGCCATTCAGTTCGTCGAAATCAGAAAAATCAGCAAAAACAGCTCACTAACTGACCGTTTCATTCTCCAGCCTATCTCAGATATGATATCCATAAAAGCCTGCTTAAGAACACATTGGGCTTGGTCTCGAACCTGGGCAGCATGCGATTGCAATGAGCAGTCCAACCTATTTACCCCTGGATGGTCTCACATTCTCTTGAACTCTCTCTTCAAAGTTCTTTTTCAATTTTCCCTCATGATACTTGTCCACTATCAAACTCGTCCCGGTATTTAGTCTTGGATGGAGCTTACCATCCTATTTTAGCTGCATTTCCAAGCAACCCGACTTGTGGACCAAATGCTGTCACTCGAATGGGCCTAGCACCGCGAAATGTAAAGAATTCTGATATTTCACGATACGTGAAATTGGACGGATGATAGCCACTTGTAGAAATGAGCTCTGAGAAACCACTTCGATTTTTATCACCCGAGGCAATACCATGTCCATTATGAGATCATCCCACAACGTCTAAGTCTCGATGAAGAAAACAAAAAACTTTGCCCTCGTGTGTAGGCAAGTAAATGGAGACTTATTGAAATACACTTTTATTTCTAATGAGCTAGCTTTGTCAGCTCGCTATCACTTCATAAAGTTCGCTACTTGAAATACTTGAAACATTGATTTAATATAATAAACATTTTATTCATAAGTTTTTTGTAAACACGAAACAAAATCTTTCTCATTTATCATATAGATAAACATTAATGTTTTTGTAACTTTGATACAAATTTATTTATCTTTTAAATGTGACCGTAATGAAAAGAAAAGAAAGAAGAAATCAATTTGCCTTTTAACTTGCAATTCAGAAATAGATCGCAACTTATTGAAAATCAAGTCGGTCCTTGTAAAGAAAGAAATATTTGAACACAAATGCTAAATATTTGTCTCGGGAATAAAACAATATTGCGAATCAGAAGGATTTGTTATATTAAAATCAAAACAATAATTGAATTAAATAACAATAACAAATAATAGTTAGTTAATAAAATTTTCTTTTTCAAAACTAATATGCAAATTAGTTATATCACATATACATACACTGTATATAACAAAGATACTGCGTCTATTGTGTAGAGTTGAAATAACGTGGAATAGGGCGTTTTGCTTTTACTGTTAGTGCGAGAGATAGTCCCAACTTTCGCATTTATTCATTTAAATGAATGTTCTTTGTTTGAAAAAAAAAAACGGATTAAAAAGGCATTGTATGTGAAAGAAAATAGGTCATAAAGATGCAAGATTAAATATGCAAGAGATTACTCACATAGTCCATCGTTGGACGAGGAGTCTCCAAGATTAAAAATCCAATTGTGTGGTTTCTGAAGCCACAAGTCGATTAACAGCTTTCTTCTTTCGGGGCGAGTGTTTTTTTTAGATTTAAAATCTTCAGCGTTTTTTATTGACGGCGAGAACGAGAGTTTCATAACAGACTGAAGTCTGCACTTGGATGACCAGTCAGATTTGCGCTTCTTTGGCTGTAAGGGGTGGAGCAGCCACGTGAGACCCGCAGCTGATTTCCCATGCACGATACCTGTTGTCAGGTCGATTTCGACATCGTAACTTTCTGCAAGTAGAAAAACAGTAAACATCTTATGTATAAAGTAAAGTCAATTTCCCTTTTACCCTTGGGTGCTCGAGAGCTTCGGTAGCAAAAGACTTACTTAGACTTAGGAGTTCCAGCGTCCTGCGATGCATGAGACAGTCAAAGTAAACCATCGTTTTCGGTCTGAAGCCAGATCCACAGTGTCTCATCAGCTTCTTCCCGTTGTAATCAAATCTCTCTCGATTGTTTGCTTCCAGTTCATTTTTGGTCTTCCTCTTCTTCTTTTTTCATCAGGGCTTCACTGAAGCACTTGGTTTGCAAATCTCTCTGGGGTCAATCTTAGAGCATGTCTGAGTCAGCCTAAATGCAGATTTTTGACGATACCACCTGTTGGTTAGTGCGGTTTCTGACTTCTTGGTTGGTAATTCGATTGCTCCATTTGATCCCTAGAATCTTTCTAAGACATTTGGAATCAAACACATCTAATTTCCTCTCTTGGCTGATTTTGAGATGCCAAGTTTCAATTCCATATAGCAGTGTGGACAAAACGTTACTGTTATAAAATCTTAAATTAGATATGAGGGTGATTTTGTTGTTTTACCTAATCTTGCAGAGCTGGTTAAATGCTCTTGAGGCTTTTCCTATTCTGCACTGATCCATATTGCCTCCCAAAGTAGATGAAGTTGTAAATTATAGCTATTTCCTTTTGGTCGATAAAGATGTTTGTAGGCGGCTAGTGTGCTCCAGAGATCAGTCTAAGTAAGCTCGATAGCTTCGGTAACAAAAGCCACATGCATAAATCTTTTCAGTTAGTGATTTCTGCCACATAATGGTCTATGTTGTTAGAAAACAAAATTTTAGGTACATTCAAATTCATCGATTTTTATATTTTATCCGATCAACATTTTTCTCTTTGCTTACTGATTTCAAAGACGAAATAAAAGTAACTACCCTCCCAACAGTACTACGTCCCCACCCTTCAACTCATTGCACCCTGACGATATAAGTTATATCTACTCGGATGCATTTCAGTTTCTTAGAAAACAAGGCAGCCATTTTAATGAATTACTTTGCGAAATTATATTTTTCTGGCTTTATATTTCTTTGCTATTCCTCGTGTATTATTACAACACCATTAACTTAACTCCTGTGCTATGTTGTGTATGCACAGAAAGTTTCTTATATAATACAAAATATAAAACGAAGATGATGCCGTCATACATTACTGAATAAGTAAAAGAAAAAACAAACAAACAAAAACGAATACTTGAAAAACATAATCCGTGTATCGAAAAAATGTGAATGAAAATGTTATTAAAACTATTTTTTTGTAAATACAAGTTCATATTTAACAGTTTGACAAACTTTAAAAGTATTTATTAATGATTGTATTACAGACGATCAGAACAACATCGGTACCGTCGGTTTCAAATCCTAACAAAGGGGGACCTATAAAAGACCTCTTTACCGAACTCTCTTCAGCCTCTATTTATCCTTTACTTTAAAAGTAATAAGATCGGTTTCTAATTTATGACTATACGAAAAAATATTGAAGAAAGGAAAAAGTTAATTGTCCTCGTAAAATTAGGTGAACCATATTCAGAAAGAACTGCTGGTCGCATGTGACCCACAGATCACAGACGTCATGCAAGTACATCGAAATTTGGAGTTGACATGATGGAGAGATGAAGGAAAGTAGTAGCTGTGATTACTATGAGCGCTGGAGGAGAGTCCAGGCTGTGAGAAGTCAGTGGTGGCAAAGAATGAAATGCCTCAATGGTACCCACTCAAAGCTTTCCATATTCATTTCATTCTTTGTCACCACTGACTTCTCACAGCCTGGACTCTCCTCCAGCGCTCGTAGTAGCCACGGCTACTACTTTCCTTCATCTCTCCATCATGTCAACCCCAAATTTCGATGTACTTCCATGACATTTTTCTTCAAATTATCATACTGAGGAAGTCTTACAATAAAGACGAAACGTTGATGAATATATAAAAACTATCTCTTGGTTTTTCCTTTTTAATTTCCCATTACGTCGGATTACTCTCATCCTTCCTTTCTCATATATATATATATATATATATATATATATATATATATATATATATGATGAAAATTATGGAAATAATATTCCAACATGATTGAAAATGAAAAAGGAAAAAACAAAATTATTTATATATTCATCAAAGTTTCGTCTTTATTTCAAGATTTTCTCAAGATGATTGATTTGAAGAAATAACATACGAGTACAATATTTGAAAATATGTTGTGCGTTTGTCCCATATTTTCAAATATTGTACTTGTATGTTATTTCTTCAAATCAATCATCTTGAGAAAGTCTTGAAATAAAGAAGAAACCTTGATGAATATATAAATAATTTTTGTTTTTCCATCATCATTTTCCATATATATATATATATATATATATATATATATATATATATATATATATATATATGTGTGTGTGTGTGTGTGTTTTATTATTATAATTTATTTATTTATTTACTTATATGTATAGTATTGAAATAAAAACTGAATTGTTTCTCTATTTAGTTATTGGGAAAGTGGTCATTTGATCAGTACAATTGGAGAGCCATGAATTTTATGACTGTTCTGTTTTTCAATATCCGAAACAGTTACATGGTAAACAGCTGATGACTCTTGCTTAATATTTCACAATTCAAGTTAAGGTTCACTTTTTTTTTCACTGTTATATACTTGAATCCCCTTTTGTATTTGTAAATTTTCCAGTGGTAATTTGGATTATGCAACTGCTAAGTCTGCAATATTTTTGATTTGGTTAGTATCTCTGGGAATTTAAACTGCATTTCTTTCTTTGTTTAAAATGACTCAAAGCTTCTTTAGACTCTCTCTCTCTCTCCCCCCCCTCTCTCTCTCTCTCTCTCTCTCTCTCTCTCTCTATATATATATATATATATATATATATATATATATATATATATATATATATGTATATATATATATATATATATATAGTGTGTGTGTATGAGTTTGATTTTAGTTTTGGTTTTGTTTTTTGGATATTTGTCGTTCGTGTCATGCTACAATGTATAATTTTTCAAACTGAGAACTTTTTCTCATTTCTGAAGAGTTCAAGGAAGACAGATCCAATATTGATATACTAATGTTGGTTGGCCCCTTATGAACGAAAGGATTTCATTAAAAAAATTGTACTAAGATTGACACATTCGAACTACCATCTCAATCACCTCCCATGCAGACAAATACAAATGGGAATTATGAAAGATCTCACAGGAATTGGCCAAAGCGCAGTCGCACTCGAGTAAAGCACCTCCAAGTTAACCCTAAGTGCACTCGGCACAGTGAAAGACTAAAACGGGGAGATGTTAGGGCAACCAAACAAAACAGAATAGTTATTTCCCTTGGACCAAAAGAAAGAGTTATCGCCCTTCGATAGAAGAGTCATCGTCCATGACAGTTGAAAAGTAAACAGAACGACCCTCACGATCAGACTAAGCATAATGCGTTCAGCGGTTTCTACATTTCATTTAATCAGTGTTTTTGTTAAATAAATTTGTTAAAGGTTCTAGTTCGTCCTTTTTTCATTTATGGCTGGTTATTAAACCGATAACAACGTGTAAACATCAGATGTAACACCAAAGTAGTGGAGCGTGTAAAGCCATATATATATATATATATATATATATATATATATATATATATATATATATATATATATATATATATATATATATATATATATCCTAAGGTATTAAATTACATATACACACACACACACACACACACACACACACACACACACACACACACACATATATATATATATATATATATATATATATATATATATATATATATATATATATATATATCCTAAGGTATTAAATTGGGAGAATTTAATAATAATAAATGAGGCTAAAAGCCTTAAAATCATGTTTAGATGCGATATCTATTAATAAAAATAAAATCAGAACATATGCTTTTCATTTTTACTTTGGTCCTTTGACGAATCATTTCACTAGAATGCCTAGCTTCATCAGAGTATTGAATTGTAACAATTCTGTTGGTGTTGGTAGTAGTCTGTCGGAATGGAAAATAGACGTGGTGTTGTTGTTAACGGCTTTCTCACTTTTTGTAAATTTGAAGTGAAGCGTATGCACGCGGTTATGTGTATTAAATTGGGAGAGTTCATTTTTTTAAACATCTTTTCAATAATTGTTTCGATGCGATATTTAATAATAAAAATAAAATCAGAACAGATTTTTTTTAACAAAAACACTACGTCCATTTTCCATTCTGACGGACTACTGCCGACACCAACGGAATTGTTACAATCTCATACTCTGAAGAAGTTTGGTATTCTAGCGAAATGATTAGTCAAAGGACCAAGGTAAAAATGAAAAAAAAATCTGTTCTGATTTTATTTTTATTAATACATATCGCATCTAAACATGCTTTTAAGGCTTTTAGCCTCATTTATTATTATTATACACTAAGGTATTTATAACATACAGGAGAAAGCTTTCAGATTAATTCAAACAAAGAAGCTAAAGTCTAAAGAAACTGGTGAATGCAATAATCGTACAATTAATGCAGACACATGTGCAGCTGGCTCGTGCTGTAGCTGACAGACAAAGGTTTGCTTGAAAAAAAGAAAGAAAGAAGCACAAAGTTTAAACTAAGAAAAAAGTGTTGAACAACTGACAAAGTCGAGTTTATAAAAAAAACTCAGTTAAAATCGAAAACAAGATTGTTCACTTTTCGTAACATTTAAAGGTTATTTTAAAACGAGCCCCAACCCCAAAATAGTTCACGTTCCAAGAGACAAAGCCAAATGTGTGTCATCTAAATGAATACATGTGAAGGGGGGAGGGGTAGCGTAGTATATTTTCATTCGTTATGATACATTCCTCCCAGGATTTACCTCCTCTTTTGGGGGAGCAGTATATTATATGTTAATTCCTCAATATACCATCCTCACAGGATCACCTTCTCCTTTTTTAGTGCATTGTCTATTCCGTTGTCATGATATCACTCTCCCAAGCATTTCCTCCTTTTTGGGGGTCGGAGGGGATGTTCATTTGTCATGCTATAATCCTCTCAGTCATTACCTCATCCTTTGGAGGTCAGTGTTCGTTCACAATGATATCATCATCACAAAACTCAGCAAAAACTATGTCAATGAGACAAGAAAGACATCAGAGAACGAGCTACTAAAAATAACCTCAAATTTCAAAAATATTTTAGCAAAAAATATTTTAGCAAAAATTATTTTAGCAAAAAAATATTTTAGCAAAAATTATTTTAGCAAGGCTATATAATAAAACGCTAAGCCACTTCATGTTCGTGTGTACGTTATCACATTTCACACACATTAAAAAATGGATAAACATGGGGAGTAGTGTATAGTAAAAATTCTGACTAAAATTTTAAATTTTCAGATTTTAAAATGAATTGTTTCAAAATCAAATTATGCCGTCCTGTCGACTAAAACAGTACACTTTTAAATGCATACATTTCAAAAAGTGACGCCCATTTTATTGATTTGAAGAATATTTAGGGGACAATTATTTTTACGATAAGACACAGTGTGACAAAGTATCCGGGGCCCATGGGGATCGGGTACCCTAGTTACGCGCTAGTAGGCATCTTGGTGATGATGCTAGGCCCTGTATAGAGATGAAGTGGAGATATAAAACTAATATATATTCGACGTGAAACCAGCTTATTCAAACAATGGAAAAAGGCGCCGGGTTGTCTTGCAAAGTGGTGTTGGCTGGTCAATTCCGATCATCTCCACACAAAGGGAGACGCTTGACAGATGGTAATTTAGAGATAACGAGAATCCCATTTATTTCAGAGACGTCGTTGTTGGAGGACGCGCCCGCCCCAACCCCTGAGAGAGGAAGAGACACAGAGAGAAATATGGCAGAGGGAGAGTGGGTGACGATACACATCTTCAATAAGAGAATGTACGTTTTGACGCACGACGAGTCAGAACAACGAGACCACAGAACGAGAAGGTCAGACGTTCGACATCGCGTGCCGATAATGGCTGTGACGACGAATAGAAAAATCGGACGATTCTCACCATCATTTTTCTTAGGCAGTTAATTTGTGACTAAACAACCATTTGTAACGAATTTACGCACCCACAGAGACACAACGGGATAACTTAGAACAACGATGTTTACGAACACGATAGACATCAATCTAATGTAAAATCAATTATTTTATTTTATTAATAATTACTCTTCAATACAAAAAGACCCCGACCGAGTTGTTGAACATTATTCTTTTCCCTTTGTTTTGCTTTGAATAATCTTTCGCCCTCACAGAACCAACCGATTGCTGTTTACCCAGTAATCGCTCGCTGATATAAACAGTTTCAACGTGGGAGTTGGACGAGACGACGAGATCATCATCATCACCGTCGTCATCTCGGCCTAGAGGAATTTCGATCAACATATTTTTTTATTGCCACTACGACGATCGGCTGAAGTGTATTCACGGTCTGGCAACATCGTGCGCACGAGTGGGGTTCACAACTTGACACCGTGACCAGGATATCATACACCTGTGTGTGAGGTGCCAACGATACCCACGGTGTGTAGAGAAACAGAGGCGTGTGGGGTTCCTTTTATACAGAATATTTATTGTTTCATAAATAATTAAATTGCTACAGCATTTTCGTTTTATTTATTGAAAGAATATTTAGCTATAAAGGACAATTATTTTTATTGAAGAAAAAAAGAGTAATTTATTTTCTGAATAGTATTGACCCTGAGAGGCATTTATTAATTAAAAATGTATGTTATTATTAGCAGTAAATTATACAGATTGGTGTAGAAAGCACCATGGAATTTCCACGAGGTCCTACTAGTCTTTTATAAATATGCGTAAGGAAATTATCCCTATTGATATTTACTAGAACAAAGCTGACACTCGTTTTAAATAGTTCTCCAAGGCAATTTATTTACAACATTTTAATATCTCGAGAGAATAAGTGGAAAAAGTGAATAACCACACAGATACAAATGAATCAAATGAAACTCATGTGTGTAGCTAATATTTCATATTTATTTATCGAAATACTTCATCAAAGAAATATAACATTTTAAGAATTGTGTTATTGAAAGCAGTGACAATGGGATATTTGGTTGAAGACACTATTTGATAGAAAATCATATGGGACAGAATTAAATAAAACGACAATATTGATGAATTCAATAATTATCGATTAAATATTTACGAACGTATTGTATCGAATCAACGATGGTATGGCATCAGTTTTTTTTTATATTTCGAAGTAAATCTCCTTCTCAAATATAATCTCTATTCAACTTGGAGAACATTTTTTGCCCATAAGTGGGAAGCGGAAGTGTTGTGGAGTAGAATTTTAATTACAAATTCTAAAAATCTATATAAGAAATATGATATAAGAAGGTAGACAGAGTGAAGAGGCGAAATATTTGGCTGGTAATGAAGTAAATATATTTAAAAGTTAACACCATGCCATCTTTGAAATATATACACTGACATTAGTATTTACAACATACATGACGATATTTACATTTTATGGTCAAATTATAAATCATTACCCGAATTCTTAAGATCAAAATGTTAAATTCCGATTGCTTCAAATTTACACATGGCACATTTGTTGCATCAAAATATACAAACAAGACGTTGGACATGTGAATAGAAATGAAAATTTATTCATATGGGAAGTCGTTAGACGTCAACACAACAAACAAGTGAAGTTCCAGAAGTTCTTATGCTGCTATTTCTGGCGTCCCAGATTTTAAATTGTAAACAATCTCCTGGAACTGCACCAGTTTGTTGTTTTGACGTCTAACGATTTCACATATGGCGTTATTGGCTGTTTTTTTTCAAATTCTCTTCTTTTCTTCAGCCTTTTGTTCATTTGTTTATTGTCACCTGAAGACGATTCGACGAATCAAATGAAAGAATGCTGCCTAAATACACACAATATATATATATATATATATATATATATATATATATATATATATATATATATATATATATATATATATATATATAACTAGACATACCCGTGACCCAATATTTATTCTACTTTGATTTCATTCATTAATTAACTCTATTATATATTTTAAGACATTCTTCTTGCATGACTAAAAGTAATGCCCCTTTATTTCTCGATTATTATTATTATTATTATTATTATTATTATTATTATTATTATTATTATTATTATTATTATTATTATTCGTACTCACTAGGAGTTCTCACACAGGTCATCAGTGATTGCTCACCGACAACCGGTAGTATTCCCTGGAGTCTGAGTGACAACAAATCTCTCCAGATTTTCAGTATTCTCCACCTCTTTTCGATAGCCCCCGCAAATAACCTTGCAGTATCGCAACAGCCGATTTCTCGCTGGTAATGACCATTGGTTTTCTCTGGGATTTGGGTGGCAATAAACCTCCCCAAGGTCCCAACACTCTCTGGACTTCCAGTGGAGATTATTATTATTATTATTATTATTATTATTATTATTATTATTATTATTATTATTATTATTATTATTATTATTATTATTATTATTATTATTATTATTATTATTATTATTATTATTATTATTATTATTATTATTATTATTATTATTATTATTATTATTATTATTATTATTATTATTATTATTATTATTATTATTATTATTATTATTATTATTATTATTATTATTATTATTATTATTATTATTATTATTATTATTATTATTGTTATTGTTATTGTTGTTGTTGTTGTTGTTGTTGTTGTTGTTGTTGTTGTTGTTGTTGTTGTTGTTGTTGTTGTTGTTGTTGTTGTTGTTGTTGTTGTTGTTGTTGTTGTTGTTGTTGTTGTTGTTGTTGTTGTTGTTGTTGTTGTTGTTGTTGTTGTTGTTGTTGTTGTTGTTGTTGTTGTTGTTGTTGTTGTTGTTGTTGTTGTTGTTGTTGTTGTTGTTGTTGTTGTTGTTGTTGTTGTTGTTGTTGTTGTTGTTGTTGTTGTTGTTGTTGTTGTTGTTGTTGTTGTTGTTGTTGTTGTTGTTGTTGTTGTTGTTGTTGTTGTTGTTGTTGTTGTTGTTGTTGTTGTTGTTGTTGTTGTTGTAGTAGTAGTAGTAGTAGTAGTATAGAAGTAAAATAACTTATTTTTTCATCTAATTTACGTGCATATTTGTGGTGTGTACAGACACACATATGTAAATTAGATGACAATGCTTACAAAAGAGAGTCACTCTTCCTCTGAATGCTCATAGATGCATTAAGAAATTTTAGAGAGTGGTTGAACAACATAGAGTGAGAGGTGACGAGAAAAATATAAACAGCTAAGAGAGAGATGGTGATCTGTTCAGTTAATTATAAATTACGGCGAATTAGAACAATTAAACCAGATTTTTTTCAAACATAAATCAATCCAAAACCGTTTGTTAGATACTGGCCCGATTGAATTGGACGCATCTGTTGGAGGCGGGTTTGACGCATCTGTTTGTATCGGAGTCACCGCGTGCAACTTTGGTGCAACGGTTTTCTCACGGTTCGGGTGACAGTGACGAGACCCGGAGGATCAAAGTTTAGGTCACACCTGGTGTTGATCACGAGATTTCGTGATGTCAGTTTTCCCTCATGGGAAAACGAGATTGAGATTTCGACAGTTCTCGACTGGAAGCCGACGAGAGAACACGCTTAGTCATGTAGCGATACAAGCTAAGGGATTTCGGATCCCCCAAAGTTAGGGCCAAACGATATCCCCCCTCTTCCTCCCTTTGCAAGTTGCAAGTGATTAGGTGATTAATTTAGGAAATTAACTAGCGTAGCCTCTCTCTCTGCGACAACGGACTTCCCAGTGTCGACACACAGAATACCAATAAATAGCAAAATTAAAAAGAAAAAGAAGCCTTGTTATATTTTGTTGTGTACGGGGAGATTTGATTTCAGCCCACGAAGAAACCGCCGGGATCGTGAAAAGAAACGAAGATTATGGCGGCGGCAGCGGGCTAACGATAGCAGTCGCGACAGAGCAGACAACAGAGAATTGCGTCTACTGCTGTGTCAGGTGTGAGGAGTTTACTTGCACGGTAGAGGGAGCCCACCTTCTTTGCAGCAGCCTTGGCAATGTCTTCAATGTATTTGTTCCAATTCATGTTACCTGTGAATATTAGGCCGAGAATTTTGAACGTTGGTTTCTCAGGTAGGGTGTTATTTGCCATGACAATCGGTGGTTGAAGAGGTTTCTTGTAGTTGTTGAAGGAAAGTAGCTTTGTCTTTGCGGCATTAAATATTACCATCCATTTATGACCCCATTTCACTACAGACTGGAGGTCACTTTCTAAGGATTCAGCCATTGCTTCAGATATATGCGTGTCCGTTTTGCCCACATAACGAGAGTAGAGCGTGGTGTTGTCAGCAAATATGCCTATCTCAAGCACAATGTCACTAGGGAGGTGGTTTATGAAAATCAGGACCAATACAGGTCCAAGTGTCGATCCCTGGGGTAAACCTGCATTTACGTCATGCTGTTTGGATACAACGAACATCGAAGACAACCTGGATCTTTCTTTTGTTTAGGAAGGATCTAATTATATTAAACATTCGTCCAGTAATACCATATGAATTAATTTTTTTTATGAGAAGACCTTTATGCCAGACCTTGTCAAAGGCTTTGGATATATCAAGCGCTTCACCTGTCTTGTCAAGTGTATGATATATGCGTTCAGAGATGACCGTTAGGATATCCGCAGTAGATCGTGCTTGCCTGAATCTATACTGATGGTCAGAAAAAAGTTTAGAATTTACGAGGTGCTGGACTATCGCTAGATTGATTAAGGATTCAAAGATTTTAGCGAAGAGTGGGAGTAGACTGATGGGCGATAATTCTGAGGGGCAGTTCTATCTCCAGAATTCTTAAAGACTGGTGCCACAGAGGCAATTTTCCAACTATCAGGGAAGCAAGATTCAGCAAAGCATTTGTTGTAGAGTTTGGAGAGGACAGGGGCCAGTTCAGCAGAGCATTTGCTTATTACTATGCTTTTGAGTGTCAAGGTTTTTTATGATGTCCCGGACATGAGATGGGGCGATGACCAGGTCATCAAGTGTGGTTTTAGTCCGCAATGGGAAATTTAGGAGGGAGTGGTTTGCATAGTCCAAAGTGCAGTTTAAGATGAAACGCTGGGTAAGTAGTTCAAACGACATCATTGTGGTTGGACAGCAAGGGAATTGTTGATTGCACATTGTTCACCACACATTTGAAGTTTTTCCAGAAATCACGAGTACCTAGTTTTTGTGACTGACTGCGTTTTCTGGTTATCTCTGTATACCTTCTCTTTGCTTCACCCTATCACAGTCTTACAATTTTTTTGATGCTATAAATTTCTGTCTATTCGTAGTTGACTTATAGCGGTCGAATTATCGGAATGCTTGCTACCTCTGAGCAATAGCAGCTGCACATTTCGAGATGAACCATTGTGGAGAGTGGGGTTTTCGCATAGGGACATGAGCTTCAATGCCTGATTTGATCTATTCAATTAACTCATTTGTGCACTGATCAGCATGGAGTGAGAAGGTTTCACTCCATAGGGCGTCGCTGATGTGATCACTGATGGACTCAAAATCAGCCTGCTCGTAGTATCTGGTCGTTTTGAGTAACGGCTTTTCAGCTTTTGGACGAGTTTTTAGGGTGATATCAATTATTACCACGATGTGATCAGCATTACCAAGTGAGCTATGGGCATTCGCCACACAAGCCTCGGGCAGTGAGGTCAAAAGCAGGTCGAGAAGTGAGACTTGCTGGTCCACACGATCAGGGAGGCGGATCGGGAAAGTGACAGTCTGTGAGAGGGAGTAAGCTAAGGAGAAATTATACGTAGAGTTACCAGCTGCATCAGTAAAGCTGGAGAATCCCAGCAAGTCACGGTGGTGTGCATTAAAATCACCAAATACATATATTTGGACACTCGAGTCAAGTGAGAGTGCTGTATCTATGCTTTCAGAGACAGAGTTAAGAAGGGTAATGTCTTGGGTCGAAGGAAAACGGTATAAGAAATATAAGTAACTAACCCTGTGCTGTAAGGTTAATCTAAAGCACATGTAGGCTTGATCATCTGATTCTAGCCTATGTTCTCTAGTCAAGGGGAGGGTGTTCCGAGCATTAACTCCTAGCTCGTGCACATGTTTGTCAGTCTTTACGGTAGAGTGGGGGGGTATTCAGTCATGTCAAAATGGTGTGAAGAGATTGAGGATTGTAAGTTTGTTTCACTTAGTGCTAGGATATCCGGGGAGTTTTCTAGGAGAAAGGTTTCTACATCATTGATGTTGGTTGTAAGCCCCAGAGCCCCCGGAGCCCCCGGATATTTGTGAATGCTAGCCTCAAGGGCGGAGGCGAAGGTGTTTTTGTGGGTGTCTAGTATAATATATTGTGTATATATTTTCAGTATTTACTTCAAAAGTGCTCAATACGTGAGTAGAGCTTAGTAGCCTGATGATTTCCTGCGGGAATGAAACATGGACGCATCTATAGCTTACTTACCATATATATATTTTCATACTACTACTATATATACATATAGTTTTACACTGCGTTACTACTTCTATGCTGAAATAAAATAGAGTGTGTTTGGAAATGTTTGCGCTCACGTGATCAATTACTTTCTTACCCGACAGAAGAAAAAAGTGTTAACCGAATGTTTTTTTTTGGGAGGGGGGGTGAGGAGGGGGAAATTGGTTATTTTGCGTGCACAAGAAAAAACACATTTATTCAAATTCAACGTTATCTCATGTAAATCCATTCCGTCCAGGCGCATGCTTTTCTATTGAAACTGATTGTCACTTTATGATAATACAACTGATTTCGGACTATCTCTAAGTACATGTCACTTTTATAACAGAAACATTTTTAACAGCAATGGCGAAGGTGTGACTAACTGAAAACTTTAAGGGCAAATATTCTAATCTGCAGATGAATAGCGACAACAGCAGCCTTCAGTTATGGATACCAAAAGATCGTCATGCGAACGAACGAGACGGTCATTCTGGATATAGAAGGGGCACAGAGGAAGTTCACACAAAGATGGTCGAAAGTAATTCAAGTCAGAAAGAAAGATTGGAACAAAGCCAGAGCACTAATAGCATTTTGTTAGCATGATAATGGGCATAACATAAAACAAGGCCATAACACTAATAACGTTTTATTACTGTCATAATAGACACAACTTAAACAAGACCATAACACTAATAGTGTTTTGTTCCTATGGCAATAGACATAACATTATACAAGGCTAGATCACGAATAACAACTTGTTACTATGATAATAGACATAATATTATACAAGACCATATCACTAATAACGTTTTGTTATTATGATAATAGATAATGATATGATAATATTAAACAAGGCCATAACACTAATACCGGTTTTTATTATGATAATAGACATAACATTAAATAGGACTATCGCCATAATAATGTTTTATTACTATGATAATAATCATACTACCAATAAAGATACGTCCAGTTTGAAAGTTGAAGGACAAATCTGATATAAAAAAAAACGATAATGTAGTAATAATAGTATTTATTTTTATTGTGAAAATTAATTAATTAATTAATTTAAGTGACGAAGCGAATAGTCAGTATCTGTCTGACCTATTTCTTTTACGAAATGTTGTCTATAGAAATCTGTTTTTAAAGTCTCGAAGGTTAATAAAATATTTTATTTCAATCACGTAATTGTTTTTCTTTTATTATTTTCATATGGTGAAAAAAGTTATTCCTTAGTTGCTGTTTGATGGAAGTCAAAACAAACAAAATAACAAAATAATAGCAGACACAGTTTAATCAAACAAGGTCAAGGTTATACAGGATTGAGACTTATCCAAATCCTATAAAGTTGACTGACCGACGGCGTTGGCGAAAACACAAGCCACACCCCCAAAATTCCAGCTGAAAACAAAATCAGAATTTTGTTTCCAAAAATCAGAATTTTGTTTCCAAAAATCAGTTTCCAGGAGCAACTTAGCATTTTTTTACAAAAAATAAACTCTCACGTGGCCTGCTTGCTACTACGTCCGCTACACCACGTGATTTAAATTCCAAGGTGCTTCGTGGGAGCCGATAAAATGCAATAAAAGCCCAGATTTTCGTTGAGAAAATCAGTTGGGAAAAATATCAGCGAACTTTAACATCTATATTACACTAAGCTGTCCTTACCCTCTTGGTGGCAAGGGACAGCTCATGCGACTACTATTCAACTCACGCACGCACGCACGCACGCATGCACCCACGCACACACACATGCACAAATATCTACACGACATATCATTCTCACTCCCGCACGTACACAGTCGTACACTAAGGCACCCCGACAATCTCAATTCACATGCATGCACACACATTCGTACAACTACGCACACACATACGCACTAATACATTACAGGAATAAACATTTATCACTTCTTTAACCGGACATTTGAAATGAACAATTAATGGCTTGTATTTTGTATATACATAGTGTTTGTTTAAATATTTATTTTTCCATTTTTTTCTTCATTCAACTTTCATGCATGTTTTTTTTTTATCTATTTGTAATGAAGTTGTAAATTTACCTAGTCAGTTGCTAGTGTACTTGCACTGCTAGCTACACTTAAGGAGATACTTCTATAGTAAGCTATTTCTACTTATGCTAATTATGCATATCAATTAGCCAGTATCACCACATCTACCTGAAACGTATATGCTTTATACCTCTAATGTATCTTGCACTTCTACTAATGATCGTTTCATTTTTGATATTACTTTGCTCTTCTCTCTCTCTCCCTTATTTCTTTCTCTGGATTTGATTCTTTATTTTTTTGTACCAGATTTTTTCATTTGTAGAATACGACATAGTTAACGGATCTCTAATTTGTCTTCCCATTAAAGCTAATGGGATTTTTAATCTTTGCGCGTGTGGTATTGCTCGATAGCTTAAAAGCAGCTTTCGTAGAAAAACTTGTATTTTTTCTTTTTGCTGAGAACATGCTTTTAGTCCCGTTTTTACGGTCTGCACCATTCTTTCCACCAACCTATCCGATTGAGGATGATATGGCAGTGTCATATACGGTTTAGATCCTATTTTTTCCAACCATAAATTAAGACCTTCATCACAAAACTCTGGAGCATTGTCAGATACCAGGGGTTTTGGGATACCCATTCTAGAGAATATGACCTTTAGAATCTGTTTTATGGTAGAACTTTTCTTGCCCGGCACACGGATTACTTCAGGCCAGGCTGAAAAAGAGTATACTAATATTAATAAGAGTCCCACTCCAGAAATGTACGCATAATTCATATGCACAAGACTCCATGGCTCTACTTTTCTGGCCCATTAATTTAAAGTATTCTGTGTAAAATTTCTTAATTCTCTACATTTTTTGCATCTTTTTATATATTCTTCGATATCTCGTGAATACCATGGCCACCATGCTTCTAGTTTCATTCTTTTTTGTGTGGCTGCTACTCCACAGTGTATATCATCATGTACACTTTTTATCACCAAATTTCTTTGTGTTTCTGGGGAATTACCAGATCTCCATTACAAATTACATCATTTTCTAGCGTTAATTTATGCCTTATTTCTTTGTAAGGTCTCTCTGCCTTGTAACAATTTCCCCATATATATATATTTTTAATTCTCGATGTTATCCTACTTAGCACTGAATCATGTCTAGTTTCCATAGCCACTCTATCTAAAGATAAAACATCAGTCTCTACTTAATGTAAGAATGTGTCTTCAAATTCTTCTTCTGTTTTATCTTTAGACTCCTTGTAAAAACGCTCGTTCCTGCCAGCGCATGTAATGTAACCTCAACATTAGATCTAGGATTCGAATCCGAGCAAACTTTGTGGTTTATGCATATTTTATAATCTCCACATATACGTAACGTCTGAGTTTCTCAGAACTACAATGGGTGATGCCCACCTGCTACCGTCAGATGAAACATGTTCAATAAGGTCCTGTTCAATTAATTTTCGTAGTTTTGCTACTATTAATGACAACAAATGTTTTATTTTACGGAATATCAACCCATTTCGTATTATTTAATACCGACTCAGGTTATTATGGTAAACGTTTTTATGCATAAAGTTCGTTATATCTTCAAATATTTACTTATAGTGTTTGATTTAGTTGTTTTATTTTATGGCATATCAACCCTTTTCGGGTTATTTAATACCGAATCAGGTCATTATGGTACACGTTTTTATCCTTCATTTCTTTATATCTTTAAATATTTATTTATGGTGTTTGGTTTGGCTGTTTTGTCGATGAAAAATGTTGTTTTTTTTTGTTTATAGCTTTGCAGAACATGATTGAGTTTTGCAAAGAGAAAGGAAAAAACAAAAACATTCATGTTTGGTGCATTTTAAGCCAGGAAGCACTATATTCAGACAGTCTGGCATACTTTGGACCTTGGTAGCTGTAATGAGGTCACAATGACGGACCAAATTTCAGAAAGAGCTCCTCTTCAAACAACACCGTAATAAATACTGACAAATTTCCAACACCAACACTTCCTTTCAACTATCGAAAAGCCGATGGTACAAGTCCATAACTCCCCCCCCCCAAAAAAAAGGAAGAAAAAATTTATGGCTAATCGACGATCTCTCGATGCCATTGTTTAGAAAACCCGGTGCTTATGCAGTTTATGGACCGATTAATCACTTGTTTACCCCCCCCCCCCTTAAAATAGCTCTTCAGAAATAGAGTTTAAAATCAGCCTTGAACATCATCGTAATGCCGACGAATTTCCATTAATCGTTTTAAAATGATTTTATTTATATACCAAAACTACTTGATCAATTTACGTGATTTTTGGTGTATGATATTTTCTTTCCGTCACGGGTACGTACATAATAAAGTTTTTTTTAAATAGTTTTGTTTTTCCTTGGGGAGGGGGAGTTATGGACTTGCACCAATTCGATTAACCGTCTGTTTTTAATCCGTCTACTTTTAAAGTCAATTGGTCTCTACCAGTGTTAGGACGATTAATCGGAATCGAAATAGGGAATTGGAAATATCGGAACTTTTAGGGTTATCGGAACTGGAATTGGAAAAATCTTAGCCTAATTTTCGATTCCAAAAACGATTCTTTAAATTTTTTTTTGTTTTGTTTAAAATTTAATTTTTCATTTCTGGTACTAATGATGAAATGATAAATATTTATTTTTAAACTACCAGTAAAACTAAAATCTATTGATCATAATAACATCTAAATTATTATGTTCGATGGATTTTAGTTTTACTGGTAGTTTAAAATCAATAAATACTTATCATTTCATCATTAGTACCTGCAATGAAAAAGTAAGTTTTAAACAACTACAACAAAATAAATTAAAAAAAAAATAACATCTAAATTTGCGGACCCGCCGTAGTTCGGGATTAACGCATAAAAAAAAGAAAAACATAATAACATCTAAATGCGATATAAATTTATTACCTCCGCCATGGTGGCGGTTATGTTTTCGGTCGAGTTTGTCACTGTATACATCTTACCGTCCACATCGCTTGACCATATTTTGAACAAGTCTAGTGACGATTGTGTAGGGACGTGGTCCCTTGAATTGTTATAAAAATGTTAGAAACAGAGTAAAAAACATAAATGAAGAATGAAAGAAGAAAACATTATTTAAAGAACATAATATATATATATATATATATATATATATATATATATATATATATATATATATATATATATATGGGGTAAGGTACACGATAGTTCATGAAAAATGAAGTGTCGTGATAGACAAAATGTGTGAAAAGATGACAGACGGAAAACAAGTCAAAATGCAGGAGAAAAACAAAAACAAGAGATTTTTTTGACCGGTTTCGTTCGTGGGGAACGTCTTCTGAAGACGTTCCCCACGAACGAAACCGGTCAAAAAAATCTCTTGTTTTTGTTTTTCTCCTGCATTTTGACTTGTTTTCCGTCTGTCATCTTTTCACACACACACACACACACACACACACACACACACACACACACACACACACACATATATATATATATATATATATATATATATATATATATATATATATATAAATTACAATACATTAATTGTTCATTTGAAATGTTCAGTTAAAAGTTTATAAGTGTGTATATTCGTGCGACAGTGTAGATATTTGTGTGCTGCTTTGCGTTAAGACGCGGAAGTGTATGAATGTGTGTCGCCTTTTGTCAGTTGTACGAATGTGCGTTCGTGCATAAGTTGAAATAGGGCGTGTAGGCATTTGTGTGTGTTCCGCTTTTTATCAGCAGGGTGTGTAAGTAGGTGTAAATGAGTTGAATAGTTGCAGGCTTGTGAGTTGGATAGTGGTCGCCCGAGCCCCAAAGGGGTGAGGGAGTGGAAACGTTGTCCTCTCGTTCCGTGCACTGATTTTTTCTAACTCTTTTCTCACCTTATTTAAAGGTTTCAATCGGCTCAAGAAAACACCTAGATTTTGGGCGCCAAAATGGGATTATAATCGCATGGTGTGGAGGACGTAGTGGGAAGCCATTTTTGCTTTGTTGCTGAATATTCCTGTGAGAGCCGGTTTTTGAAAGGAAAATCTAATATCTTTTTTTAGATGGAATTTGGGGGCGTTGTTTGTGTTTTCGTTCGCGACGTTGATCAGTAAACATTATACGATTGGGATACATGTCGATCTCATACTTGGTCAAGCGATTTTATTTAAGCAAAAATTATACATTCACAACAATGTTTTAAAAAAGTTGTGAATGTATATTTTTTGTTAAAATGAAATTACTTGACCAAGCGTCACTAGACTTGTTCAAAATAGCGATCATGGTTTAACTTAGAACTAATTAAACTTTGGTATATCTAGGTAAAAAGTCAAGGTAAAAAAAAGGTGAAAGTCACACTTTTTGCGATAACTTTTGTTCTGTTTATAGTAGTGACTTGCAACTTAGCCTATGAAGTGCGCATCTTTTATAAACATGACCTTGATTTTTGACCTCGTCAAAGTTCAGTGATAGTTAACATTTTAGTGAATTTTAACTTCCGATCTTTTCTAAATTTGATGTATGAATCTGAGTCTTTTTAATAACAGTAACCGCAGTGCAAACTTTCAGCCGGATCAGATAAATAGTTTTTGAGTTATCAACGTTTCTATAGCATACATTTGGGAATACTTCATATAATATGGAGAAGTAAGGCCCAGATAAGACTTTGATCCATCGTTACATTGTCAGGTAGAGGTATGCAGTCTCATAACTGACGTATGTTTTTGTTTTGCTTGTGTAACAACATGAAACTTTGCATAAATTCACTAGGTTCAGTAAAAGTAAATGGCAACGGAAACATGATCAACCTTGTTGCTTGCTTTTCTTGTCTCCTATTTTGTGAAACAGATTGTTGGTGTATGTTTATTTACCTCCCCTACAGGAGGTTAGACACAAGGTCAGGTGGGGTTTGAAAAGCCAACGCACTAGGTGAAGTGTAATCTACAAAAAATGGCTATGGAGCGCCTCAGGCGATTAGCAATAAACTAACCCCTTCCCAAAGAGAAGGTAAAGCCTGGGAGGATGGACCTCTTAGGACTGAACAGAACCATACCTCAGCTCGACAGCAATAAAGCCACTGTCAAACTGATCGTAAAGGACGTATCTCTCTTTTTTTCAGCCCATGATAGGATAATGGTCTTCAAATAACCTGTTCATTCACTTTACTTGCCTTTTGTTGAACGCGCCAAAACTGAGGCTCGGATTAGGGTTTCCTTTTTTCACTACCCCGAAATTTTATTTGAAGAAAAATCAGATCGACTAATATTTGTGTAATTTTTATTTATATATTTTTAAATATTGTTAATTAACCCATAAATCATCAATTTAATAAAATTATAATGAAAATGACGTGATAAAGTGAATTCTTTTTAAAGACAATTTTTTATTATTTTTGTCATTTGGAAACAGAAAAGATGTGTTGTCTTCATTCAAAAATTAGAAATAAATTAATACAAACAAACCAAATTATTTTCAAATAAAACTGGAAATTCATTCAAAAAAACTTATTTTTTCATAAACTAGAATATTTATGCTGCTAAGTGCGCAAATAACAGTTTTTTGTGTGCATTTCTTTTTCTTGTACAACCACTGTATTTCTAGAGAGAATAACAATTTATTTTAGAGCTAACTTCATATATGTTATTTTATTTTTATACATTATATTTTGTTTATTTAGCTGTTGTCTGCGTGTGTGTGCGTTCGTAGGAAACGCTAATTCTGAATGTATACATAATAATAATAAGCACAAACCAGACCTCCGATGAAAGAGTGCGGAAAGTGCTGTGACATTGGGGAGACTTATTGCCACCCAAATCCCAGAGAAGACCAATCGTTCTTACCAGCAAGAAATCAATGGTAAGTGAAATACATAGTTGTTTTAATTTATTCTCGGGCAACGCTTAGTTTCTTGTCCCCCCTCAACGCTAATGAAATACATATTTGTTTTAAGGTATTTTCCAAGTTTACTACTTTACTGTCTTCCATCCCCTCTTTAACACTATAATGAAACACATATTTGTATTAATGGAGTTTCTTTTTTCCCATCCTAAATTATTTGGACGCTAAAGAATACGGCACTTCAATTTCTTTCCAAATTCCATGATAACATTAAAATATCTCTCTAAATGTTGACCCTCTTGACTAATTCTGTTCAAGTTGACCCTCAAAAAATGAATATATATATATATATATATATATATATATATGTGTGTGTGTGTGTGTGTGTGTGTGTGTGTGTGATTTTATGAAGGCTTACCAAAGCATTCTTTTCAGGACACCAATGATCACCATTAAAGATATTTTTTCTTACAAATATTATTTATTCAAATTAAATGTTTTTCCTACACGTGTTTCACTACCAAGCAGTTACTTGCTTGGCAGATCACCAGGGAAATTAAATGTCTGGAATACTGGTTTCAACTGCCGACAATACACAATGTGGCGTTGCAATAGTTGAGGTCACTTAAGAAGAGAAGAGGAAAAAAAAAAAAATAAATAAATAAAATAAAAATAAAAGTTAAAAATTAAAATTATTATTAAAATTATTCATCATTGTGCCGGCCGACGTGAAAGTGTATTATCGCACATTGTTCCGGTTTTTTGTTTTTTTGATATATTTGGGACCGATTATTTGCTTGTTGGCTTGGTGGAAGAAATAATGCACGAGCTACTTTTCTAAGACTTTTTCTAGGACTTTCTTTTTTTATCGTTGTTCTTCCTTGTTTTTTAATTTTAACTTTTATTTAAAAAAATTTTTTTTTCCTCTTTTCTTCTTAAGTGACCTCAACTATTGCAACGCCACATTGTGTATTGTCGGCAGTTGAAACCAGTATTCCAGACATTTAATTTCGCTGATGATCTGCCAAGCAAGTAACTGCTTGGTAGTGAAACACGTGTAGGAAAAACATTTAATTTGAATAAATAATATTTGTAAGAAAAAATATCTTTAATGGTGATCATTGGTGTCCTGAAATGAATGCTTTGGTAAGCCTTCATAAAATCACATATAAATGCTATGTACTCTCTAATCGAGTATCATCGAGTTTGTTTTTATTGGAACAACCCCGGTCTTCACTGAATGATCTATTTCATAAGTGAAATATATATATATATATATATATATATATATATATATATATATATATATATATATATATATATATATATATATATATAAGATAAATTATAAATTATCTCGTATATTGAGCTTAAACAGGAGACTCCCAGAATCTACTAAGACTTGCACTTGTGTAGTTGTCCAGAAGAACTCAGCAGCAGCGCAGCAGCAATCAAACAACCCTTTTCAGGGCTAACACAAACTACTAATGCGATAAACCGTTACACTTTGCCACTGCCTGCTCCATCCACCTGACTCCAGCCTGCCTATCACCAGCTTCATGCAGCGCCTGTTTGAGCTCTCTCCAGCAACTCCTGCGCCGCTCCTTTCCTGCAACCTCTACTCCTTTCCTGTCCCTTGGCCACGTTCACCCGGACCGGACCTACCTGAGGCATATCATCACACCTCAGAGACGCCCACGTCAATCTCCGCGAGGCGTCATTCTTCCTGCTGTCCAGGTTCCAGTTCTCCCCGTTCTTGTCGACCCAGCCTTTTCTGCTGTCCAGGTCCCGGAAACATCTTTCATGCTGTCCAGGTTCCAGCATCCTCATTTCAGCTTTTCCTGTTTCCAGTGACGTCATTCCCCATTCCAGTTTTTCCTGTTTCCAGTGACGTCACCTTCAAAAGTTATTACCTTTAATGGTAAATAAACATCTTTATTTTAAAACTATTTATCCGTGTTTGTCCTCTCTTCTTTGCCATTGCCGTTTACCTTGTTGCACGTGTCTTCTTTCTTAATTGAAGGTCCGATCACACACATCAACGATCGGCCCTGCAACCCTATGTGTTCATTTCTTTCTTGTGTTTACTTTTCGATTGGAATGTATTCTCTTGTTCCTTTTTATTAAATGTTATCTATTTCTTCTTTTGTACAGTTTTCACGGTGTTTATTGAATAAAATTGATAACATCAGTATGAAGTGTTAATCTTTTCCTTCCAATACCGGCATATGGCAACAAGTACTACGTTTGCCAACTATCATTCAGGGGTTATGACGTAACACTTCTTTTGCCAACTATCATTCGGGGGTTATGACGTAACACTTCTTTTGCCAACTACAATTTATACTTTCATGCCGACACACTGTTTTTTGGATGATAACACGAAAATCGCATTCGTGACGTTTAATAACTTATTCGTTAAACAACAAAAAAAAAACAATTTGTGAAATACAAACAATGATAGTCAAATAAAATATTGAGAAGGAAAATGAGGAGGCAAATAATAATTAATTAATAAAATTCCCTTTTCGAAAACAACATGCACGCATCAGGAAGCTTCGTCGAATGACCGGTTGGCTTGGCAGGCCGAGAGCAGGCTCAAGGCGTTTCTACGAATAATGGCGATGGAGAGGCGCTCGTAAAGTCAAGTCAGTTCACGATTGTCCCCGGTGTAGCGCGTCATTAACAAGACCAAGGCTGCCGAGGAAGTCACGCGTGACGAGGCCTATTACTCCACTCGTCTCCACGACAATCGGTTGAAACACAAATCTGTCGAGAAGACTGGCATATTTTGACCGCTTGCTGCTCTCTGCTAACGCTGCTGCGTGTCGAGGGGTTATCATTGTTTTTTGGGTTTTTTTTTCACTACTATGCATCTTTTATGACGTAGCACTACTTTTGTCAAACTACATTTAATACTATGACGTCACTATTTTTGGCAACTACCATTCATCCTTTATGGTGACACAGCATTTAGCATCAATATTTCCTACATGACGACGTCACACTGTTTTTGGCAATTCCCATTCATCTTTTATGATGACGTCATAAATGATATGCCCAGTATTTTGCAACTGTTTAAATGGACGATGTCACCCGTTTGTGACGTCATTCCTTTGAGATGTCATCTAGTGTGCACGGAGACAATCAAACAAACAAATAAAGATCCCTAAGTTTGGTAGTATAATAAATATAGAGATATTGATAACTTTCGCGATTATCATAGATTGTACCATCGAGAACTTTCATATAAGATATTTGTACGAATCTGAACTTACTGGAAGTTCTACTGATACGGAAAGGAAAAGTAGGAAGAAATAAAGAAACATATTTTCTTTATGTTGAAAAGAAATTGTGCGTTATTTTGTTTTTCCGGAATGCAAACGGAAGCATAAATAAATAAACGTGACAGAAGTCAGTCTCCTGAACTCTTTCAGTCTATTTCTCATCACCCCATTTTCCCTCCCCCCTCTCTCTCTCTCTCTTTCTATGTATGTCTGTCTGTCGACATGTCTCTACGTTTGTCTCCACCAGATGCGTCTGCTTTTTATTAAAATGTTGATATTGAATCCTCAGTAATTTTGTTTTTGTTTTTCCTTGAGATATCAATCCTCAGTAAGTACGATTATATGTTACGTAATGCAGACGTGTTATTGTGTAGAAAAGTAATCTTTCAAGTTTGAGTGAAAACAAATAAGTAGTTTTTTTATTTAAGATTTTTATACTGTGAGAACAGAACGAGTCCGAGCGCCATTTGCCTTTTGACTATGAGCAAAGTGCAGTATCTATTCTGATACTACACTTCATCTTTTCTGCCCTCGGTCAGTGAAGGAGAAATCCTTCTAGATTGAGGTAATTTTAATTTTTGTTCCAATCTAGTGTCCCCTTTTTTGAGAGCTGGATTTTTCCCCACATTAAAAACCGACATTGAGTCTAACTCTACCATATGAACACCGAGTGCTATTTTTACCCTTATACAAGGCCCACTAATTAATGATATAAGAGGGATCCGTTTAGTCTTCAGAGAGAATGGATACCCACTGTTAAGGTGCCTGCACTGGGAGTATATGGGGAAGCAAGGGATGCGCAATCACCAGCCACACTTTTCCTGAACCGACATTGCTTCAATCCAGTAGTAAAGAGAAGTTCAGAGAGACTTTGGAGTTTTTCTTTCTAGACTAGTTGCACAACCAAGACTTCAGTCTAATCTACCCTACTATTCAATCGATAGCTGGAGGGTGTTATGGATTCATACCTTTCCCAATATATAACAATTCTTTAATTTATTACTGTGTTAAGATGAGGGTCGATTTCTCCTTCATTAACCGAAGACAGGAACGATGAAGTGTAATATCAGAACAGACACTACACTTTGCACATTTTTAATTAAAAAAAGTTGTATTTACAAAACGGACAACAAAACGTATTTTTTTTATTACTTTAAATTTTATTTACAAAACGAAAAACAAAACAATATGTAACATTTTTCTTGAGTAAAAATTTATTTCCTTTATAAATCTCCAAAGTTTACAAAACGGAAGGTTTTGTATATAAAACTTTTTTTTATTAAAAAGAATCTGTGAAGTGTGCGCGTATTTTAGTTTTTATAGTTCAACCGGAGGTAAAAGAAACCGGTGTTAACCCAAATGTGTTTTTTTGGGGTATTTGCTTATTCTGGGGTGTCTCAAATCTAATTGATCCGGGTTAATTATGATTGCACTTTCTTACAACTTATCAACCTGTTTGTGAGTTAGTAATGTTGAAACACAATATTTATTACAAACAAAAAAGGTGAACTGCTTTTTAGAATCATAGATGAAGGGAAGCATAGGTTCATGCATTCACGGTATTAATGTTACGCACAAATACCAACAGTGTTTAGCTTACGTTAGGGACTCCAAAAAGTTTTAGACCATCGACCCTTCATGAAGTTATAATAGTTAAGGCTAGTAGTCGTAGCCTCACTATAAGTATAAGCACGGTAGACGGTAGTCATACGAGGAAAAAAAATCAACGCTTCTTTTAACATTAAACAAATCTTTATTGGGTATCCTATACCGTTGGGGTATAGCATAGAAAAAGGTAGGACTGGTGTCCGGTGGAAGTAAACGAAGTTCTTTTATTGCCCGGGGAGCGGTGCTCGGAAATCCAGTGGATGAGGGGCCAGGAGAGAGGTGAAGAAGAGTTCCTTCTAGGTTGACGGCCAGGGTCTCTCTGACAATCCGTTCCACCGTTCAACAGGGGTGCAAATAGTCCGCAAGGGACTAGCTGAAATCAATACGCCATGTGAGCCGATTGGTTAGTTTAAGACCAACTTGCCCACAGAGGACGCATAAGAAATATGTCCTATTTAAGACTGCTACAAAGTGATCGAACTCAAGACATGCGAAAGCAATAATCCCCTTCCCCCCAAAAGTGGGAGAACTAATTTGTAACAGATATGCTACATGCCACGTAAGGGTAAACAAATAAAAACGCTTAGAATGTGTGTACACTCTTGTTCATTACAACGCTAAGTAGTTACTAGACCTTCCGATTCTAGATTGCTTTTCTTAACAACAACTTAAGTTTTCACAAACTAGCAATACAGTGTTTGGTATTATAAAGTTAAATTTTTATATCCAATATATAAATAGTTACACACGTGTTTGGAATGTTTTAGTCACGGACACGTTACAACAATATCCGCGTGTTTTATTGTATCAACGATACGACACACGTGGTCGGAAAAGAAAGATAAAAAGAAACAGTTCTTAACAAATACATTTAACGTTTATTTTAGATGCCGGTGTTATATTAGTATCGCCGAATGGACATGGAAACCATGCAAAACAGTCGACATAAAAATAGACAAAGAATGTCATATAGAAATGTGAATACTAATACTAATAATATTGATCCACATACACTATTGAATGCGCGTAGTGTTCTATTCAACGAGAAAATTAAAACGTGTATTGCACGATGTAAAAACTTACATGTTTTTACATGGATGCTTTCATACGGAGAGTGGACATACATACGACCTACTTGATGAAATCTCAAGGTATTTATCTACCGCCCACAAAGTAAAATGTGACACAATGTCGGAAAGTGGGATTTGATAAGTCAGCACTCTAGAGGAAGAGCACCTATTACGGTAGGCGCGCCTCAGGCGATTAGCAATAAACTAACCCCTTCTCAAAGGGTGAGAAAGCAAAGCCTGGGAGGGTGGACCTCCTAGAACTACACAGGACAAACCCATAGACCGGCGTAAATCAAGCTCCGAAGGCAAAGACGATACCGGTCTATAGGGTGTAGTATCCATCGGAACAAATACTACACTTTGTTCCTGGCCAAAGGCCAAGAAGTTCAATCTCGTTTTATATTTTCGACTATTTGATGACGCTATAAAAGGCCAAATCTACCTTCCGGTGTAAAGGGAGATAAATCTGAGTTCTACAGTATCATCTAGAATCATTCTCTAAACTAAAAGAAGAAGAAGAAGAAGAAGAAGAAGAAGAAGAAGAGTTAAAACTGGAGTTTCGTAATGCTATACAAGGGAATTATAGTTATCAGCAGAAAGAAAAGAAAAATGTAATCAAAACGAAAATACTGTTTTATGGCTGGTTATAGCGCAACTCCTTACTAATAAGAGTGGTGAAAAATCCAAAATGCTGTCTGTTTACCGGTTTCGTTGTTACTACTTGCTGCTGATTGTTTGTTGTTATTGTATCGTAGTTCTTGGTTAAACTATGTTGTTAACTGTTTGTAGTTCGTGCAAGGCACGAAAAGAAAACATGTACAACTTTGTTGTAAAAAGGGGTTTTCTTTTTGTTTTATTGACGCGAGACACACGATGCAAAATTACGTTGACACTTAATTCATGTCTTATTTGAGATACTGCGTTAACTCGTTCGTCTTCCTTCTCTTTTTGTCGTTCCGAGTTTTCTCTATCTATTATCTGTGGTCTCCGTCTGTTTGTCTATCTATTATATTGTATCGCTTCCGTCAAAGTTTTACATGACCCATATTATTCGCATTCTCATTTTTTTATCGAATGTCTAATAACTTATCCGACTTACTTTGAGAACTTAATATCCATTGTCTGTTCACTTACGTCATAACTCAAGTCCTAACATAAAATTGCATTTCCGAAATTCCTTACCAAACTGCGTTTTAATAATTCTTCGATTTTTAATTTTTTCATAGTTTCTAGTCCTCGTTAGATATTTATGCTAGATTATCCGTTTACTCTCTTATCGTGCTACATGGTTATAAATTATATTTATCTACCGGTGTAGTTAAATATGTAGTTGATCACCATGTCCCCATTGAATAATATTCCGAATTTTTATTACAAACATAAAGAAACGAAATCCCTATTATAAGGATTTCTTTTTCTTTAGTGTGAGTTTCTCTATCTGCATCGAGAATAGAAAGTCAGTCCTCTCTCCACGAACAAGAGACTATAGCATAAACCCTCTCATCCTACCCTGTAACAATCAGACTACTGACAAAATGAAATAAAATGTGGTTCACTCTTTCATTTCAGCAGATCCGCAAATGCCATCACCATCTCTCTCTTTCTTTCTCTCGCTCTCTTTCTCCCCCCTCTCTCTCTGTGATTACTGAATTATGGGCGTTTATTTACAATCATATCATCATGAGAAAAGCGTGTTATTGTTCTTAAACTTGTCTATACTATTCGCCAGTGTTCACACTCGCTATTTATCTAGATATATTACTAAAATATTCATGTAAAATCATAGAATTATTTTTAATTTAATTTTTTATATATAAATTATTATTATGATTTCTGATGACCTAAAGCGAAAAAAACAGCCATCGTTGACTTTTTATTATAGAGTGGATGATTTCTTTCCGACTTCACTTCAGGTAGCGGGGTAAGTCTGAGGTGGTTGTCTGACTTGCTATTTGCTTTCTCGCTTCCCCTCACCATTTGAAATAGTTTCGTCCGGGGGCTTGAAAAGAGCACATGTTTTACTTACTAACTTTTGTGAGCAAATATATGTTCCCTCAGGTCGCATATTTTTGCTAGCCTGGAAGAATGGTATCATGACGAACGAACATATACTATACTACCCCAAAACGAGGAGGTTATGCCTGGGGAACGGTATCATGACAACAGGACAGATTCTACACTATCCTCTGAATTGAAAGATAGTTAATTAGTCTGAAATAGTATAGAAAACTGCATTGAGTATTAAAAGATAGTACAATAGTACATTAGTAAAAGTAATAGCATAGTTCCGGCTTCAGACAGATATACCAAATCTCTATTAGTAATTTTCCAATCTCTTTATAGTCAACCACACTGATGAGCCGCAGTAACGGCGAAACACGTGTCCATGGATAACTATATTTTATCCATTAGGAATATATATATATATAGAGAGCGATTGGATAGCAAGGATAAGATTAAATACGTACCTGAATCACCTATTGAAGGCAAGTCGTTCACCGAAAGAGTTGCGTTGTTTCTTATTTTGTTTTCGATGATTTTAGCCGAACTTACTTTTATGATCGATTGATTCGATCTCTCAGCTGAACCCGGATGCTCAATGACGTCACTTGATCCCAGACTTCTTCCGCCGTTTTGGGTAATACTACTACCATCCTCATCAATAACATGATCACCGTCACCACTACTTCTACCACTGCTACTTCTGTCAATATCCTTTTCGTTAATGTCCGGAAGTATTCGATTTTCAGCCGTGAAATTCCCTAAGACACCTTTCTTTTCTGTCTCGACTCTTGTATTAGATTCAGTACTACTGCTTGAACGGCATGAACATTCGTGAATACGTCGCAGTTCCTTGCGTATTTTGCGCCAATATCGACGCTCGGTCAACATATGATTATTCAACCTGGTATCAAACTGGAAAATGGTGGTAGAAAATGCCTGATCTTTTAAGATTTGCAATGCCACCGCCTGCAGTTCAACCATTTGCAACATTGATCGCATCTGGGATCTCAACATTGATATCTCTTGACCGATACGTCTAACTCCCAACTTTTCTTCATCCTCTTCATGAACCTCATGCACCTTTGTTTTATGTATGGCAAATTCTTTAGAACCCGAATGACGATCACCTTTCTTTATAAAATTATTTGAATGGAAATACTCTCCATTGCCCCTCGGAAATTTCATCAGAAAAAGAGACGCCATGATTATGACCAACATTTCGATCCCTCTTGGAACCAGTTGCAGAAACTTGTTATTGCTTATTAAAACCCACAAAAGTCAGTTCTTAATCATTGCGACATAACAGGATCAACCTGAATAAAAAAAGAAAGAAAAGAACCGCATTATATACTGGATGACATACTGTATTAAATAATGGTTATTTAGGAAATATAAAATTCATTTTTGAAACAACAATATATATAAGCGTTTTGCGAGAAGAGGAGGAGATTTCAGATTTTTTTGAGAAGGAGTATAAGCTCGAAATATAATAAACTTTTTACACCGTACTCTCTTTGATTCGATGCAATACGTGAAGTAAATATTAAATCGAAACTTATTGAATTCTTCAATATTGTCGTCTTATCTACCTTTACTTCGTATGGTTTCCTATCAACCAGACAGTGAATTCAACCTTATATCGCAGTGCCACTGCCTTCGATATCCAAAACTTTCTACACACTACGCAAAATGATTCAAGCAAACTACAACATACTTTTAAATATTTTTTAATTTTTCCGTCCGTCCAAACAAATGAAATACGGCTATAATCATGATGACACACTGTTTTCCGTAAGATTATTGAAGTTATAGGACGTTCAGCCTAGCCAGTACTAAATGGGTGACCATTTGTGAGGACCATAAAATGACCCAACGATGGTTCACATGCCATAAGTCCCCATCTTAAAGTCCAACCTATTCCTCACCGTGTTAGGGGAATGGAAACGTGTTAGTGGCAGAAATACCCGACTGACACGGCTCTGATGAAAATCCAAGCGGAGTCGGCATCAGAATCCGTTGTCCTCTGGTCGTCTCTGCCGCTGCATGTGGCAAGCAAAGACGTTTCAGACGTAAAGCCGCAAATCAATGGAGTGAAAGTGACAACGCTGTTTTTGTCCCATTCCTTTGTATGTTCTGCATCAAACCTTCCTCAACTTCGCATGCAACCTCTGAGACTTGCTGTTACAGGTGTCAGGGTAAAAACCTGCAATCTTACAGGTTAAAGAATAGCTGCGACCAACGAGGAGGACTTCATACACACCAGACAACTCTGAAGCACGATACAGCAACAACAAAAAAGTGAAAAAGCTTTATTGTAATTGTAAAAAGAAAAACACTTTTTAATAGGATTCCCCCTCTCCTCTCTCTCTCTCTCTCTCTCTCTCTCTCTCTCTCTCTCTATATATATATATATATATATATATATATATATATATATATATATATATATATATATAATCTTCCTATTTCTTCTCTGTCTCTTTCCAAACGATGCGTTATGTCTTCACAAATCCCAGAGACGAACTAATATTTATTTACAAATAATTATACATAAAATGTAGCACAAGACCAAAAAGGGTGGCGTGGGAAAAGGTCGGACATTTCTAACTCAAACTAACTAAATTGGCTAGTCACAACCCACCTCTTATATCGGCTGAGAAACGGGAATCTCGAGCTTGAATCAGCCTCGTTTTAGGCTGTATCATTCCATTTTTGCTTTGTGGACGTTCGCCTCGCAAGTTTGTCATGTCCACAAGCACAGATAATTCCACCCTCTTGCTTCGGCGATGCAAGTCTCCGCCACACGAATCTATTAAATAATTTAACTAAAGTTTGTCCGCCCGTCCGTTTTTGCAATCGTCAGCAACTTTACCTCTATGCCACGCTAATATAAAAACAACTTTTGTTTTAACCGATATAAATTAATTGCTTTTTATATCGGTAAACAGATTAAAATAAATTCATTTTGTAAATCTATTTACATTAAAGATTAAATTCAATATTAATTTTATAATTGATAAAAAATGAAAATAATAAATGTTTATAAAACCTCGAACAAAGGAAACAACTGCGGTAATAATTTTCTACATTTATTATAGATTTTAAAACAAAATAATTAGACATTTCTACATAGTAAAAAAAAAATTAAATACTTAGGGAAGCTAAAAGTGTTTGTTATGTTAAAAATCCACATGCTATTTCGTTAGCCGCGGATGGTAAAATTAAAGTGTAAACGTTTTCGCATGATTATATTGTAGCGATATTGGAATAGTGTTACAAAAAGCAAATTTTATATTAAACTTTTACGCCAAATTATTACTCGTCGCCGTCATTTTCTTTTTAATAAAGAATGTTCAAAGTTTTAATTTTTTGTCAGAAGGTTTGTTTTTGTGTTCATTCAGGTTGGGTCCACAAAAGGTGCAGTGGCATAAAGGGCTCTCTCAAAGCAGATCCTCACTTTATGTGCTTTCGTTGCACCGGCACGGCAAGACCAATAGATGGCAGACCACTGACGGAGATGGATACTGGTGACAACAAGCTGGAAGTAGTGACAGACTTTTGTTATCTTGGAGATGTGCTGTCATCAGGTGGAGGCTGTGAACTCGCGGCAGCTACACGTTGCAAGTGTGCCTGGAAAAAGTTTAGAGAGCTGCTACCAATCCTGACAAACAAACACCTGCCAACAACTACGAGAGGACGTGTATACTCCTCATGTGTCAGAAGTGTGCTGTTGTATGGCTCAGAAACTTGGGCTGTCTCTGCTGGCATACTAAAGAAGCTGCACCGTAATGACAGGCCAATGGTCAGATGGATCTGTTTGGTGAGGCCTGAACAGTACGTTTCTTTTGAATCCCTGCTCTCACAGGTCGACTTGAAAAGCCTTACGGACATCATGCGGAAGAACAGACTGCGTTGGTTGGGTCACATTGAGCGTAGCGATGGCTGGATTGCTAAAGTCCGAAAGTTGAATGTTCCAGCAGAGAACATCACCACTGGCAGACCCAAGTTGACTTGGGAGGACGTAGTCAAACGTGATAGGAAGGCCATGGGTATGGATTCCATTAAACCTTGCCAAAGACAGGAGTGGAGAGGAAGACTTAGATTTCGAGACTAGACAATCAGGCCCCACCCTCATCAGAGGATTAATTGTGGCCTGATTCAACAAATAAACCGGTTAATGATGATGATGATGATGATGATGATTACCATTTTCAAAAAGCGGAAACCCACTAGGTCAAATCCTAACGTGGATCACTATTACCAGGTCCCCCTTTTCAACACCAGAGGTCAGTGTGCCAACCTTCAATATTTGTTTCTGTGTGAAACTAGCATTGGCCCATTTATTTCTATCGGTAACTTCAAGATTACATGACCTCAAAAACACGACCACCAAGATCTCCATAGACATGGAATGTGCGCTTACACCAAGGACGGTTTTTCATGTGGTAGGGACATCTTCAACGAAGACCCTGTGAGTGTGTTGCCCTTTATGTGCTTCCGTGTAGCCGTTGTTCACAGCATCTCTTTCATCTTTGCTCTTTGCTCAACGATGGAGTTACTGCCATCGAAGAAATCACTTAAATAAATTAACAGATCCTGTCTATTTAGCCTCCATTCAAATTTGTGGTGGTCTACTCCAACAAGACTGATGACGAAAAAAGTTTTTATCATGACTTTTTCTTCGCCTGTGAGCCGACCCAGATTATTGACAAACTCACTCGTGTACTTGATGCTGACGGACATTTTGCAAGCCTTCTTGATTTTTCCTGACAACTTTCCCTGAACAATGCATATCTACTGTTCTACCCTCTGGGATCTTCCGATCACTCGGTTGACTCCATTAAGATCAAATTTAAGTTCAGGGAGACATCTGATGTCTCTTTCTATCGCAGAGTGTATCGATACTCAAGGGCTGATTGGGATAGCTTTAGATCTTTCATCTGTGAAATCCGTCTGTATTCTATTTTCAGGTATAATTTGTCATGTGTCGTCTCCGATATTTCCGATTGGTTAATCGTTAGTATTATGAGATTTATATCCTCTAAAATATTGTAACAAATAGCAAATATGTTATAGAAAACATAAAAGAGTCCTATGCTCAATCTATTAAATCCAGAGTTGCTGAGCAGAGGCTTAGTTTGAAAAAGTTTGGGAGTTTAACCAACAGGGTACTGAACAGATGTAAGACTTCTATTCAAATCATCATAATGGAACTGATGAGGTGATTTTCTCAGCATCTGACAAAGCCAAACCTTTTGCAAATAACTTTTCTAAAAATTCTACTCTTTGCGATCAATAATTAAGATTAATAAAAGTAAATCTTATATAGTTTTCCCCACAAACTCGATCTCCACATCCTTACAGCACAAAATATTCAAAACTGACCTAAAAATAGCGACATCAATTCAAAGACAATTAAAGATCTTCTTAACACCAAACTCCATCCCCACTCTACCCGCAAGGACTCCCCTCTCCAAGCCAGCATCTATAAACTAAAATGTGTCTCATGTCCGATGTTATATATCGGCGAGACGGGCAGTAATATTTACGAGCATAAACAGGACCTCAAACACAATAACACCACTAACGCACTTGTCATACACAGGAATCATTTTAACCATAATTTTGATTTTACAAACTGTAACCCCTTTTAAGACTGAATCCTCTTTCCCATACCACAAGTGCATAGAAAGCGTCCCCTTCCTTACTCTCATCATCATCTTACGTTAACTAACTCAAACAATGTAATATACCCCCACTACACTATCAACACCGACCCCGGCTACATACTGCTCATTTTTATCGCTATTTTCTGTTTTTCATTTTTCTTTTTCCAATCTTTTCTCACGCGCTGTGTATTTTCAAACAATTACCTACCCGCCAAACATCCAGTTTCACGTTGCGTTTCCTATGTTTTGTCGCTTTTTAAAAAATAAATTTCAAATCTTCACTTTTTTTATAGAGATATTTATTTATCCGAACGAAACCGGTCAATATCCCGTTCGCTTCTGTTTTTCCTGTGCTTAATTTCTTTTATCCTATTTTTTCTTTCACTACATTCTGTCTCCATGACATTTAATTTTGAGAGATATCGTGTATTGTATCCTTATATATATATATATATATATATATATATATATTGTGGGGGGGTGTACGAAATTTTATTATCGCAAGCATGAAGGGAAGACGTTTTATCTCGTTCGTGATTAAAAGTTAAACAAGAAAATAAAATCCAGCCGACCGGTTTCGCCCTCTTTTATCAAATACTGTATCGAGGGATTAAAAGACGGTGTGAGAAGAGGGGATAGAAAAAAAACAACTGTATATATTTAAAATAAAACAGCGTTATGGTATATGTTCAATGGGGATGTATCTTAGAGACTGATCACGTCTAATCACAATAGACACTCCCTTTGTTTAATAAAGACGAACGTGAATCGTGTTCAAAATCTTTAGATTATATAGTGAGTGCGCAACTGCACATGACTCAGGATGGTAAAGGGGTCAATGCTGAAATTCTTAGTGCACGACGGGTTTTTAAGCAAATGGTCCGTAATTGAAGACCTGTACGTATTATTTAGAACGTCCGTTGAACAGAAGGTTCAATTCCTAATTTTACTAGGTATTTGTTGTTGGACTCTACTATCCTATCTCAACGTCGTTCTACCCACGTAGTAAGCACTGCCACTACATTTAAAATGATAAATTACATTATTCTTATGGTTGGGAAGGGATAAACCGTCTTTTCGGGAGGACGCCAATAAATGTTTTGTAGAGAACACAACACGCACATTCAAAGCAAAATAGCAATTTTCAACTGTTGCGTGATTTGCTTTAGTCACCGTATTTGGTTTTATTTCGGAAAAATTATTTATTTTCCTTTTGATGACTGACATAATCACACCAAGAAGATAGCTATTATTAGACAAAATATTCGTAATAGTTTTTATTTCTTCATCCAATTTTGATTGTGAACAAATCATAAGGTCTCTGCACATTAAGTTTACCTTCCGTTTGTTAGGACAAAATGAATCCTAGCGGGCATATAGTCCTGCAAATGTAGAACGTAGAAGAAACATAGAATTCAAACTCAAGGAACCAAAGCCGCTCCCCCCCCCCAAAAAAAAACTGTCTGCAACATGAACAGGGGGAGATAACCACGATCGGTTCAACCAAGATCCGACCGCCTTAAACTATTAGATAAAAAGAGGAATACCTCAACAAAAGTTCAAAATGAATTATTAGAAAAAATTCATAGATTTTACAATTACGGTAGATAAACGAAGTATATATTGAATATTTAATGTAACAGAAAAAAGGGGACATTATAATCATAGCGGAATAAACAAATATATAAATAAAATGTATATTTAGAGTAGTTTAATACTATATAGATTAGGTAAAAGGAACATTAGTTATTTTAATAGGGATTTACAGAATAGAACCAAGAATATCCCAAAACTATCAATAAGCTTTTGTAAGCTAATAGTATTAGTCTAAAAATATTCGAATACAAGTATATGTATAAATTTAATTAAGTAATTTGTGCGTGTGCCGCATTAATAATTAATTGTAACTATGAAGAGGGAAGGAGGAGACATGGGGCATGTTTATTGAATCTTTTTATAATTAGCCTTGAGATGAGAGAAATGGGAGGGTTAAGAGAACATGGTCGTGTAATAGGACGGTGTAGGAGGTGAGGGGCGAGGGAAGAGGAATTAATTCTAGCCGCTACCAATGTTCGCCCCCACTCCTTCCACAATTATTGTAATATCTCTCCCCTACCTAATGATGTTATAACTCCAACCGCCACCATTTTTCACTGCCACCATCTATTTGTATCTCATAATTTATTTTTTCCTTTCTCTACACTGAGGAGAGCCAAAAGCTCGAAATGACGTCGTATGTAGGTAATATATTAAAATATAATTTTATATTATAAGAAGCGCCTTTAAGTAAAAGTAAAGTTGAGCACTTTAGAGAGATTAAAAAATAGAGATTCACCTAATTATTCAGTGCGATACTTCGACTCTATCGTTGAGTTCTATCTGAATGTTTTTATGATTACGTTCTCAGCGTAAATATAACTTAATTTCTCTAGTATCGCGTGACAACCGCCCATATTCAATGTGTCTCTGTTGAACTGGGTTAGCGCCCCGTGACCGTTTAAAATTGTCATATCCCTACACTGAGGAGAGCCGAAAGCTCTAAACAACGTCGTATATAAGTAAAATATATATATATATATATATATATATATATATATATATATATATATATATATATATATATATATATATATATATAATTAACTTGTTACAAATATCCAGGGGGTATGAATCCGAAGGAAGTTGAAACCGGGTTTATGAGAGTGCTCAATGAAAATTCAGAGCAAAATATATATTTTTTGATTTTATTCCATTAGTTGCGACAAAACAAGTTTTGTTTCATTGGTGCTAATAGCGACCAACTCATCGGGCCGGCGAAAGGAATAATTCCTTTCGCCGGCCCGATGAGTTGGTCGCTATTAGCACCAATGAAACAAAACTTGTTTTGTCGCAACTAATGTAATAAAATAAAAAATAAAAAAATATATATATATATATATGTGTGTGTGTGTGTGTGTTTGTGTGTGTGTGTGTAATAGGAAAAATAACCAGTGTTCAATATATATTTTCTTATTATTTCAATTAAAATATTCATTAGTTTGATCTTCCATCGATACCTTCGGTTTCACAGAAAAACTGAAAACTGCCTGCAGGGCTAAAGATACCGAATGTTACCAATTTTTCAGTCGATGTTTCAAAATATTTTCCGGCTTGTATTGGTGAGATAGGAATTCAAACCATCGACTGAAGAATCAGTTATATTAGGTATCTTTAGCCATGCGGTCTGAGTTTTCAGTGTTTCCGTGAAACCGAAGGTAATGATTGAAGATCAAACTAATATAGAGGGTCAATTAAAAAAATATATACGAATCCATATATATATATATATATATATATATATATATATATATATATATATATATATATATATATATTATTATTATTATTATTATTATTATTATTATTATTATTATTATTATTATTATTATTATTATTATTATTAAATAACACGGAGTGTTTTTGCTTGATAAGACTTCTTTTTTTTTTTTCAATTTTCCGAATGGTCTATTTAGTGTTTCGATCAAATAAGAATATCATAAACGTAGCGGGCATAAATGGAGGGTTTAGTAATTATATTAAATATTCCATGATAAATGCCAGTATACTGAAATCATATGCCCTTAATAGGGTTAAGATGAAAATTCATATACACTAAATGTACAAAAGCAAGGAAATTCCCAAATTTTTACACTTTTATTGTCATTAATTAAGGGTATGGCTACATATCAACAAAACCATTTCATTATCACATCACTACAGTATAAATCTCTATGCATGAGTGGATGAAGTGTGTGAGGTGCGCTGAAGAAAAATTCCTACCAGTAAAATACATAGCCCTATTGTGCTCGCATACCCTTAATGACAATAAAAGTGTAAACATTTGGGAATTCCTTTGGTTTTGTACATTTAGTGTATATGAATTTTCATCTTAACCCTATTAAGGGCATATGATTTCAATATACTGGCATTTTTCATGGTCATTTTAAAGATTTTTTAGAATTTTCTGGAAAACTAAGATATATGGTAAACTGAAATTAAAATGCCATCAACTAGACCCTAGAACCTCTATCTCTGCCAAAAATCAGCTGAATCCATCAAATAGTTGATGAGATACAGGGTGGCACATACGTACGTACACACGGATAACACAAAATCATGCCTGACCTTTCTGGATCTCTGGGTTGCCTTGACTAATTTTTCCTCCCCGGCCATTTATTACCTTATTTCTTTATCCCCAACCTCTCTAGTTTTATTCTTCAATTTTTCAAAGTGAAATGGAACTAGGTAATATATATTTATTATAAATACCACATTACCAAATTTTATCCACTGACGAGAAGAGTTTTATCTTTGAAAAATCATGGTTTAAGGATTAATGTAACTCCTTGCATATGAACTTTCGATGTAATAAAATTCGTATTAATTTTGTGTAACTTTATATAATTTTATGCAATTTTTTATCCTCATCTTTCTGTCTTTAATATATATATATATATATATATATATATATATATATATATATATATATATATATATATATGGAAATTGAAAAAGTAAAACCAAAAAATATTATTTATTTATTCATCAACGTTTCGTCTTTATTATAAGACTTCCTCAGGATGATTGTGTGTGTGTGTGTGTGCATCTATATGTGTGTGTGTTTGTGAGTTTGTGAGTGAGTGCAAGTGTATGTGAGATAGAGAGAGAGGGGGGGGCACATGAAAACATCGTGACAATGAAAAAATAAATAAAAACAAAAAGAAAACAATAAAAAACAGAAATAACATAAACAATTGAAAAGAGAAATAAAAGAAGTTAATATTTCTTACCTTTAGTTTTATATGTGTCCAAACATTTGAGTTAAATCAAATAATATCGACATTTAAATGATAAGAAGCGAGAAGGCCGTCGACTGAAAAAAAAGAAAAGCTATGTGACTTTTTTGCGTGTCTTTCAGCGTTTCTTAAATTGTACTGAAACAAATGTTAAATTCGCGAACGGTATGTAGCGTGATCGTATTTAATGTATGCAGATGTGTGCGTTGGTGGTCTCTGTGTTTTCACGCATGCATTGGCTACATGTGAGTGAGGGTGCGAGGGTATATATGTATGTGAGGTATCAAACAACGGAACTTGTGTTGGCCAAGTGAGAAAAAAAAATAATAATAACAACACCAATAATAATAGAACAAAAACATAGTAAAAAAAAAGTTTTGAGAGAAAAGAAAGAGAGAAAGAATGATAGAAAGAAAGAAAGAAAGAAAGAAAAATGTAAGTAATATACATCAACTGGAAGAATACCAGTCCCAGGACTGGTAAAATAATTTCCCCGAACAGAACAGCTTTGCACCACTTTTATGTCACCCTACGAAGATTAAAATCAACCTTTAACAATATAAGCTGAACATGTCTTAAGAAGAAATTGAAATTCAGGGAATCTTATAGGAGGCTAATCTTCAAATAAACTGTAAGACTATTTTCTATAATAATCTCTAACACAAGGACTGTCAAATGAAAGAAAAACAAGGTCCTTCTTGAAATGACAAGTGTCCTACACCATTGAATGTATGTTGCCGAAAGTTAAAACAGTGAAGAAAGGAATAGTAAAGGTCGCCTGCCGAAAGTCTTTTCTTGAAGCAGTATATCTTCAAGTAAAGATAGCCTTGCTTAATGTCTAGACGAAAGTGGCGAGAGAAGGACGTCTTTCTTCGTGGGCGCCTGGGAGCTCTCTGCCTACTCTGCAATTCTCTAAAGGTCTGAATGTAGTCCTTCAAAGGTCTGGTCGAAATTACTACGCTCTGGTGTCTGATTAGTCATTATGTGACCAAACAACCATCGCTAGGGCTGCTCTCCGCAAGAGGAAATAAATGTCAATGCTTATGATTGCTACAATTTTGCTTAATTTCTGTCTACTGACTATGGAGCAACTTCCAGGAAAATCTGAAATATTTAGAATTTTCAAATGGGAGTTTGTGCTCATATTATGTCCCCTTAAACCCTTTTAAAATACTCCAAATAAACTGAAATTTGGGGAATATTTACTAATTGATATCTAATACCTATTGTTAAAATTAACAAAAAAATTCGAGGTGTCTGAATTTTCACAAAAAGTTTCCACCGCCATATTTGTTCTCTTTGCATTTTCGGGGGTTAGGTGATGCTACCTATATATATATATGTATGTGTGTGTGTGTGTGTGTGTTCAAATACAAAAATATACCAATGGAAACAAAGTAACAACTTGAAAACAATGAAGTATACAAAAAACATTTATTGTTCGCGAACCAGACTGGATTCGCTATGAAATTGTGCCCACAAGAATGAATATAACAAAGTCTCCAAATGACGTATGCGGATGTGTGTGTGTGTGTGTGCGTGTAAGTTGAGAGGAGAAGTCTTACATACCGTGTAAAGTATCTTTGTGAGCGCGCACATAGTGGTAAGGTGTTTTCATAGGTGCCAGTCAAAGGCAGAAAGAACGGTTTGTGAGGTGTTATCAGCTGCCAGTCCGGATAAACAAAGAGCGAGTCTGGTGAGGTGTGCTTGTCAAGGCCAGACTCGTAAGCGAAAGAGAGAATCTTCTGTGCATCCCTTTTTATATTGCAGAATGTTGCGATCTCACAAAACGGAGATAATTCGAGTCTGACGCTCGCTGGTGAGTGTCTGTGTAAATGTATTGAGAAATGTAGGTAATGCCACGGCATAAAATCAAATTAAACTAAATTATACATTACGACTCCTTACGCCTAGCAACTGTGTTCCAAATTCATAATAATCGGTTAATTAGTTTAGGAGTGAATCCTATATATATATATATATATATATATATATATATATATATATAAAACATATACACATAGCTAATTTTATATAAATAGAAATAAGGAAAGAAAGGAAGAATAAAAAAAGAGAAATAGTAAAATGTCCCTTTATCCCCCCCCCCTTTCGCACAACGAGGTAAAGTTAGACACAGAGTCTTACCAATGGGGGAAATCATCCTCCGAAAAAGGATCACTCTCAACATAGAGGCAACAATACATGTATCAACTCGTCGGCATTTCTTCGTGAATAATGCCCCCCCCAACACACAGACAGGCAATAAATCTATCCTCCATTCGAAAGAAGGAGGCAATGCATGGAAGGATGGCCTTCTGAGATAAAACAGATACCACACTTTGAATTATTTATTTGTTAAAAGAATAGGATGATACAATTTTAATAAATTAGACACAAAGCCTTCAAAATTGTAGGGGGTGCGGAGGTCGGTAGTTATCATCTGTCTGTCCTACTCTTAACTAGACGTCTTTGCAATCACCACAATACCCCGTGTACTCTATAGGGGCCACTTAACTTTGATTTCAGCCAAAAGGCTAGGTAATGTCTGAAAAGCGGGCAAAGATAACAAAAAATACAAAGAAAAGGGAAGAAAAGGAAAAATGTAAGAAAGAAAGAAAGACAGAAATTGGGGGAGAAAAAAAGAAAAGGAATGAAATGTAGACATGAAGTGGAAAATGCATTATTCAAAAGTAATGAGAAAGTCTATCCATACATGATATATCAACTTTATTTACGTCTTGTAACCAAAAGTAAAGAGTTAAGAAGAATAAAGTTAGGAAGAGTTTAAAGGGTCTAGATCAGTGTTTCTCAACCTTTTTTTACTCTCAACATACCTACGAGCACATGAAACTGTCGCGACACACTAATAATTTTAAATATTGTATAATGAAATAGTAAAATAAATTAAAAATACACTTGTCTGATATAGTTTATCATGTTAGTATCTCAGAATTGTCAGTTACCTGCTGTAAAACCTGTGCTTGGTGTTTTCTTATGACTTCTTGAATATTTGGTTTTATGTGAGATAAGAAAACTTTCATTTGTTTCTTCAGTGGAACGTAGTCTTTCTCTCTTTTTATATTTTGTTTATTATTTAAGGTTGAAAAGCCCAATTCATATAAAAAAGAAGTACAGAATTGTAAAAGAACTAATAAGGCCTTTTCAGATAATGCGGGAAATTCCTTTTGCATTGAAATCTAAAATGTTTTGATATCTACCTCAGAATGCTTTATTTTAAGACTGTAGTCACTTGAAATGGTAGCCAATTCTTCTTCGCATAAATTAAACCCAATATTAGAAGGAACATCTATAAAAGGATTACATACCAAGTCGTACTTTTCTGTGTTCAGCGACGGAAAGTAGTGATCGATGTTTTCTTCGAGCGCCGCCAGATGCTAAACCACGATAGGGATCATTTTCTTAGTGCAGTTAATGCAAATTGTAGGAAACAATCGATTCATTATGCTAAAAAGTTGCAAGTTTTTAATATCTTGAAATATGGCGCTTTTATTTTATGGCACATCAACCCTTGTGAATTATCGAATGTCGAATCCAATCATTTAAAAAAAAAAAGAAAAAAGGTCTTATACTTCATGTTTTTTATATTCTCAAATATTTAATCGGTTCTATTTCGTATACGAATGGTTTGTAAATAGCAATTGTTTTAAAACTAAATAGTTGTAATTTATCAATTCTATTCAACCATTCGAGATGGTACCTCGACAAGAATGGATAGAATGGCAGAAGTAACAACTAAGGGCTGACTCCACGTTTTCCCAAACCCCAAACTGGGGCCTCACAACTGGATATAGTTTAAAGTCACACCAGAAGAGTTCGTTTTTGAAGAATACGAGAATGTTGATATAAATTTGTAGCAGATTAGTAAATAATTCAAAGAAACATTTACGGTCATTTTGACCATTTAAATTTGTACGGATACTAATCTGCTCATTTCTTACTTTGTTGACCATAATGTGATGGTCACGATAGTATTCTACTGAATAAGAAGAAAACTCACCCAACTTTGCTCTGTTTTCCAAATAAGAATTTTCTTTTTGAGGGCAGCCAACTTATCTGTCGAAGTTAGAATATCTTCGTTTCGACCTTACTGTTCACGATATTAAGTTGACTAAATATTTCCGTTAAATATTCCATTTTGGTCATCCAAAATTCACATCGAAGATATTTACAGAATATTTCGTGCTTTTCTTTATTAAAAATATTATTAATTCCTTCTGTAATTTCTGGTGCTACCAGATAAGTCTGTCTGAAGATACCGGCTTCCTGACCTAAAATGCACCAAACATTGATGTTATTGTTTTTTCCTTTCTTTCCCTTTGCAAAACTCAATCATGTTCTGCAAAGCTAAAAACAAAAACAACAATTTTTCTCTACAAAACAACCAAACCAAACACGATGAATAAATATTTAAAGATATAAAGAACTTGAAGCATAAAAACTTTTACCAAAATGACCGGATTTAGCATTAAATAACCCGAAAAGGGTTGATATGCCGTAAAACAAAACAACCTTCTGTAATTCATGAATGCGAGTTAACACTTCACCTTTTGACAGCCATCAAACATCGGTTTGCATGAGTAGACAATCGTGTTGAGTATCCATTGATTTGCATAATTCTTCGAATAATCTCGACTTTCTTGGCCTGCTTTTAATGTAATTGACAATTTCAACTACTTGATTTAACACTTGCTTCAAATCTTCTTGTGATACTTTTGAAACTAAAACTTCTCTATGTAAAAAGCAATGAGTACGAACAAGATTTGGATTTTCTTTCTGTGCTAGTGATGCAAAACCTTTAATGCAGCCTACCATACATACAAATGCGAACACAAAACTTCTACGTCAAATTAATTTTTTAAATATAGCCTGTTATCATATCAAAAATATATTGACCTCTAGTAGTTGTTGGCATTTCTTTACAGCACAAATATTGATTGATTATTTCGTCATCAATAGACCGAACAAATACAAGCAATTGAGCACTGTTACTGATATCGGTCGATTCATCGACTATTAAAGCCAATGTAGATCATTAAAAAAATTCTGAACATTTATTTCAATGTTTTTAGATAAATCTACAATTCTCCTGTGTATTGTATTAGTTGAAAGCGGAATTTTACTAATTTCTTTTTTAGCTGTCTCATCTAGCATGGATTTCACCATCTTTTGCAAGCGGGAAGGATAACGTTCTATATGAAGAAATCGATGTTTTCTTTTTTCAATTTTTCGATATTTCTCGTCCGAAATATGGACGATTCAGAAAACATCAACTTTACGGGTGTCGGTCACGTATCTCGGAAGCGTTTTGCAAACATACAAACACAGACACTTCCCCGATGTTTTTTGTCTGAATTCCTCCAGGTTCATTGTCTACCGCTGTCTTGAATGTAACTCTACAAAATTGAAAACAAATAAATTCGGTTTCACAAAGAAGTGTCACACTTTTAACTGAACAGATTTGCCGTGACGACAGATTTGCAAAGTCTGTGCTAACTAGCATAATTTATTAATTAAATACACCTAGTTGGCTACATCTCTTTACTAATAAACCAACAGATTTGCCGTAACGACATATTTGTAAAGTCTGTTATAACTGGCATAATTTCTTAACTAAATATACCTCATTACCTTCGTCTCATTACTAATAATTGTTTAAGAATGACAGTAATTTAAAACATGCAAAGTTAATTCGGCAACCGGCACTACGCGCGGGCAAACACGACCAAGGCGGAACAACACCACACACAACACATCACACAACACATCACACAACACCACACACAACACCACACACAACACCACACACAACACATCACACAACACATCACACAACACCACACACAACACCACACACAACACATCACACTGACGCCTTATGGGCAACTGATCGACCTTGAGCAAAAGGTGCAATGGTTGATGACCGCTACTGATCGGTGGACTTTGGATGTGTGCATATTCACTGGAGAAAGGAAGTTTTTTTTGTTTCAGGGCATATTAGTAGAACATGAAACCGAGGTTTATGCACATTGTCCGTGTTTTAAGGTGTTTATCACAAAGTTTCGCGACACACTTAAGGGAGCCTCGCGACACACTTGTGTGTCGCAACATGGCAGTTGAGAATCCCTGGTCTAGATGAAGAAAGTGTTATTTTGTCTGTATGTGTGAATGAGTTAGTGAGACTGTATATTAAGCTGTCGCTATATTTTAGTAGTCCATGACTGTAACTTGATTTTGCTGATATGCCAGTAGCCAAGCGGGCACCGTCAGAGTTCATTTGCCCGCGAGAAGTCTGTGTAGTAGTGTTATGACTGACAAGGGTTCGTTTAGTCTCTCACTGATGGCTGTGCTTGGGTTGTCGTTGATGTAGTCAACGCCAGTAGGTGATCGGCTCCCTGATTAGTTGAAGTCTGGAATCGGCAACCAATCAAGATTAAGTATTTTGATATAATTGACCAATCAGTATAAAATATTTCAACCAATAAATATCGAATATGTTATTGCTGCTGCTGTTGTTGCTATCAATGCTGGAACAGAGGTTACACAGACAAATGCAGAAAATACAAAGAAAAGAATTGGAATAAATAAAAGAAAACGGAATAAATAAAATAAAAGTCAGAAGAAAAAGGAAAGAAATGAAATTAAATGTGAAAAGAAAAGGAAAAGAAAAGGAAAAGAGAAAAGAAGAAAAGAAAAATAAAGAAAACGATATAAAAAGATAGAAAAGAAAAATGAAAGAACTAAAAAACAACAAAAAAAAACAAAGAAAAAGAATAAAGGAATATATGGTGGAGAGAAAAAAAAGAAAATGAACGAAATGACGCCGAAATAATAATATGAACAAAATAGAAAAGTATACAAACAAGAATAAATCTTTTTAAAAGAAAGAAAAAAAGAGTTGAGAAGTTTCTGCGTCTCAGCACAAATCTATGCGTAACACACGCGTAAAGGTTATAATAAAAACACTGTTAATCACATTTGGTTTTAAATGCCTATTCACTACAGATACTGGCCCAGTGGCTGAAAACCGGAAAAAGAGATTAAAAGGCTTGTGATTTCATTCAGAATATGAAATACATTTTTCTTCAGTGGCCGGTCTCGTCTTTAGGGGACGTGCAACTGCGGCATCCTCTATTTATTTTACCCAATCCTCCACTCTATAATAAAAACCGAGGTGTATATATATATATATATATATATATATATATATATATATATATATATATATATATATATATATATATATATATATATATATATATATATTACTGTAACAAAAGAAAAGAGTGTCAAACAAAATGCAGCCAGGCCTTTGTTTGAGAGGAATTCGGTCGTTGGCAAATGACAATAACAGCCCGAGAGGGAGTAATAGCAACACATCCGATTGGTTAATTCGTTAGAGTAAACACTACTTAGATATAAAAGCAATCGCTAACAATAAATCCACGCATGTAGCCTGATGATTTCTTGCAGGAATAAAACATGGACACCTTTGTGTAGCTTACTTGTCTTAGATATATTTTCCTACTATATATATATATATATATATATATATATATATATAATTATTTCCACAATCAGACAACGCCGCAGAAGTCCTGGTGGCAGAGTACTCACCTAACATGCAAGTGACTCGGGTTTCTAATCTTGAGTTCGGATGTGTTCTATTGATGAGCACAAAGGAGGACGAAACTCGAGTCTAGGACTTCCGGTTTGTTTCTTTCATAGGCTGTGGGCTGCGGCGTTGTCTGATTGTGGAAATAATTATATATATAATCTCACATTAAAAAAATCTAATATATATATATATATATATATATATATATATATATATATATATATATATATATATATATATATATATATATATGATCTAATATAAAAATATACTATTTATCTTTATTGTTTTCATTTATACTTGCAAAACTATCCGCCCTCCGGGTAGCAATTACTGAGGCTGTAGTCTTCTTTACAGAAACCAAAGAATAATTTTCAATTGACATTTTAGTAATTTTGAGGAAAACAACAAAAAGATTATTGTCGTGGTGTTATTTGATATATTCTAATGTGAAGGAAATTTACTGTGCATGAACATAGTCAAATTTTATTTTTTAGGGAAAAAGAACAACAAAAAGGTTAATTGATATGGTCTTTAAGATATCCAAAGTCGAGGAATTTTATTTAGTGTCAGCATAAAAATGAAAATTAATTCCTCATTAAAAACTGGTTATGTTATGAAATGAATGAATGAGTGGAAGGTCGATTAGTCAAATAAACCAATTTTATATTACTGAGTAATTCCAAGTGGGTACTTTGTACTCTTTGCCCCGACGTTGCCCGGGATAGATATAAATTAAATTTTAAAAATGTAAGTATAATTCGTCAAAACACATTTGAAAACCACCCTGTAATTTAGGTGATTAAAGTGGGATTTATCGATGTTTTGAATCAAACAAAATAGATTTCTTTATGCTTTGGGTGATTGTCACCCTCTACGATTGTAAGTAGTGGTTTATTTGACCAAATAAAAAACACTGCCCCCAAGTAAATATGATCCAAGAATATGCGTGAAGGTTTCCAAGGTCAGTAAAGGAAAAATGCTTCTAGATTGAAGCAATTTTTATTTCAATCCGGAGTGCCCATTTTGGTGGGAAATTGAATTTACCAACATTGAAAATCGACTTTTTGTCTAACTCTGGCTTTGATTTAAATATATGGCGATTGGTTTAAAAAAAAATTGTTGTATTTTTTGTTTTCGATTTATCGACTGTTAACTAATCTGCACTTTTACCATTTACAATGTTGTTGCTATTTCGTTGCCTCTCCACGAGGGGAGAGTTATACAATGGTGATGTTTAATGTGTTGAAAATCCATCTCTTGTGGGGGGGGGGGGGGATTGCCGCAGTCTAGAAGGATTTCTTCTAAAATTGACAAATAGTTAAATAGAGAGAAAGTAATAAAAACAAAAATTACCGCAGTCTAGAAAGATTTCTCCTTCACTGACCGAGAAGAAAAAAAGACAAAGTAACGGATACTGCAATTTAAGTTGAGTTATATTTATAAAAGTAGAAATTAATATGTTTTGGAATATCAGTAGCAGTTTTAACGTCGAAGAAAGCATGTAAAAAAGTTATGAAATAAATTTGAATAATGTTTGGTAGGAATTAATATCGAATAATGTTCGATAAATAGGAAAATGTAGATGAAAATAATGATTTTAAATGTTATACCGGTCTGTGTTCGACATTGATTTCGAAGCCTTTTAACTGTCGTGAATTAAACAAAAGAACGTTATTCGTTACTGACGTATAATCATGATAATAAAAATATACTTAAATAAATCAGCGAATGCTCATTTTAGTCGAATGTGAGCCGAAAAATGTACGTATCTGTTTAATATATATATATATATATATATATATATATATATATATATATATATATATATATATATATATATATATATGGAGAGAGAGGGAGAGAAAGAGAGAGAGGGAGAGAAAGAGAGAGAGGAAGAAAAGTGAGAGAGAGAATGGACGGTTATAATAGGTAAATGTAAAGACGAAAAGAAAACATATTACGTAAAATACCTCTCAAAATAAAAGAAGAATACCTAACGTGAAAATCAAAACACGAATGTTTGATTAATGTTAGGTATGGATGGATGGTCAAAAGTGAAACAATGAACTTGTGTTGTCTGTTAATTAGTTGCAGATGGTTCGTAGAAGAACTGATATTACTTGCTTCCATGGAATTGTTATCAACAATTGAATGTTGCCGAAATGAACACTGCAGTTAGTTTTATGCTGTAAGTATTTGGAAAATAATTTTAAGCCTTAAAAGGTTTATGTATTAAATTGTCTAAGTGTTTAAGTTAAAAAATTAAATTATATCTGAAGCCAACGAAGATTGCTAAGGGAAATGTTTAAAGTAGATTCGATTAAGAGATTGTAACCGTCATTTTAGATCAATGTACAGTATAAATGATTAAATTTGTTAAATGTATTCCGTAAATTCCGGAATGAAATGAAATCTATACGTAATAGTTAGAAATAACGTAATACGATATTCTAAAAAATCATTGGAATATGAGGGAGCGTCTATTAAATTTGTGCGGAATGTATTGTATTATGTATTGAATTAATGGAAGATGAATAGAAAATAGTAACGGTTACATTTTTCTAAAGTATCCGTTGTTTATTACTTCCCGGTGATGAATGAGAGAGTGTTAGTATGAAAGTATTAGAGGGAAAAGTGTTTGCTACCATCTCTATGGAGTATGTTTTGGGGAGAGTCTGTGATGGTGGTCTAAATTAGTATTTATTGTTAGATGGAGAAAATAATCATAAATTTCTTCAAACATGCTCGAGAGAATAAGCTGAATAGAGTGTTGAGTTTAGTAGCCTATGATGCATGTGGTTATTTTCTTACTCTCGACGAAGGTACAGGAGAAAAACCGTCTTCACTATATATATATATATATATATATATATATATATATATATATATATAAAATATAGATATAGATATATAGATATATAGAAGATAGCATAAAATAGATAGAAGGCAAGAGACTTAATGAATATTAAAGAAAATGATTATAGTATCTTTTTGTAATTTAGAAAGATTAGGGGAGGTATTTTTTTTCTTTTCTATGACAAATGTTAAAATCATCATCATCATCATCATCATCATCATCATCATCATCATCATCATCATCATCATCACTTCCAACATGTTGACATCTTGGCCTTTTGGCTTGGAGCAAAATGTAGTATCTGTTCTGAATCTGTACTTAGTTTTTATGTTCAGTGAAGGAGAAATCTTTCTAGACCGCGGAAATTGAAATTTTTTTTCGAATCCAGAGTACCCCTTTTGGGGAAACTGGATTTCCCACACGTTAAATATTGACATTATGCCTAACTCAGCTCTCGTGGGACGAGGTAAATAGAAATAACAACATCAACAAATTTATTTTAAAAAAAATAATAAATGCATGTATTTAATTATTTAATTATTAACAGAACACTTTTGGTAATTATTGCGCTTAATGCAAGCTTTATTTTTAAAAAGTAATTATTCCAAAGTTATCGAGGTTGTTGCTATGTGTAATAAAACGGAAGTAATGATTTTTAATTTTAAACAAGGATTACTGCCAATGAGAATGTCAATGTTCAGAACCTTTTCGAAATCGGAAAAGACATTGTACAGAATGTGGATGGACAATCAGTTTTCTACTCTCAAAAACGGAGTTTGAAGGAAAAGACTCTAGCATCGAGCAAAAACACCAAAGTTTCTGAAGATCGTAGCATTAACTCAGCACTTTTATTCTAGAGGTTTCTCGTGGTCTCACAGATGGGTGATCTAAGGCTGAAGGATGTTATGTCCTATGAACTCTGTCTCTACCCGATGTCTTTGTTCAAAGGAAAGGGCATATTACGTCAAGCAGACAAACTGAAGCTGGCAGCGGCTCTCAGAAATTATGTTGAAACAAAATCAGACAGTGCTGTGATACAAACCGTTCCAGTCACAGAGTACGAAACGGAGGATCTCTTCTTCACTGTCTGAAATGAAAGGAAGGGAGTACCTACAGGTCGATTGCAAACGATTATGCCTCATTTACTGTCGAACACTATGAGAGAGCAACTATCGTGTTTGATGGTTATGAAGTTGGACCAAGTATAAAGGACTGTACTCATCAGTGGCAAAGTCGAAAGCTGAATGCAAGCATGGTGAACATTACCGAGGTGACAAAATTTGTTGAGGAAAACAAGCAGGCACTGATCCAAATGATCATAGAACAAATGCGGCAGAAAGGCTGTGACGTTATTCAAGTGGAAAAAGATGCCGACGTTGAGATTGCAAAGAGACCCATGAATATGTCTGCTTTCAAATCAACCACTCTCATTGGAGAAGACACGGATTTTCTTGTTCTCTTGCTGTTCCATGCATATGTTTCCAAATGTAATGCACTTTATTTCCGCTCTGACAAGGCAAAATCCTATGTCTGGCGAAGCAGTTTATAATGATCTGTTGTTGCTGCGTGCCTTTACGGGATGCGATTCGGTGTTCTGGATATTCGGAATAAGAAAGACGTTGGGGTTCCAACGAATCGTCAAGAGAGAAAAGACAATGACAGACTGTTCAAAAGCATTTTCTCTACCAAAGCAAAGCCAGGATGTTGTGGAAACCAATGGTTGTAAGGCAATGGTAGCTTTGTGCAATGCGAATCAGAAGGATTTCCTGGCATCTATTAGATACAATATGCTTTGTAAGAAAGTTGCAAGATCTAAGACATTCGTCACACCAGAACGACTTCCACCAACGCTCTCTGTCTGTAAATTTCATTCTTTGCGGACTTACTACCAGGTTATGAAGTGGATGGGATGTAGTAATGAAATGGTGCCATCTGAGTGAGAGTGGAAGATGGAAGAGGACAAAGTTGTTTCAGTGATGACGGACAAAAGCCCTGCTCCAAATGCACTGATTCAGATAATTCATTGCAACTGTTCGAAATACCCTAAGGTGTACCTGCAGGAGGCATGGACTGGAATGTACCAGTGCATGTGGACATTGCCAAGACGGAAATTGTGATAATGTGAAAAATGATTCAGTCGAAGATGATGATGAGGAGTTAAAAGTTTTGAAAAAGTACTGTGTAATAAGTGAATCAGGGTGGATGCAACAAGGGTAATGGGCGTAGGGGTATCCCTCGATAAGGGTTAATTTGGCATCACTGGTAACCCTTTCATGTGAAAGATTGACCCTGAAAACCCGGGTAAGATGTATTGATTTATCATGAAAACTGATCGAGTTAGTGCTTCACATGTAAATGGAAAATGACTTGTAAATAAAAAAAAGTCATATTCGAAATTAAACATTTTCCCATACTCGGATCTTGTCCAACTTTTAGTATGTTGTAGACTAGAACCAACCTAACACAAAACAACCAAAAAACAAAATGTTGCAATTTTTCCGGGTCAATCAGTATATTGACCCGTCTAACATCTAACTTCAAATACGTATATCCGATTTTTCTTATGAATGTAATTTTAAAAGTCGACTTAACGAATGTCTGAATTGTTTAGTTGGGAAAGTATCAGACAGAAAATTATATGGAATCAAAGAATATATTTTTCCTTTTTTTAATATAATAAATTTTGGTATATTTAGTACGACACTGCTTAAAGGAGCTAATGGCACTTTTCTTACATGTTACACAATGAAAGTAATTTATAAGCATTAGGTTAAGAGTATTAACATATATATGAAAAGCTCAGTTGCTAAGATATCTAGCTGACAACATCAAGGTTGTTGTTAAAGTAAATTCCCCTCAATATAATGTTGTATATGATGCTTTCCTACACTCTAACCCGGGCAACGTCGGATAACCCTGCTAGTTGTTATAAAATCGAAACAAAAAAAAACGTTTAACGGCAGAGCGTCTCACTTGTCGTTTAATGGTTGAGCGTCTCACATCTTTGTTGCATGAAAACGTGTTCTTATCGAAACATTCATTGTTACTTTCAATAGAGATAACTATAGAGTGGACACTTTTCGGTTGCTATTCTATCACCAGGTGATATTTATTTTTTTCCAGAGCCACATTGCACATTGTTTCGTTATCTCTATGAGCCGTTAGCTGGCTGCGACTCTTTTTCGACCTTTAATTCCAACCTGATCTAGTGTTTAATAATATGAGGGAGGAGGGGTGAGTTGCCCACTGTCCGTCGTGAATGGAGAGGATGACGTCATGAGTCAGGTGACTTCCGTTTTCTGATGGGCTCAGTCTTTTGAGTTAGGGAATTTGTCCACCTCGGACGTCTGTCCGCCAGTGGCTGGTATCTAAACCCCTGGCTGGCGCCAATTTCCTTCTCCTTGGGTACGGTTTTACCGACCACGGTTCACAGGAATTTACTTTTCCGGAGAAACCAATAAACTGTGTAAATTTATTTGTGTCGTCTTGTGGTTTGTTTTAGGACAATTTTCCTTATTTCAGCATGATTAACAAGAACCATTTTGAATTAAAGATGGCGGACAGGTTAGTCAACAATCCGTCGCCGTTGCCAGATGAGAATTGAGTCCAGTTAAAACACTAGGAGGTGATACAGATAGCCTGCAACGAAACCTCTTGCTCCAATTCTAACAGCTCGAAGTATTACACTATAACCTTCACAGGTCAACTCTTTATGAACTAGAAATAATAAATTGGTCAACCTTTTTTTGATGCTTCTTCATACTACAATCTCCACTCAAATAATTAAATACGATTCTAATTTTATGTTATGCTGACTTCTTATTGTGATATTATTCCAAATTTTAGTGAAAACAAACAAGAAGTTTATTTTTAATGTAACTTTCAAAGCGAAGTAGTCGCCATTTGGATGTTAAGAAAAGATAACTTGTGATACAACTTGTAGTGTGGATGCTGGCATGAATAAAATGGTCACATATTTAGGTGTACCATGACCACGCTATCAATTAAAATGTAATTTGTGCAAAATAGAAAAAAATGATTGTTCGAAATGAAAGAGGTAAAAGCATAATAATGAACACAACATATTTGAAAAGGTATGAAAATTATTTTGTGTCAATAGATTGTTCAAGGTGACAAAGTTAATTGGTTTCTTGTTTGTAGAAGATTCGAACTGAATTGGTCTGTTTAAGAAGTGTGTACATATATTTTTGCCTTCTATCAGTGTGATTATGCATGTAAATTCAGTAGGTATTGTAGACAATGTGTGTACATTTAAATGCCTTTATTTAGTCAGTGTTAGATCTCTTTTTTTGGTTCATTTTATTTCAGTCGAAGTTCTCAGAAATCAAGAGGCCCTTCCTGGGGCTAACACTTGATCTCTATATGAGATACATAGATATTCAATAATGAGAGCAGTCCTTTCAGGTTTGTTTCATATGACAATCTGGTTTGATGACCTTGTCTTTGAAAGTGGGAATTCAGAAGTCTATGACTAAACTCCAAACGTTAAGCAAAAAAAAAAAAAACCCAGTTCGGTTCAATTCCTGTAGGTACACAAAAAACATCTGTGTAACTTTGAGCTCCGATGAACGAAAAATAATTCTGCTCACCGCAGAATCTCACTCGACACTCGGCTCGCCTTCTCCTGATTTTCTTCTCTTTTTATTAGCAGATTTTCCTTCAGTTAATTCCGCTTAACCAATCAGAAAAAACATAATCCGTTGGCTGACTATTTGTCGTCAAGGCGAATCCACGTATTATTGTGCAGCAACCAGTAGATTTGTTACTTCGAGGTTGCGAGTTCAATCCTCACTAGAAAACTAGTAAGCCAAAACTTATTTCCCTTTCCATCTGCAAGCCAGGCAAAGGCGGACTCTCTTACTGCGGGGATGAAGTAAGTCCGGACCATCTCCACCTCTCGATTCTGGCTCAAGATCATCAATTCCGCCACAGTTTTTTATGTATTTCCTTGCGTGTATGTCTTTGTCATAGAACACTGTCACCTTTCCATTTGATGTTATGAGTGAAGGTTCATGTTCCCAGATGTTCAGCAATCTGTCAATCTGCATCTCTCCACAGATCTTCCACTTACTTTGTTGTGGCGGGCAGTGTAATGACCATCTGCCAAAATGATCTTGCATTAGGTGGCTCGAACTTTCAATAGCTGAATGAGAGAACCTGCACTGGCCATTTTTTGTAGACCAGCCATTTTCTTAAATTCATTTGTGGATAGGTCCTGATCTTGTGCAGCTATAACTATCCGTTCCTCATCAAATAAAAATTTCCCACTTTTTGAGCCATTCTAGTGAAGCCTCCTTGTCGATATAAATTTGGTTAAGTTCTTCCATGAACTTTTCTGCTCTCTTATACTGTCGCCACCCTTCTTGTTTTGTATTCAGCTTTTTTTTGTCTTCTTCTTTCTCTTCTTTCATGCGATCAGGGTTGCTGGGTTGTCATATTATTTTGCAGCGTTCTCCAGTGTTTTTCCACTAAAATTTACTGCAAGTTTTGTTGTTGAGGTCTTCTGAGGGAAGTATTTGGTGTGATATTCCTTCATCATTCTCATTTTTTAATCACAGGAGCTCTTGATATATTGCCGAATGCTTACCATTGAGACTTAGTATGCATGGTTAATTTCAATGAGGCTCACTGTGTTTTGTCTGTGGTCAGATTATAGGAAGGGATTTTTTTTTTTGAAGGCAAAGAATTGATTTGCATGTGAACATAGTTGGCGGCAACTCATGGGACGCTATTTTTGCAATTTTGTTAATTTCTTGCTCGGAGTCTTCTTTTGTAAGAAAAATATGATGAATAAATAAATGGTTCGGTTCGAAATTCCGTACAAGTTCCCGAATTTAACATAAAGACCCCGAGTTCGACAAGTAACACCTGAAGAAGGTTAGAGGTTATGTTAGTCGATATGTTGTGAGAATAACATCCAGAAAAAAGAATAGTAGTCAAAATAATCTAAATAATACAAACTACTTCTTTGTTTCCACTAAAATTTGTAATAAAACTTGTGAGGGAGTAAATATAAAATGAAATTTTAGACAAAATGGAAAATTACTTTATGAAAATATGGATAAGCAAATCAACATGCTTGTAGAAATAAAGACACAAACACATCATTAAAGCTGGACCAAAATATTTCGGTCAATAGGTCCGACCATACTCATTTGGTAATGACACAAACATATCATTGAAGTTAAACCAAGATATTTGAACTTATTCGTTTGTCGACTAGCATGTTTTCTTATTTTCTATAAACTAATTTTCCAATAATACTTGTCTATACATTAACAAGTCTTCATGGGAACAGATACTATACTACCACCCTTTGAATTGAGCACTGAAATATAGTACATTAGTCTGAAATAGTACAGTAACCTGAATTGAGCATTAAAAGATAGTAAAATAGTACATTAATAGAAGTAATAGTATAGGTTCGGCTTCAGACAGACATATAACGAATCTCCATTTATAATAGATTTAGCTGCTGACATGATAGAGTTAAAATTAGAATGTTATTTAAATTTGTTAGCAACGATATATTATTATGTCAAGAACCGCACTATTTTCTTAGAAACTACTCGGAAGTATCAATTTTACGAGCATTAGTTGCCAGTTTCACTCATATTCGGAGATTGAAGATTGTTTCAATATAAGAACTAATTTAACATGAAAGAAAAATTATGCCCAAAATAGTCCTTCACTCTATAATAAAGATCAATGTGCATTTATGGCTATATAAATAAATATAAATCCGTCCCGTCACACAAAAGGTAGCAAGTTAAAAAATGCCTTTTTCTAACCCATCCCAGACGAAACTATTTTAAGTGGTGAGGGGAGTGAGAAAACAAATAACAAGTCAGACAACCCCCACCACCTAAAATGAATTCAGAAAGAAATCATCTACTCTAAATAAAAAGTCAACGATTTGTGATTTTTTTAGGTCATCAGAAATGATAATAATAATTTATGTATGAAAAATTAAAATGATTTTATATGAATACAGTAAGAATGTGAGAATGCATCTGTGTGATCATCCGCTCATTGTGCTAGTCTGAAGTCGTTGCTTGATTTTGACACTAGTCGCAGTGCCAATTGTGTGGTCTCAGTCAATGCTGCAACAGAAGGATTCTCCCCCCAAACCAAAATTACAACTAGTTTTAAACAAGTAACAAAGTTTTATTTTGAGGGATGTTGCAATGATACTCGTTTTCTTCTACTGAACAACAGACTTGCAAATCAAGACAAACATATCTTCCAAACGAACACAATCCATTAGCTTAGGGCTTAAGAGACCATCTTGCCCTGAGAAGCCAAAAGCCAAACTGATCTCCTCTGCCCCTCTGTTGGAATATATATAGATATTGGTGTCCTTTGTAGTAGGCTACCAAGCCACTCACTTGAGGATTATCAGCTGCCAATCTATGAACATAAAAAACTGACTCACCAGGAGGTCCACCATCTTGTCGGACATTACTTTTTTCAAGTACTTTACTCTCAACATGATCCCCTGTTTAAAGAGATCTTTCCAAGTGGAGAAATCAAATTCTGGGTCGTAAACCCAAAACCAGAAATATTTCCCATTTCTTGGATGGTTTCTCTTCTCTTGATTAAATATCTTTCCCACGGCAAGCCTGTTATTCGTATACATTGCAACTATGCAACCAATTAAAGATGCCGCCTTGCGCATGTTTACAAGAATACCCATCCCTGGACTGGTAAAAGTTATTCTCCAAATAGAAACTTTTATATGCCCTTATGAAGATTAAAATCAACATATAATGATACTAAATCCTATGTCTAGAATCCTTATTTCAATTTTTATCAAAATCCATTACATGATTTTGATTCTAGAAAATGTTTAAAATTCAAGGGGTCTTAAGAAGAAATTGAAATTTAGAAAATGTTGCTTAATTGATGTCTAATGACTATGGATTAATCTGAAATATTTTAATTTCTAAATGGGAGATTGTGCCCATATTATGCCCTCTAAAACCCTTCAAAATACCCCAAATAAACTGAATTTTTTAATTGATGTCTAATACCTATTATTAAAATTACCCCAAATCGGAGGTATCTGAATTTTGACGAAGAGCTCCACTCCCTCTTTTTTGCATAAAACTAAATTAGACTATATATAGCCCACATTACAACCTCTTACGCCGAGCAAATGTGTTCCAAAATTCATAATGATCGGTTTATTAATTTAGGAGTTAATCCTGTACATACAAATTTATAAACATATACACATATATACTTTATATAAATAGAGATTAATACGAACACTGGCGAAGCATATTTCTTTTTCGTCATTTTTGACAGAATGTGTACATTAATAGTCGCAGAATTATTAAGCAGTTAATATTTATATTTCACCCCAAGAGATTAACTGCGTTGAAAAATGTGAATAATTGGAACATAATGGTTATTTTCAAAATGTTTAACATGCACGATAAAATTATTTAAGATGAAAAACAACGATATGAATGTTTTTGTAATTTCCAAGCATAAAATTCAGATATGCATTTAAAGAAATATTCCAAAATGACTAACTTTATCCCATGAGGGGAAATATCATGTGCAAATATGGGCGTTAAAGATAGAACCGGTGTTACCGGTGGCACCAATGGGAAAGAGGAGAGGGATCCCATTGAGGGATCCTGAAAGAGATGTTTCAACAATGCTCTGGAGGCTTTTTCAGTTTTATTGTTTGGCTACTGTTGGATGAATAGGAAGCATTATGGCTGCACTTTAAATATTTCTCTGATGGTGGAAAAATGTCTTTTGTAATTTTGAGAAAAATTGAAAACATAAATTTAAAAAAAAAACTCTGTTTTATTAACGCTTTAATTTACGAAGTATCTTTGAAATAATTTTGGACGACTAATATTTATCTTTTAAGAGACTTTCATGACATAAAATTAGAATATTATTTAAATTTGTTGGCAAGCATATATTATTATGTCAAAAAGCTAGCTATTTTCTTTGAAACTCCTCTTCAATCATATACGTTTTGCTAATATATATGAAAGACGAACATATACTACACTGCATCCGCCTCCAAGGAGAAGAAAATGCCTGGGAGGATGGTATCATGATGAACGAACATATACTACTCTACCCCCCCCCCCCATAGAAGGAGGTAATGCCTGGGAGGATGGTATAATGACGAACGAACATATACTACACTACCTCCCAAAGGAGGAGGTAATGCATGGAATCAGGGTCTTATGAGAACAGAACATATACTACACTACCCCGCACCTCCTCAAAAGGAGGAGAAGGTAATGCTTTGGAGGGTGGTATCATGACCACAATACAGATACTATACTACCGCCCTAACAAATATGAGCAACGGTTCGTTCCCAACTTTCGCCAGTGATGTCTAGGTTTGGTTTGCCCAAATCGAGGCGCATTTCGCTGCCCATGGTATTATTCCCAAAGCTAAGCAGTCTTATATTTTATTGAGTATATTCCTGGCTTCGTTAACTTCAATTGTAAAGGATTTTATTACGGATCCTCAGCCGGACGCCTCATATGAAAGAGCTAAAAGTGAGGTTCTTAGATGTACTTTGTTATTGGCGGAAAATTGATTTTACACATTGGTGAATGATGAACTGCTAGGGGATTGGATGCCTAGTCAGCTCCTCCATCGTATGAGGAAGCTGGCTATGGACGCTCCAGCCGGCAGTGCTGTATTGAGGCAATTATTCGTATCTACCATCCAGCGTTCAGGCCATACTAGTGTCTATGATGAAACAGGAACAAGATTATTGGATTCACAAGGAGAATACTAACGCTGTGGCAGAGATTTCTTCTTTTGCAGCCATGCAGAGGGCGATAAAGCAACTTACCAGAGAGGTGAAAGTTTTGAAGTTGTCCAATCACCTTTGCGACGGCATCGTCGTCATTCTCCTTCACCAAGTTTGGTTTTATCACAAGCACTTCGATGATTCATTAGACCTGCAACCATGTAGAGACTTTACATGGATCTTGACTGTGGCGGACATACCTTACCATATATTAGGTGCTGATTTTCTCCACCATTTCAACTTACTGATGGACATGCTTAGGCGCAAACTGGTAGATTCCAATACTAAATTAACAATACCTGGTATGAAAGCCTCTAGATCACTCACTCACTAGTCCTATATTTTTTATTCTCTCTACTGTAGACCCTTAGCTGTCTTTACTAAATTCATTTCTAGATTTGACTAACTTGAATTTCAAAATAAATCAGCCTGCACACTCTACAATGTATTTCATCGAGACTACAGCTGTCTGTTTTTTCACACCTTTGTCGCTGTAATGTCGCAGGTTCGGCTCGCAAGGCTGAAACAAAAGGCAAAGAAAGAAAGAAGGAAGACAAAGAGATATGCGTGTGGTTTCAATCAGCACCGGAGTTAAACCGATTAGTTTTCACCGGGCCTTGTTTATTTCCGGTGTCTCAATGCGCATGCTCGATGGTTTTAATTTCTGCTATGTCAAGGGAGGCGACTCTGGCGGCTATGTAAAGGAAGCAACTCTGAATACCAAACTCGCTTCTCCCTGGCACAGTTAAAGGTGGCAAAGTCCAACTTGCTTAACAAACAAACAAATAAACAAAGCAGTATCAGCACAAGTCCTCCAGCAATATACAACAACTACAATTAGTAGCAGCAGACAGTCAGCAGTAGCAGCAGAAGTTACTATCCTCCAGCAATCTACAATGACTACGACCAGAAACAGCCATGAACCAATCTTTCCATCATCATCACAGCATCTACTACATTGACTCTGTCAGTAGTTCCTTCTGCAGCTCTCTCAACAATGACAGTGACGATAAAGATGATGTCATCACTGAGATGACAGAGATAGCAGTAAAAAAAGTTTCCATTCTGCCTGCAGCAACAATCATCATTATCGTCACATCTGTCTCCTTCTACAACTGATAGCACCTCTCTGAAGCTAACGTCAATGATGATAGCAATGACAGAAAAAATTGCAGTAGCTTGGTGACCTGCCACCATCATCATCATCATCATCATCATCATCATCATCATCATCATCATCATCATCATCATCATCATCACAGCAGTTCTGTTTCTAGCACCAAGTCTAATAACCTTTGCTACATATCAAACATCGCTTTTTATTTGGGTGTAAAAACTTCCTCAACAAGTTAGGACAATTGAAGAATCTTTCATGATGTGTACAATTAGTAGCTGTCGATAATAATGATCTCAAGGAACGTAGAGCTTTCAGCAAGATCGTTTCTCAATATTTCGCATCCATGTTGTTTGAAACAACAGCAACAGTGAATGTTGTTTTTACATATCGACTAGATTGGACAAAACCTCAAATCAGCCGTTACTCTCAACCAATCAAAATGCAAGAAATATCCACCCTGCATCCTAGGGTGTACTATAAAAACCCAAACACACAGCTTTTTTTCGCTATTGTTTTTTCTTCTATACCCGACCCATACGTCCTTAAAAGTTAACCTCGACCCCTATCCGAAGACTCTCGACAGACACAATGAGAGATATTCACAACTCCTGTACACCCAGTGACAGTACATACTTACACTGCTTACTGAATGCACACGTACACAAGTTCATAGACATACACACACACTTTTTCAGTAACAAAACAGAGGTAGATAGTATACACACATACCTACAATGGCTATTCCATAAAAGTACCTGTTGCTGTAAGGTATGGCTTCAATTTCTGGTTTGTAGCAGTCATAAATATTAATATTTCTTTCCTCTCGTGGAGAGCAGCCCCTGTGAGGTGGTTTTGTCACAGAATGAACGAGTAGACTCCTGGACATATTAATTTCGACTGGACTTTCGAATGACTATTTTCGTACCTTTTTGAATTTACACAGCAGTCAAAGAGAGCTTTCTGGCACCAATGAAGAAAGACGTCTTCTCTCTCGACCCAGTCAACTTGACGCCAAACAAGGCTATCCTCCACTATAAGATGTACTACTCAAAGACTTTCGGCAGCCGACATCATTGCTATCACACCCCATACCTGACGCTGAATTTTCTATTTTCGTTGATGCATCCAGTGCAGATGTTGGCGCAGTCTTACAGCAACAGCACCAGCAGCTGATTCAACCTTTGTCATATTTTTCTTGAAGATTGACTCCTACAAAAAGTCGTTACAGTACTTTCAGACGTGAACTCTTGTCTATTTACTTAGCTATTAAACATTTTCACCATGCATTGGAATGTCGGCAATTTGCCATTTATACTGATCATCGTCCACTTACGTTTGCGCTACGTGCTAAGCCGGACAAGTATTCTCCTCGTGAATCAAGACATTTGGACTTCATTTCCCAGTTCTCCAGCGACATACGACACATATCCGATTCACAGAATATTGCATTATCTCGTCTGGCCATCAGCGCTATCTCTTCGTTAAATGGCTCTAGATCAGCCAGCTTTAGAGGATCTGACCATTTACATTTTCTAAAAGAATTAACTACCACTTCAACAACTTTGCACCTGCATGTCTAAAGTTTTCTTTTTGAATGGCCCCTGTTCCATTTTGAAAACATTTGTAATTTATTCACTTTTCAGCAAATGAACATTGGCATTTTTATGCAATAACAGCACATTTTTTACCTTTGAACAAATGAACATTTTCCTCTTTTCACTTCAGATTATTACATATTTGTTTTTTTTTCAGCAAAACAGACATTTTGCATTTGACAGCATAAGACATTCTTGTTCAAGTTTATCAATCATATAATCTATTTTTGCATTTTCATGTTTTTTCCATTTTAATTTCATGTGCTGCTACAATCAATAAAGTTTCTCTTGTTTTATTGGCTAAAAGCCTGAGCAGGGGATTATGTAGCAGTTACATGAATGAACTATTTTGTATTGATCTACGTGACTGCAGTGAATTGTTATTCGGCTTGGCGATTATGTAATGGTCGCCTCTTCACCACATGTGCGTATGGCATGTCTGCCAGTAACGAGATTTATGTGCGATGAATCATCTTCGTGCTAAAATCAGATCACGTGATCAATATAATTTTTCAGTTCGAGCTTGACGTTCAAACAAACAACATGTGATCCTGCATTCTCTGCCGTCGGCCCAGCAGAGAATCGACAAACTCCGGGATAAAGTTTATTTCGTCTTGTCTACCTTACTTAACCCAATGTATTATCTTTGTTCTGTTCCTGTATTTCCTATAAATAAAACTCCATATCTCTTTAGTTGTGAAGCCATTGTCAATTTCGTGAGGAATGGTGATCCCGTTTGTTTATTCTATTCCAGTCAAATTTGGCCAGACGAATTACTCTCCCAAGTAAGTTGTCAATCAGATTTTCTTCTCGAGATAAACCCCCAGACTAACATTGGCTTTCCGAGCTAAATACTTATTAGATGCTTCTACTGTTGCTGCTGCTACTGATGATGATGATAGTGAACGTTTAAAATCGTTACTGAGACACCCAAGACTCCATCTATGTGTTAAATAGAAATTATCGTTTACATACTATTTGTTTACACAATATACATATACAAAACAAATTAATGGGCGATTAAGAAGAAAAAATAAAAACAGGTGAAAAAGAAAACAAATAGACAACAAATAATTTTTACCAAGCGCCAGAAAATTTACTTTTCTATCTATGTAAGTTTCACATGTGGATACTGATTGTAAGATTTATTATCTATGAATTTGTTATCGTCACATTTAATCTATCGTTCGAGTCATATTCCAAAATGGCGTCCGATTTATTTGGAAGCTGCTTGCTAATTTCAGGCTTAAAAAGTAATAATAATAATTTAAAAAACTTACCATAATCCGATTGGTAGGGACCTCCAATTGGTTGTGAACTATTTACCCCCCCCCCTATATATAACACGATGTAACTTTAATTTAGATTAAGATTATCAACAAAACTTTTTTACCATTCAAAAGAGGATACATTAAATAAACTGCTGATGATTTTTTAGAATTTTTTCCAGCATACGAAACTCATGAAAATGTGAAGTTAAAATGTTGTGTACTTTTTTTTACGTGATAAACTAACGTTCTTATGTATAAGCATTTATGTGCGCTGTGATAGGCACATTTTTAATAAATCTCGCATAAATCAAGTTATGGCCAGATCTTCACGAAATTTTCAATACTTATTCATTATAGGACTAATTTATCTTTAAAATGCTGTTTTCCTAAAATATATTAGGGAAAATATTTTTTTTACGTGATTCCCCCCCCCCCTGTTTCATTTTATGAAATATTGAACGAAATATATTGTCATCCGGCGATTTTTTTTTCTTATATAAAACTAAACTCTTTTAAAAAACACATTGGATTAATTTTATTAAATTTTACGTAAACTGTTTTAGTAAACTGGTCCGTGAATGCACAAATAAAAAGTGGAAATAAAAGCAATATTATTATGTTTTGAATTTTTTTTTACCTTTTCTCAATAAAATATACTGTGATTTATTGAAATGCAAAAAAAAAAAAAGTTTTACGAAATAATTTTTATTTTCAGAGACATTTATTCATTTGATCGTATTGATCGAGTTTATCGGTTTTAAACATCATTTTTGAACATATTCGTGTTCGAAATTTTTCAAAATATTTTAATATAATATAGCCCGAAGTATTATGAATCGTAAAAGACAAAAGTTGTGGCGGATGTCATATTATGTACTTGGAAAAAACTACTTCATTTGCTAGAAGTAAGAAAATTTTTTTGCACTAACTGATTTTGCCGCAACTATGGAACGCAATACTAGCCATAATTAACACGTCAATTTTTAAAGTGAAATTGTCCCACGCGCATGCGCATACATTTTTAGAGTAAAATTGGTGCACGCCGCACGCTAATTTGTAAACAGTAACACTAATAAGAAAAAACGTTGACAAAAGTAATTATTATTATTATTATTATTATTATTATTATTATTATTATTATTATTATTATTTTATATTTATAATACTTTTTATCATTTTTCTTTTTTCAAATTAAAATGTTTATCCATTTCGAAATATAAACTTATTTTTACTTTGAATTTTTATTATTCAATTGACGAATATTTTTAATCATTAACAAACCACAATACTTTCTCCATTTTCATTTTTAGTTTAATTTTTATTATATAAAATTTAACCCAAATTTAAGTCAAATGCTAACAAAACAAAATAGATAAATCGTTACTTGCAGTAATATTTTGTCTTAAGGAAGAAAAAAATGGTTAAAACAAACCGTTAATTTTGTTTACACCATAGTAGTAAAGTAATTTGTTTCACTTCTGTTCATCCGTACATAGTGTAAGAAAAAAAAAGAAAGTGCTACATACCGTGGCTGTTGTCGACCTTCAAGTGGGGTGGGGAAGAGCCAATAAGAGCACAGATAAAGACCTGATATTTATATGTGTTAAGATGGGGGTGGCAGGTTGTTAGAAACCTATAAATAGAGGTTCTACCTCTCAGCTTGGGTAGTGCTCATCTTTAGTGGTGCTCAGTTGTGGTGTTCAGTTGATGAGAACTGTTAGAAGTGTTATTGTGTTCCAGAGCTTGGAGGAGACCAGAATTAGTACAGAATTCGACTCACTATAGACCAGACACTGGATTGTTACTCCTGCAGAGAAATCCGTTCTCTGCCCCATTACATATTGTTACCGGACCTATTGGTTGGGTCGCTAAGGGAGCAATTCCTTTTGCAACCCACCCCCAACTGCTGCCTCGGCCCCTTTCAGGGTATTGACTTTGAAGTGGATCTTTTCTTACATAGGGAATTATAATCCCGACACATTGCAAAAGGAATTGTTTTGACTAAGAAAGTTTTGAATTTGCAACCAACGGAAAAGAACGTTGCTGTGATACGAACTTGCCTTTCCCTTTAACAACCAAATGGCGGACCCAGTCAGCATGAGGGAGATAGAGAAACGAAGGACTCATCTTCAACGGAAGATAAGATCGACCATAAGGTGTCTAGAAAATGAACAAATGTCGATGAAAGTGTTTTTGTCCTTTGAAAAGGATATCGAAGGATGGCTAGAAGATTTAGAGGCAGTGTCCTGGACAATGGAAGAACAACTGGCTGCCGAGGAGGAGTCTAAAGAGTTAGCCGAATTGTTTCAGACATCTTTCAAATTTAAGATAGATGTGCGTCAGCAAATTAATAATTTGAGGGAGACAAGAGAAGGAAAAACTCCAGTGGTCCCTTCTAAAAATCAACAATCCCCCAATGTAGACCAGCCATTAAACCCTCAAAGTCAGGAGACAGCTGGTACCCCTGAACCAGGTAGATCCTTCCACTTCAACCCAACAGCCCATTCGTCTTTTGTGGTGGAACCTTTTAAAATAAGGTTGAATGGGCCACGTTTCAGTGGAAAGGAAATTGAAACAAATAAAAGAAGTTTCAAAGACTTTCTTACCAAATTTGAAAACTGTGCAGCATCGATACCATCTGCCACTAGTAAGTTATATTTTTTAAGGTGTTCCCTAGAAGGTAGAGCCCTTCAACTTATCGACCATCTTTCGGTTTCTGAAAGCAGCTACCCAGTGGCTCTAAAATTATTGAAGGACCAGTACCTGGATGAAGAAGAAATAAGGGGAGAAATTATCCAAGAAATGCTGGATTTTCGCCTTAAGAGTCCAAAGGATGTGAAGCAAGTGAAGGACTTTATAATAAAAACCCAGGCAGATGTGTGGGAACTCAGGGCTTCATACAACTGTGACCTGTATGACGATACATCTGCGGGAGCAATCATAATATCACAGGTATTGTTCGCCAAACTACCATCCGAGATAAAGGGCGAGCTAATCAGAATTTCTGGAAGGACCTACCCGACATTATCAGCCATCTTGTCAGAAACTCCAGAAATAGTGAAGAGGTTTTTGATAATTAGAAAACCTGAAAGGACCCAAATGGAAAAGCTTTGGCGCCCTCCAAGGTTTAGGGTAGAAGAGGAAGATAAACCCTATTCTTCCCTGAAAACCTTTAACACAAAGGTTGACTCAAAACCACAGAGTTGTGGATTTTGTAGGCGGAATGGGCATTCTCCTGAATATTGCCCCTATTACACTTCACATGAAGCCAGATTTACAAGGTGCAAAGAACTCTGGTTGTGTTTTAGATGCCTAAAAAGAACCCACATGGGAAATATGTGTCCACTAAAAACGAAGAATAGCTGTAGTGGCTGCGAAGCTAAAGGCCATATAACAGCAATGTGCCCAACAGTTGGAAGTGGAGTGAGTGTGGACACCTGCCTTCACGTTAGTGATTACCAATACAGTTACATGTCTCCCGTAATCAGCGTGGTGGTAGGAACGAGAGAGAAAAGTATTGAAATAAACTGCCTGCTGGATACGGGAAGCCAAAGAACCTACATGGACACCTCGGTTCTAGCAAGATTGAATTGCCTTTCTTCAGCAAAGGAAAAGGTGTTGGAAGTTAAAACTTTTTTGGGCTCGGCGACAAGGTCTTTTAAAGAAACCTCTTTGGATTTGAGGCTGGTTCCTGAAAGGGTTCACACCCTCCCTATTCTTTCCAGCAAATTGAACCTTTCTTATAGATTGCAGGAGCTTCCTCAGATACTCAAAAATCTAAAGAGACACAAACTGGCAACCCAACACAGTCCCCACGACAATTATATCAACATTGAGGGGCTATTGGGAATTGATGCCATTCAATTCCTGGAACCGTTTAAAATAGTACCATGCATGTACGGAGCGGCTTTTGCAACGCCGAAAGGACTAGTCCCCTTTGGTAACAGCCGGCAGTTCTTGTATGAAAATCAAATTAAAACAAGAAACGAACAAAGAGGGGTTCAATTCCGGAGAGGGAGCATGCGAAACGGCTACCACATCCAAGGAAGGCAGCAGGCGCGCAAATTACCCACTCCAGGCACGGAGAGGAGAGCACAGATAGCTGAAGAAAAGAAAAAACAAGATGCCTACTGTCAATTGTGTAAGAAACAATTTAGTACAGAGAAGGCGTTTCAGAATCATGAACAGTCCAAGAAGCATCAGGAAGCGGCATCGAAAATGACAGCAAACATGGTCGAGAAAAACAACCAAAAGAATTTGGCTATGAATGCCACTGGCGCAGCGGCTAACTCGTCCCAAGATGAACTGACCAAACATTTGGCCAATTTGAAAACCAAGAATTTGGAAAATACCAATAGTCTAAGAGAAAGAAATCTCAGGTTATCAGGCCCTTCTTTTGAGAACATCATCAAGAAGGGTGATATAGTGTTAATAAAGGACCCCCTCAAGACTAGGCCATTTTGGTCTATAGGCGAAGTCCTTGAACTGATCGAAGGTAGTGACGGATTGGTACGTTCCGCCAAAGTGAGAAAGGGGAACGGTTCTGTACTTATTCATTCCATTAAGTACCTGTTTCCACTGGAAATCTATCCGCAATCGAAGGAACCTGCAGAGGAAGTCTTAAATGAAGAACCAGTTGACTCACAAGACCAAACCCTATCTTCCCAACCACATGAAAGCACCAGGATCTGGATATGTCCAACTTGCAACAGACCTGAAGATTCGAGATCAATGATTGCCTGTGATCAATGCAATGATTGGTTCCATTTTAACTGCGTGGGCTTAATAGTTGCACCACCTGAAGAGGAACAGTGGTTCTGTCAATTTTGCAGGCCTCGACGACCAAGTAGACCCAGTTTATTAGGGGTCTAAAAAGAAACCAAAATTTACTTGTGGAAGTTTTAAGAGAGGACTTTAAACTGACTAAAAAGTTAAAATTGGAGTTTGTATACGATTAGCGTTCCTCTCGACAGCTTGCAGTTCTGTTGTGTGAAGATGCCCCCCAGAGAGCCGTTTTGCATGGCTTACATTTTTATTTTTTCGCAGACCAAGATTAGAGTTTGAAAGTTGAAAAATCGAGGATTTCGATACTTTCTTTTTTTTCTTCTAACTTTTTATTTTGTCTTTTGTTGGGAGTGTGTAAGAAAAAAAAAGAAAGTGCTACATACCGTGGCTGTTGCCGACCTTCAAGTGGGGTGGGGAAGAGCCAATAAGAGCACAGATAAAGACCTGATATTTATGTGTTAAGATGGGGGTGGCAGGTTGTTAGAAACCTATAAATAGAGGTTCTACCTCTCAGCTTGGGTAGTGCTCATCTTTAGTGGTGCTCAGTTGTGGTGTTCAGTTGATGAGAACTGTTAGAAGTGTTATTGTGTTCCAGAGCTTGGAGGAGACCAGAATTAGTACAGAATTCGACTCACTATAGACCAGACACTGGATTGTTACTCCTGCAGAGAAATCCGTTCTCTGCCCCATTACATATTGTTACCGGACCTATTGGTTGGGTCGCTAAGGGAGCAATTCCTTTTGCAACCCACCCCCAACTGCTGCCTCGGCCCCTTTCAGGGTATTGACTTTGAAGTGGATCTTTTCTTACATAGGGAATTATAATATCTTGCCATGTCTCACGCGATGTTTAGTAAACACTACCCCGTGTGTCGTAAAACAAGAAAATTTCGTAGTTTCATCGGACAATGAAGAAGGGTTTCTTTCAGAATTTGATAATGTAACCTTTAACTAAACTATTTTACTTTAAAACAAGTATAACTTTATTTGAGAGAGTTTTTTTTGCAATCGGTAAAGCAAAACGAATGTATGACTTCTTAACGTACACATGAAATAGTGACGTCACCGTTCTTCACATGCAATTGGAGGTCCCTACCGATTGGAAAACACTATCGGACTTAGGCTTACGGTTCTACTAACCCCCTTGTTGTAAACTTTATTTTGATATGTTTTAAGCCTGAAATTCGCGAACAAGTCCCCCAAATTGTCGGCCTGTTGCAAAGCACGCTGGCTTGGCTGAATAAAAGTGACGATAACAAATGCATAGATAATAAATCTTACAATCAGTAAACACACGTGAAACTTGTATATGTAGGTAGAAAAGTACATTTTCTACCGTTTGGTAATAGTTATTTGTTGTCTATTTGTTTTTCTTTCACCCTTTTTTTTCTTGTTAACAACAAATCTACAAACTAATCGTATATAAAACAAATGCACGGTTTCGGCATAAAATGACCCAACAACGGTTGGCGTGTGTAAAATAACCCAACCAAACAATTATTTAACGTCAAAACGGAATGTTATTTGTGGAGTACACTATATGGCTGAACACCGTTACACAGTATCGTGTTATTTTTAAATGGCGGCTTTTTCAAACAGAAGCACTCTATTGATTTTACGTATCAAAGAAAAACATAATTTAAGTTTGTAAAAAAAAAACAACAACATGAAAGGAGATGGTAAGATTATCAATCAATTTTTTTTATTAGACATTTTATAATTGATTAACAGTTTTTTGCTTACTATGATTAATGATTGATTTGTTATGCTGGATATCACAATACAATATTTGTCTCGCGTGCCTCAAATTAACAATCAACGGCAATCATTTGAAATTGAAGACAAATTATCTGCTCTGAATATTTAAAAAAATAAAAGCCAATGCCCTTTTTACGTCTCTGAATATTTAAACCTTTTTTTACGATTTAAATATTTGCTGATTTTACAATATTTTTTAGTATCTGTTTTGATATTATACTTGATCTTTTCTGCCCTCGGTCAGTGCAGAAGAAATCATTCTAAACTGCGGCAATTTTAAATTTTGTCCCGATTCAGAGTTCCCATTTTTGCAGAGCTGCGTTTCCCCACATTAAAAACCGACCTTGTGTCTAACTTTGCCCTCGCGGGTAGGCAAGTATTTTTCTTTTTACATGTGGAAAACTTTCTTACTTTAAGTTCGCTCAAAAAAAAATTCACTAAACCTTTTGGCGTATCAGAAGAAGGAGCGACTCGTGGTCAGCATGCCGGTATTCCGAATTCATAACAGCAAGCAGCAATCAATAAACTATCTCTCCTGCACCAAATGGTCATAAATGCCCGTCAAAGTGCATTTATAACGACAGCTAACAGAACAAAAAAAGGGTAAAAAAAACAAAAACAAATAGGCAACAAATAAATGTTATGAAAGGCAAGATAAGTTACTCTTCTACCAACCTGGATAAGTTTATTTGTGTTTTAATTTATTTTAAAGTGTTAATTATTAAAAATAAAAATACAAAACTTTTCCTCCCAGCAAGTTTTAATCATAAAGTTTTACATCAAAAAAGAATTTGATTTAAAAAAAATTATAACCGTTTTGTGCAGGAGAAACAGTCTATTGATTGCGGCTTGCTGTTGTGAATTCAAAATAGCAGCATGCTGACTACGTGTCGCTCCTTCTGATACGCCGAGAAAAGGTGCTAATATCGATGCTGACAATTAAATATAATAAATAAATCTTGGGGAATTAGTAAAAACAGATTAAAAACATGAATGTTGATTTTTTGGCTCGGAAGAAAGTGTAGTATCTGTTCTGATACTTTATCTTTTCTGTCTTCGGTCAGTGAAGGAGAAATCCTTCTAGACTGGTAATTTTTAGTTCATGCCAAATCCAGAGTCCCCCTTTTTGGGGAGATAGATTTTCTCCACATTAAAAACCGACCGTGTTCCTAACTCTGCCTTAGTTTGTAACTATGTTTTTGGCACTCCAGAAAAACATTCGACTCTAAGCCAGCAAGCCGCTATTACGAATTCACAACAGCAAGCCGCAATCAATAGACTCTCTTTCCGGTCATAATTTTTAAAAAGTCAAAATATTTTTCATGTAAAACTTTATAGTTAAAACTTGACGGAATTTTCGGGGTCGTCACCGAAATTCGTCGGTTGTTACCATGAAAAAAAAGAGGGAATAAAATAAATAGACAAAAAGGGAGCAAATAAAAAAACATACCCAGAGATGTAATTCAATATGGTTTATTAGTAACAAAAAAAGACTAGTTAACTGCTTTTGTTTCCCAAAGCAGGGTTAAAACAAGTTAACCCAAGGTAACAATTAAAATGAAATTAAATAAGGGAAAAAATGGAGTCTCTTCAAAAAGACTATTCCCAAAAAGGGGCTTACCGTTTCAGACGATAATAGGAGAAAAACAAGTTACTCCAATAAATATTATCGTCCCAAACGACGCCCAAAATACCAGGGTGGATCGAAAGATATGTGCAAAAAGATTATTGCCTTTGGCAACAATAAATACCGGCGATAAAAATAAGGTCTCGCCTTAACAACAAATATACATAAAAAGAGAAGAAGACGTCTTACTTGAAAAGAAAGCATACAAATATAACAAAAATTGTCCTTAGAAGGAAATCGAAGGTTCCTATTTTTTTCCAGTCTCTTTCTTTCTTTCAATCGTAGCCGTCCTCCTCTTTGATTTTAAACCCTCAAAGGATTACAAAGTTCTTGTTAGGTACTTTAGCCCAAATCCACAATGAAAAGTATCCTTTTCTAAAGGATAATTGTCTCAAAAAATGGGTCCTTCTTCAAAGGGGTTTTCTTCCATATAAAAATGGCCTCTGGCCTTCCCAAAGGGTTTTCTTCCAAAAAAGGGGTTCTTCCAGAGAACGGTCCTTTAAAAATTTCACGTAGTATTATCCGACGGAGACGAACTCCAAACACAACCACTTCGGAAGCTGTTCTAGCTGGTACTCTCTTCACTAAAGGTTCAATCAAATAAAGCCCCAGGCTTTAATGCCACAAAAAAGGGGTTCTTCCTGAGAACGGTCCTTTAAAAGTTTAACGTCGTGCGACGGAGAGCGAGTCACAAACACGTCCACCTCAGACTCTGTTCTAGGCTGGTTCTGATTCAAAAAAGGGGCTGGCTCAAAGAAAAGGGGAAATGGCCTTGACCTTCAGGTTTCTCGGTGCACTCACTTCCTTCCTGCTGTGGTTGGACTACTAACACCAATGCCAACCCCGAGGCAAGGGGGGAAGGGCAGGCGTCACACATGACAACGATGCTGAATATGTCGAGCTGGAGGCGGGAGGGATGCTGGACACCAAAGGAAAGGAACCCCCCCCCCCTCACTCACTGCCAAAATGGCCAATAATTAAAATTTCCAAACTCTCCGGACAAGAGAAAAAAAAAAAATTCTTCTCCGGGCAAGTAAGGGAGAAAAACTCTTAGCGCAAAAATAGTTGGGGAAAAAGACCATGCTGAATCAAAATGGGGGGGGATACTCAATTTAAAATATACCTGTCGTTCTAAAACAGGTAACCTCCATCATGAACCCACCTACGGGTTCTAAAATAAGAACCAAGCTTGAATATCCACAGAAGGCGGGTGAGATCCACACCGACATTAGGGGAAGGAAGCACACAAATATCTCTCAGCTCAGGGAAGCTACCAGAGCCGGAGAATTCAAAAGAACCTGAGAAACCTTTCCCGCGTAAAGCGAGCAACGACATCCCAGTTACAAAAGCCTGTAGCTCCACTCAAGCTAGACAAACCAAGCCCGGTAATGGTTTCCAAACAGGCCTTTGACGCTCGATAAACCAGAGGAAATCTTCATCAAGGAGAGATCCGAGCCTCCAGGCTCCAGCGTCAGGGAACTTGCCACAGAGCAACAAAATCCATCCTCAAAGGATAGAAATTTTGCACCCAGGGCAAAATCACAAAACGAAATTATATGGGCTCGAAAAGCCTCAGCAACATTGTAAAAAACTATGTTGAGGCATGTCTTCAACAACTACAGGCTCATACCAGTCCACTTCTGCAGAAGGCTTCTGCAGTACATAATCTGCATTCTCACAGACTTGCTGAGGGGCTGAACTACACATCAAGTAGTCAGCAAATACCTCAGACGCCAAAAACGGGCGATACTCAACTGAGATCAGACTGATCCAGTAGAGCTTGAGTTTATCAAACTCTCGCCAGAGTAATCTCCCTTTGACGCCAACACGGAGACACAGAGACTTAGGACTAGCAGTCCAAAAATCTTTGGAGAGTCTCTCTCTCCCAATGTGCTCGCTAGCACAGAAAAAAGGGTACAAAATATGTACCTCAAAACAAACCAGGTTACCAAAATGAACCTGCACCCTTCGTTGGAAGGGAGTTGTGAAAAGTTAAACTCCTGTCTTCCTTCCACTGACCTCTATCAGAGCTCTGTGCTCTGAGTAATGGGCTATCTTACCCAAATCCACCAAACTCTTGGTAAGGGGATGGTAATAGGCCAGTGAGATCATGTGCCTCCAAATTTACATGCGAAGCATCGCATGCAGAATACAGTGCCTTGCCATCTAGGCAACTGCCCAAATCCAAACAGTCTCCCTGACTCTCAGGGATGTTAACAGAATCACCCTGTTTACCACCAGCTAAAGCCATTAGACTTTCAACTACAACTGCCGAGAATACCTTAACATCATCTATAAATTCAAAATCTCCACTCTCGGCAGGGAAACAAGCATACATCTGTTCGGTTAAAACAGACACCGAAGACAACCACCCCAGTATGTGTTGTTCCCAAGTACGGAAAAGGGATTGAGGCAAATTTCCCTTAGTCTTGAATTCGTTCAGAATAAGGACAATGTCGTTCATAGCCAACTCTCTCCTAAAGACCAGCTTACGGAACGAAGAAGCGGCCGACATTGTGTAGCCTTTTCAGGAAACTAGAAAAAATACTAGCGGCTACAACTAAAATAAAAGGTCACGCGCCAGCATTATACTGAAAGGGAAATGATATAACTTTCACATTTCAGATAACTAAAACGAGCAAGCCTTAAACTGATGTTTGTGCTTGCAACTTAAATAAAATAAAACTATCCAAAAACCAAGAGTCTCTTTTTACTTGCCTCCCCAAGAGGTCATGTCAGACACAGTTGGTTTAATGTGGGGGAAAATCCAGCTCCCAAATGAGCCTCTGGAATGAGATAAAGGTAATTTTCCTCAAAAGGATTTTTCCTCCTATGACTGAGGACGAAAGGATTTTTCCTCCTATGACCGAGGACAAAATAATTTTTCCTCCTATGACCGAGGACAAAATAATTTTTCCTCCTATGACCGAGGACAAAGTAATGTTCTTGCAATGACTGAGGACAGAACCAAAGTCAAAGAAATCTAAAACAAAACTATTACAGCTAGGTACAGAGAGGATAAAATTTCCCTTGTGGTTAGCTGTAAAATAATTTAAATACCCAACTGCGAAATTAGCCTGTTGGGAAAAACAGGAGGAAATATTTTTGTTAACCTCTTTCCTTAAAAATTAGCCACTACACACGATGGAAATTAAAGTATTACTTGAGGAATAAATTTCTCGTTACATTACAGGCATAAAACATTACAGCGAAGAAAAGTATCTCCCAGGGAATTTTACTGTTTAAAGCTAACAGCACTACTAAAACAAACTTTTACAATTCTCGCTTACAAAACAAAAAGGTAATTTTAAAAAATCTTTCTATATACACGGGAATTGTCACCATATTAAAGATTAAATTTATATTCATAGAAAGAATGTCACGTAACATCTAAATGAACGCAACAAGTAGCTTATGCTGGACTTATAGCTAATAAAATTAATACTTTTACAATGTGTAAAAGCAAACTGTCAAATAACAAAATTTATTTGCAATGTAATGCAAATATTTATGGGGAAAATAAATACGCGAAAAATATTAGTATTTTTAAGCGTTTCCTAAAAATTCAAGATGGCGACTTAAAAATGGAGGGGGAAAAATGGCGCGTTCAAAAAGGTGGGAAAATACAAAATGGCCATGTGGGGTGACCAAAAATGGGTGAATATGCCAAATTTATAGGTCCCAAAATAAAATTAATCCATGAAATATGCGAATTATTGAACAAAAATTTATTTGCAACGTAATGCAAATACTTAGGGAAAATCCACACGCCAAAAATGTTGGAACTTTATACAAATTTTCTAAAAATTCAAAATGGCGTCTTAGACGGGAAAATATAAACTGATGTCTACAAAAGGGCGGGAAAATATATGATGTCCGTGCAGGGTGAAAAATGGAGGAAGTCGACATACAACAAAAAAAATGTTACATACATATAGGAAACAAAATACGGCAGAAACTAGCAATACCGTATTGAATTACTGGGTTTTGCTCCAAAATAGATTTAAAAATAGGGAGGAAATTATATGTACGAACGTAATCGTACATACAAAAAAAAACGGACTATTTCAAAGATAGTGTAGAATAAAGAATCTTGCGTACCGATTCCCGTACGCGAGTTCTGGAAAACATCAAAGGTAGAGTGTCTTAAAAGTAAAGGCTAGGTCTTAATAGAATATCGTGTGCGGTTCATAAGTGCAACACGATAAGGGACAAGCAAAGCAGAATGCCTTAATTTCCTCCAAAATTTAACTTGTAAGTATACTAGGTGCGTAAAAAAAACTATCTATTGTGAAGGGAAAGGTATAGAAGAGAATATCGTTGTCAATGTGTAAACTGCAAACGATGTGAGATACTCAAAACAGGGCTTCTTCCTGAGAACGGTCCTTTAAAAGTTTAACGTCGTGCGACGGAGAGCGAGTCACAAACACGTCCACCTCAGACTCTGTTCTAGGCTGGTTCTGATTCGAAAAAGGTGCTAATGGGGCTGGCTCGAAGAAAAGGGGAAATGGCCTTGACCTTCGGGTTTCTCGGTGCACTCACTTCCTTCCTCCTGTGGTTGGACTACTAACACCAATGCCAACCCCGAGGCAAGGGCAGGCGTCACACATGACAACGATGCTAAATATGTCAAGCTGGAGGCGGGAGGGCAGCTGAGCACCGAAGGAAAGGAAAGGGCGAAGCTCTCGGAGAGGCAACAAGATTAGTACAAAAAAAGGGAAGGGCTGACCTCCCCCACCATCTAAATGGCCAAGCAGATACAGAGTTGGGAAGAGCAGACCCCCCCCCCCCTCACTCACTGCCAATATGGCTAAGAATTAAAATTTCCAAAAACTTGCTGAAATGAAAAGTTTTGTATTTTTATTTTAAATAATTTCTTTTAGAAAAAAAGTAATCAAATAGGTTTTTATTTATTTATTTATTTTTTAATTTTTTTTTCGGAACATTGAAATATAAATTTTTCTACTAATAATAGTGTGCTGCCATCGTCAAAATGATATTTATCATCTTGTCTAGACAGCCAGATAACTCGGAATCACACGGAGACAAAGGAAGCAATGAAAAACAACGAATTCCATTTTAAAATAAAAATCCTTTATTCCCTGTAAAACAGGTAAAAAATCTGAAAATAAAAAATAAACAAAAGGTAACTCACTACGACGAAGAAGAAGAAACAAGTATTCATAGATAAACGAAAGGAAAAAAGATGAAGCAAATCAGTACAATAAGATAGATGACTTAATTTAACTATTAGGGGGAGCGAGGCGAAGATGGGGTCGCCATACTAGGGAGGTAGAAATCTCGGGACGCCGTCATAGGAAACCTGAGCGACGCCGGGAATGAGTTGTAACATTGTTACGACGGGGAGACATTGTTAATGAAAACATGGGAGGCATAATAAGGATGATTAGCTTAGCAAGGAAAGGAGAGAATTAATTTACATGCCAAGTTATGTTAGCGGGGGTCAGAAACTGCGACGCGAAGCGCCCTTGAATTTTGTTTACAAACTGCAGGAAAAATGGCGACGGTTGAAAAAAAACGCCAAAAGAACAAGTCTCTAGCAAGTCACGCTAACGAGAGTGGGTGATAATTATTATTAGAATAAATAAATCGAAAATGAAGAATTAAAACAGGATAAAACTAGCTAAAATCCTCATAGGAGAACGCAGAATAAAAAAGGAATGAAAAAAAGGAAAGACGAAAAGAAAGATGTCGTAGCGAGCATGAAATGCAAACTAAAGAAAAAACGGTGAAGGGATGAATCTGTCCCTGATGGAAAGAAGGGCCAGGTACGAAACATGACACTCCCCGTCTGAGATTGTGAAATCTCAATAAGTTCAGCTGAGAGCCTTAGCGCAAAGCAGTTTGTGGTTTTCCAGCATTCCTCACAGGATGCTGAGCTGCCAGATGGGGATCCTTGGCCTGGTGTGTCAAATTAAGAGGGAGTTCCACAGCCTTAGGTTTGCTAGAACCTCCCCTACCTGCATCCAATGGCAGCAGATGTGTCACGGGACGGTTAATCACAGGAGATTTATCAGAAAGAAGCGGATCGGTAGGGAGCGAGGTGTAAGCACCACCATCAGTGTTCACCATACTAGACTGAGACTGGCCCCTAGTCGTTGTCACCGGGGGAAGGCCAGAGGCACAGAATTGATTTTGCATTGAGGTTGGAGGGGTCACTTGTCGCTTGCTTGATAGTTGTTGGTTATTTTTTTGTGGTGGTGGTGGTTGGTGCGGAAGAGATGCCGGGGCAGCAAACTGGGCCTGTCCCCCAGGGGGTCCAACCGTGGGAATTATTTGCTGTGGGTGAGGCAATACCTGAGAGACGGGCGTCATTTGCGGCTGTTGTAATTTGTACACGGTGTGCATCTGTTGTTGCATGTATATCGGTTGGTTTTGTAAAGGGTTCATACCAGGCGTATTAGCAGAACTTGGGAGTTGGGGTGTCGATGTGGGCTGTGATAAGGATTGCGGTGGCTGCTGTTGCTGCGGTGGCTGCTGTTGCTGCGGTGGTTGCTGTTGCTGCGGTAGCTGCTGTTGTTGCAGTGGCTGCTGTTGTTGCGGTGGCTGCTGTTGCTGCGGTGGCTGCTGTTGTTGCGGTGGCTGCTGTTGCTGCGGTGGTTGCTGTTGCTGCGGTGGCTGCGGTAGCTGCTGTTGTTGCGGTGGCTGCTGTTGCTGCGGTGGCTGCTGTTGCACTGGTGGTCCTTGGCTTTGGTTATAAGACAAGGAAATCGTCTGTCCAGCTGCATGGAGCTGAGGAACAAACGGATGCACGACCGGCGTGGTTTGCGAAGTGTGCTATGGAAGATGGTGTTGGAGGTGCAGCCCCTTGTTGACGAGATAGTTGCATTGGAGACACAGTATTCGAAGCTGGTGATATCTGCGGGAACTCTGGACGTTTCCTAGATGTGACTGACGTGTGTACAGGCAGACTGAAGGTTACATACATCCTGAATGCTTGATCTTGGTTCCCTTCAGGATGTACTCTCGCCAAACAAATCTTTGAACAAGACTTGTTGAGCAGATTGCCACCACAAACCTGTGTGCAGTGTGTTGCAACACTGTCCCTCTCCCCGCCATGATTTGGCATGGCTCTGACAGGGGGAGCCAGTGGTATAGGTCCAGGGTGATTTTCTGTGAGGTGACTCCTCTGATTGTCATCCGATGAATCGGGTTTGGGACTTTGCACAAGGTGAAAGGAAGCCTCCGTCTCAACAGCCTGATCGGATGGTAAGGCAGGAGGTTGTGGAACTGCGGGTTGTAAAACGGGATGTGGTGTTGGCTGGGGAGCTCCGGTTTGTAAGGCAGAGGGTTGCGAGTGGCCCTGAGCAGCCAGCCCAGCCACGTACTCATTTGTGCGCTGCATGGGGTCGGCAGGGGCCTGGTCAACATTGATAGCGAAACTTCGTTCACTGCTGCTGACACACTCCTCGAAGACCCTGACTGCAGCTTCTTTAATGGCTATCTCTCTTGCAGCCGTTAGGGTGTTCTCCTCGGACTCCATTTTAGCCCTTGCCTCCCGCAGTTGGTTTTCTTTCTCAACGAACAGGAGGCTCGCCTTAGCCATTTCAAGCTGTGCGCGGGCGATTAAGGCTTTAGATGAGGCAGATGACGTCCTGGAGTAAGTCCTGCTCGGAGAGATGGATTTTCCTGCCATGGCGCCGTGGATGTGGTCTGAGACAAGCGTCGACGAAGGGGAAAGCGGGGAGGTGCGAGACGAATCTACAGGGTGAGCGTGAGAAAGCGTCAAATGAAATTAAATGCGGGGTGTTGTCGAACAGGGAAGCCTCAGGACTGGAACCACAGGAGTCACGGGAAGGGAAAACGATGCTATTGCATTCCTTCACCCCAAGTGGAGACCAAACTTGATTTTTTACTGTGCTGCCATCGTCAAAATGATATTTATCATCTTGTCTAGACAGCCAGATAACTCGGAATCACACGGAGACAAAGGAAGCAATGAAAAACAACGAATTCCATTTTAAAATAAAAATCCTTTATTCCCTGTAAAACAGGTAAAAAATCTGAAAATAAAAAATAAACAAAAGGTAACTCACTACGACGAAGAAGAAGAAACAAGTATTCATAGATAAACGAAAGGAAAAAAGATGAAGCAAATCAGTACAATAAGATAGATGACTTAATTTAACTATTAGGGGGAGCGAGGCGAAGATGGGGTCGCCATACTAGGGAGGTAGAAATCTCGGGACGCCGTCGTAGGAAACCTGAGCGACGCCGGGAATGAGTTGTAACATTGTTACGACGGGGAGACATTGTTAATGAAAACATGGGAGGCATAATAAGGATGATTAGCTTAGCAAGGAAAGGAGAGAATTAATTTACATGCCAAGTTATGTTAGCGGGGGTCAGAAACTGCGACGCGAAGCGCCCTTGAATTTTGTTTACAAACTGCAGGAAAAATGGCGACGGTTGAAAAAAAACGCCAAAAGAACAAGTCTCTAGCAAGTCACGCTAACGAGAGTGGGTCATAATTATTATTAGAATAAATAAATCGAAAATGAAGAATTAAAACAGGATAAAACTAGCTAAAATCCTCATAGGAGAACGCAGAATAAAAAAGGAATGAAGAAAAGGAAAGACGAAAAGAAAGATGTCGTAGCGAGCATGAAATGCAAACTAAAGAAAAAACGGTGAAGGGATGAATCTGTCCCTGATGGAAAGAAGGGCCAGGTACGAAACATGACAAATAGTGCTGTCGGATCGCATATATTTAAAAAAAATCCATTTTTACTTTATATTTAGTTTTCATTTAAAAAAATTTACCAGCAAGTTTTAATTATAAAGTTTTATGTGAAAAATATTTTGACTTTTAAAAAATTATGACCGGAGAGATTGCGGCTTGCTGTTGTGAATTCGGAATAGCGGCTCGCTAACTCAAAGTCAAATGTTTTTTTTGACGTGCCATGTTTTTCTTTTCACAGGCTATGGTTTTTAATGTGTGAAAAATCCAGCTCACCAAAAAAAGAACACCCTGGGTGGGAACAAAAATTAAAATTGCCTCAATCTAGAAGGATTTCTCCTGCACTGACCGAGAACAGAAAAAGTATAAAAACAGATACTAAAAAAATACTGTAAAGTCGACAAATATTTAAATTGTAACAAAGATTAAAATATTCAGAGTAGATGTAAAAAAAAAAAAGCACCGGTTTTTATTTTTTTAATATTCAGAGCAGACGATGTGTCTTCAATTTCAAATGATTGCACTTGATTGGTAATTTGAGTCATATAAGACAAATCTTTGATTGTGATTGGTGGTAAGCCATGCAGGGCTGTGGAGAGCATAAAAAATGCCTCCCTGGAATAGATAACATAAACCGATGCGCAAAAACAGAGAAGAAAATGTGGTTTTAACAAAAATATGAAAGAAACATTCACTTTCATTAACTCAACCACTTACCCTAAGTTTGAGTGGAGTATTGTACTGATTCCACGTCCAGTTTCCTGACAACAACTCAGCTATGATATCAACTTTTACTAAGAACAGTAGTTCAAATAATCCAATAATACAAATCGATAAAAATCTATTATCACAGACCAAGGATGATAACTCGATTCAGTAAGGAGTGCGCACCGTTTCCTTCATTTAAATTACTTTTCATATTGCCAACCTGGACTTAGGATTAGTGTTGTGGTTAATTAAGAAAGTGCATGGTAAAAATAAAGATGTCTTGTTTAATAAAATTAACAATTTATAAATTTATGTTTTTTGATGTTTTTTTAACTTTTATTTTCATAGCAAAACAAAAAATGCCCTTCATTGACCCTCATTCTGGTTTGCAACACGAAAAAAAAAGGTATTATTGTACCAGCCCATTTGACTTAATTGTAAGAGTGTTCGCCAATGGGTTGGGAGACTATGGTTCAATCTTCAGTTGAGTTGTACAAAAGACTCAAAAAATGGTACTTGATGCCTCTTTGCTAAACACTCAGCATTATAAAGTGAAGATCAAGGGTAAGTGGAGTAATCATTGAAAAGAGTGCCCCCACACTCACCTCGGTGTAGTACTTCATGAAAAGGGAGTCTTCAAGTTGCCTTCGACTATGGTCGACCACTTTACTTTTACTATTTTCTTTTTATGGAAGTCGCTCCAGACAAGGCATGAAGCCACTTGATGTAAGGAGCTAAAAAAAAAATACTACTTCAAGGTGAAAAACTAGCCAACGATAAGTGTTAGATGGATAGATTCTGACCCAGTAAACAGCAATTCTTCCCCTTTTGTCAGAAACATCGCTCATGAAATGTGAAGACTAAAGAACAAAATAAGGGAAGCGAGGGTTACGAGGCTGACGAAAGTAAACCCAAGGTCCACTTTCTACTCTCTTAATAAGTGAATGCAGCAAACTAGCCAAAAAAGAATACAAGAACAGACACGACTGCATGAGAAAAGCAGTACACTGGGAACTATGTAAACGACTGCATTTTGAACACGCTGACAAATGGTACAAACATAAACCAGAGACAGTACTGGAAAACGAAAGTCACAAAATCCTTTGGGACATTCAGGTGCAAATGGATAAATTCATACAAGCAAGGAGACCGGATGGCATAATAGTCAAAAAGAAGGAAAATCCTGCCAAATTGTAGATTTTGCCGTTCCAGCAAACCAGAGTGAAGCTCAAGGAGACGGAAAAATGAAGCAAATACACAGAACTTGCCAGAGAATTGAAAGGGATATGGAGCATAAAGAAAGCCAACATAATATCTATAATCATAGGAGCACTAGGAACAGTTCCAAAAAACCTGGAAAAAAGACAGGGAGAAATTGGAATTGAAGGCGTCACTGAGACCATACAAAAGACGGCAATAATCAAAACAGCTACAATCTTAAAGTAAATCCTCGAATGCAAAAACCAACACGCATAAGCTATGAACGGATACCAGTCACATGGAAGTTACAATAGGAAGAAAACAAAATCATAGGAAGAACACCACCACACGAACTAAGAAACAGAAACTGCAAGAAATCTCATAAACTAAAATTGAATATGATAATTGGAGAAGTGCTTGATTACTCTCATTCAATACTCTAATAATCACAACATTCAGTGAGAACACGTATAAGAGAGATACATGCATGTGTATCCAAATATTTTGAGTATATTGTATCCTTACACCATGTGCTAGTTCACTCGAAAATAAAAAAATGTGATTTTATTTTATATACTTTTTTAGAATTTAGAGTGAGGATAACATTTATCAAAAAATGTATATGCAATATGAAAAATGTATAAAACCGTGCACGTCTTCTACTGAATCGAGTTATTGTCCTTTGTCCGTTATAATAGATTTTTACTGAGTTCCTATTTTTTTGTTTTTCATGCAATTACATGTCAAAAGCCTGGAAAATATTTGCAAAAAAGTTATTTAAAAATATATATTTTAGACTTAGAATGAGGAATCACTTCATGTAAGTTTTATGTAAAATGATCACCCACTTCCCGACCAAATAATTAAGGAAAGAACTGGTAACTTTAAAAAAATTTCCAACAAGACTTTAGGGTGTTTATATAGATCAGCCTTGATGGTTGTCAATGTTGACTCAGTAAAATTCGGTAATGAGTTAAAACAACAGCCAAAAAGTGACTACACAAAATTAAACTCTGGTTCCTGAAATAAAACGAAAAAATCTTCTTTTTTTTTTTTTACTGATATATTTGTATATTATATTTATATTTGCAATGTACAAAAATGCTCAAGTAACAGCACATTTAGTACAGCTTTAATGTTAAAATAGGAGTACATCAAGGTTCTGTACAAAGTCCGTTACTTTTCATTTGTGTCTTCAAAACTTTGTCCAGGCAGTTTCGTATGGGTTGTCCAGAAGAAATGCTGTATGCTGCTGGTTTAGTACTTGCCTGTGAAATAATGGAAACTACTTGTTAAGTTAAAAACTTGGGGGAATGCTATGGAAAGTAAAGGTTTGAGAATGAATGTTACCAAGACCAAAGTGATGATCAAAGGTTGTAGTGTTGGAAATCTGACAGAAAGAGGAAGGTTTTTTGTGGTACTTGCAAGCATTGGGTACACAAGAAGTGCAGTGAAATTACTAGTAGATTGAGAGATGTTAACCAGTTTATGCACAAGAAGTGTAAGACAATGGAGACCGATGAGAACTCGAATGTGGAAAAAAGTATATTTGGATTGTGAACCTATTTTTTTTACTTTTGTGATATCATTAGAGCACAGGAAGGAGCAGGTGTTAGTTTGGTAGCAAGAATTAGGAGTGGATGGACTAAGTTTAAGGAATTATACTTTTTTTTCGTAAAGTGTTGCATTTCACATAGATTCTATCCCAAATATCTACATTATACTTTTTTCCAAAAAAATGAAAAAAAAATTGTTTCTGACTGTTGGAAGGTAAACCATTCCTGGTCTTTTGTAGAGCAAGACACAAAGGCTACAACAAACCATGTAGAAACAAAACAAAAAAATAAAAAATAAATAAAAATCCCACGTAAAATGAAACAATTTACAAAAAACAAATAAACTGTCCTCATAACTGAAAAAAAAAAATGAAAAAAATAACACTAGAAAACAAAAAAATAAAGAACATTTGACAAAAAAATTATAATATGAATATATCAGTAAAAAAAATCAAATACAATGTAAATAAATCAGTGTTTTTTGTTTTTTTTTGTATTCTATTTCGGAAAATCTAGTTTAATTTTTTGTGGCCACCTTTCGGCTGTTGTCGTAATTTTACCGAGACAATATTGGCAGCCATAAGTGTTGATCTATATAAACATCCACTTTATTCACTTAATAAACATTTCTTTTTCATATTTCTACTCTAGACAGGGTTAACAACTGCTGCCACCCAGGACTTATCATCATCTAATAAGTGTGTGAAAGAGAGAGAGAATTGATTCTGTGGGTCAATTGGTTAGCATGCCATATTTAGAAAAAGAGGTTATCAGCTCGAACCGTACTTTCAAATTACAGTATGACACAGATTTTGTTTTACTATTTTTTTTTGTTCTGTAATCTACGTACTTTACAGAAATTAGGACCCTGGGTGATGTCGTGTAGCCCTGCTAGTAAGATATAAGTAAGTACATATCTATCTATCTATCTATCTATCTATATCTATCTATATATAAGATATAATTTTCACTCTTTGGATAAGTGGACTCCTCTTGCTAATCTATAACTGTATTGCACATTTGAAGGTTCTAAATAGATTGATATGTGGCACTGCTTTTCAAGAGGGTTTTTCTGAATGTTTAAAACAATCATACAATTTATATTCCCACATATAAATAATTTTTTTTCTTCTATTGTAGTCATGAAAATTTTATTTCAAGTTTATGCAGAGGTTACAGACCTTGAAACCTGGCTGAAACAGATATTTGGTCCAGAATCCAGGATTGCAAAGACCTTAATACAAGAAGGAGACTCTGATGGGTAAATTATATTTCATTATTTTCAAGAGGTTTAAGTTTGTGTAAAAAAAGCAATATTTCTAAAGAAGTTTTCTCTGAATATGTTCTAATTGCATATTCCTTCTGCGATGCATCCTAGTGGATTTATTTTGACTCCATGTGTGGAGGGCATATCTGTTCAGCTATGGCACGGACGATCCTTCTCTACGGTTGCAAAACGTGGCCAATGAGAGCAGTTGATCCACATAGGCTCAAAGTCTTCAATAATGACTGCATTCTACACTGCCACCATGTGAATCAAGTACCATCTCAAGATCTCTATCGACGACTGAATCTCCGATCCTTGCTGTACATCATTCTTCAATGCCATATAAGATGCAGCTCAGCGCTCGGAGGGAAAACTCATCGACGAGGTCCTTTTCTTGCCTTTCTCTATCTGGTTGGCACAAATGTGCTGGTATACAGGTGAAGACTTGGGCGGTAACCATCAAAATCGAATTGGCTGCATTATCAGGCCCACATTAGTTGATCTTCGACTCTGGAATCGAGATTCATCATTATATTAGTTTTAACATTCATTTTACATGCTGGCATGCGTTGGACGGTTTTTAGAAATTGACTTCCAAAGTAACCTATATCTGGCCAGATCTTTAAACTACGTAACCTGAAATGCGACTGACTTTCTTGGAAGTCATTTCGTTAGTTGAGGCAAGATTTTTATAGATAAGAATGCCCTGCCTGGCACCAACCCAGTTAGGTGATATTGAGACACCATCTCTAGGTGATTGCCTACTTGGCTAGCCATATTGTGTGATCTAGCTCAGGATCAACGAAAGTGACCTGTGATGGTCAGAGACACTATACTTCCTCTGGAGGAAGCCGGCTCAACTCGACCAAGGTGATAGCCAATACAAGCAAGCATGTGTAGAGCATGTTGTTAACTGCCATATTATTATTATTATTATTATTATTATTATTATTATTATTATTATTATATTCTTTATAGATTGAATCTGCATTAAGGACTACCAACAATGTAGAATATTTAAATCGCTATCAGGTTGGTTGTGTCATAAGTTTCTAGGACTTTATACAGTTCATTCCCTTCGCCAAGTGGCAAAGGGGTAGAACATTCCACATGACCACCTGCTGCTAGCTTTACATCTCATCAACTGGCTTAACTCAACTGACTATTTAAGAAATATTGTCTCTGACCTCATGTGATCTTGTTTAACCAATCGCAGCTTTGTATCACCCCTCCCCCTTTACTTTCCAACAATCTATTTGCAAATAATCTTTTCCTTTTTTTATTGTTTACTTGGGATAGTTTTGTTAAATAATTTATCATTATCTAGTCACTAGGAGTTTTTACACTAGTCAATATCAGTGATTGCTCACTGGCAATAAGAAGTGATGGTCCCTGGAGTTTGAGTGAAAATAAGCCCTGTAAATAATTATCTGTTTATATAATACAGAATTCTTCTATGCAAATTGGGATATCCTTTATAAAGCAAATTTTGACTCTCAAAATGTACTGTTGTATTTAAAATTCATTATTTACTTTATATATAATATATATATATATATATATATATACTAGAAAAATGCTCAGCCCAAGATGAGTAAAATTAATTTGTCAAACAAAACAGTTTTGCACCACTTTTATGTCTGCTTACGAAGATTAAAGTCAAGATATAATAATACTAAACCTTATGTCTAAGATCCAATTTTGATCAAAATCCATTACATGATTTTGATTCTAGAAAATGTTTAAAATTTAAGGCTTAAGGGGTCTTCAGAAGAAATTGAAATTCAGGGAATCTTGTTTAATTGGTGTCTAATGACTATGGATAAAATTTTATGCAAATCTGAAATATTTTTATTTTCAAATAGGAGTTGTCCATATGCCTCTGTAAAAACCCTTTAAAATACTCCAAAGAAACTGAAATTTGGGGAATATTTATTAATTGATGTCGTGAGAATTTCACAAAAATTAGAGATTTGAATTTTTACGAAGAGCTTCTTCCACCCTCTCTTTCCTCCCTTTTCATAAAGCTAAATTAAACTGAATGTATCCTACCCTTATACTGAGCAGCTGTGTTCCAAAATTAATAATGATCAGTTAATTAGTTTAGGAGTGAATCCTATATATACAAATATATAAACATACCTAACTTTATAAAGATATGTATATGCGTGAATTTAGGCAGCATGCTTTCATTGAGGCAAATGTTATTACGTTTTTTGCTTTATGAGGCTTATATATTTTTTTTTTTATTGGAAAATTGAAAAAAAAATAAAAGAAAGTCTCATAAAACAAAACTGTTATTTAATAACATTTGCTTTTATATATCAGTATATCTAATTATTATTATTAATATCCACATACATATATATTTCATCTTCGCCAAGAATCATCAGTGTGACTATATATTATATGCAACTATTCCATCAATCTCATGATTCAAACCTCAGACTCCAGTCACCATTGACTGTTAAGATAAAGCACTCCAATCGATATGGCTGCCAGCAGCCATATAAAATGAAAGAAAAGTAAATTCTATATATCATTAAGAATAATAGTAAGTTCATTAAGAGTGTTCTATTTTCAAGGGAAAGGTGACATGATCCCCATAATTAATATTAGAAATTTTATTCACATAATTAGAAAGTTAAAACTAGCAATACACATGAAAAAATTGAAATTACTTAAAATCTTTCAATAATGGTATACATGGAAACAGCTTGATGATCTAAGAAAGAATCTTTTAAAAATTTTTTTAAATCTGACTAAAAATAAGGAAGTTATGACTATTTCTGTGCCCCCATATTTTTCCATCTCTAAGACGATTTGCATTTGGTCACATTTTTTACACTACCTTTTCAGTAAAAAATGTTTTATCTTTTTTTAAACACAACATTAAGCAATGAAATTTGCCATATAAGTTTATTGTTGTGCAAAGAATCAGAATATGACACTGAAAATCTCCAGAAATTAATGTTTTCCAAGTAATCTGCAGTAAATACACATAAATCTGCTGCAATACCTTAAAATATCATGTATCTTAAAAAAAAGAAGGTAAAGAACTTAAAGTTGAATTGTAATGTATTTTATGTATAAGAAACTGAAATCTAATACTAGGACTGTCTTAAGATTTCCCAAATATTTTGCATAAATTATAGATTCTGCACAATTCTACATTTATTTCCAAATTTCTAGAAAGGCTTAACTTTCATAATTATTGCCGATTTTGAACATCAAATTATTTAGATTATATGGTACCTTTCTTCATGCAAATAATCAAAGACAAAAAAAATAGTATTCTTGTTGCAGATGACGCCAGGGATTAAAATCACATTTAAGGTTGACTTCAATCATAACTCTAAATGTGATTATCGATAATATTATAGTTTTGCACCCCTCTTCGATATTTCCCACTATTATTTGGAGAGATATACATTCTTATATGCAAATTTTCCACATTCCTTCTGCTTTTTAACAACATTCACTTTAACAATTTTTTTTCACATTTTATTGGTGGTGTGTATGGGGTGGGGGTATCCATGCCTACCCATATTTTCTGTGCCTATAGTCAATGTATGATGGAGAAAACCCCATGTATTTTTCGTCAATTTTCACACATTAAAATAATGAGTGAATTAGCACCAATAATTATTTTGTGCACTATCTCTGGCAAGAATGCTAAAAAATGTAATGTTCTATTGATTAAATGTAAATATGGATGCAGTCAATTTGAAAAAACAAAAACGAAAAAAATTGGTTCAATTGTAAAATAAGAATGTTTGAATTATTATGCTCATTTTGTTTTCATTCGCCCAAAATTTGGATAAATTTAATTGTTGATTTCAATTACATCTCTTGTCCTTTCTATACTGATTGATACATTTTTTCGTTTTTTATACTTTCCAGTTTGAGACGTTTTCTTCTTTCTTTTTTTTTTAAACTTCACTGATTGAGATGTTATTTGATATGAATGTTAGTATGAACACTGGAGAAGCATATTTTTTCTATCATTTTTGATGGGTGTACACTCATAATAATAATAAGGTAAAAGTGAAACTGTGCACTTGATGGCGGATATTTCATAACTGGAAGCTTTAAGTTTAATTTACACAGTTTAAACTGATTAAATAATTAAATTAAAAAAATAAAAAAATTAATTCAAATTATTTGATGGTTTTCAGTAAACATTCCATTTTTACTTGAAATTGAATTTTCATAAAAATGATACCAGAAAATTCTAATAAAATTTTATCTGAAAAAGATTTTATGCAACTTTTTTTCTTTTTTTTTTTTTTGAATTAAGACCGTTTAGTAAAAGAAAAACAGTCTACTTGATGGCAGCTTATGGTTATGAATTCAGAATAGCCTCCATCAAGTGCACTGCTTCACTTTTACCGATAATGATAATAATAAAGAAGTAAAGAGACTTATATAGATAAATATATAATCTACCTATCTATCTATCATATATATATATATATATATATATATATATATATAATCATTTATTTAGATACTGTATATTACATGTTTCAGCTATGTACCGCGGTTTCATCCAAAAGGGCAGATTTAGACATCTTTAGTAAATCTCCGTGCCCAGTGGAATCATCGGCAAGCTGAAATGATTGTAGTCACGCCCAACAGGGAATGGTGTCAACAATGACAGAAAACGGTGTATATTTGAGGGGGTCCCCGAAAAAATCCGGTGTGGGATAGTGATTAACTAAGACTTAAGGGAGATCGATGTTAGTTCGTGTATGAAAGGCCTTCATTTTATTCCCTAGCAAGTTTTATTTATTTATTTATCTGTTAGCAAGTTTTATTTATTTATTTATTTATCTGTTCTTTTTTTAATGTTATTGTTATACCTAGTCTGAAAAAATACAAAAGGAGAGGTTATATAGTTTGCCGTTTGGGTTTGTGAAATTAGGGTGCTTTTTTGTTGTCGTTTTTGGGAATAAAATAATGTATTGGATTAATTGTTCGATATAGAGCTGAAAGAGGTGATGCAAATATGTTTTTATGGACTTAACGTGTTTGTTTATTTTTGTTTATTGAATTGGTGTTTTCGAAAACACCAATTCAATAAACAAAAATAAACAAACACGTTATGTCCATAAAAACATTATTGCATCATCCTTTTCAACACTATATCGAACAATTAATCCGATACATAAATTTATTCCCAAAAACGACAACAAAAAAGCACCCTAATTTCACAAACTCAAACGGCAAACTATATGGCCGCCCCTTTTGTATTTTTTCAGACTAGATATAACAATAACATTACAAAAAGAACAGATAAATAAATAAATAAATAAAACTTGCTAACAGATAAATAAATAAAACTTGCTAGGGAATAAAATGAAGGCCTTTCATACACGAACTAACATCGATCTCCCTTAAGTCTTAGTTAATCACTATCCCACACCGGATTTTTTCGGGGACCCTCTCAGAGATACACCGTTTTCTGTCATTGTTGACGCCATTCCCTGTCGGGCGTGACTACAATCGTTTCAGCTTGCCGATGATTCCACTGGGCACAGAGATTTACTAAAGATGTCTAAATCTGCCCTTTTGAATGAAACCGCGGTACATTGCTGAAACATGTAATATACAGTATCTAAATAAATTATATTAGCTCTCTTATATGATCGAGCACTTTATTTGATTTCTTTTCATATACAACCTGACACACTATATATATATATATATATATATATAAATATATATATATATATATATATATATGGTTGCTACTTTTCCTGTTTATGGTAACAGACCCCAAAAATTAATAAATAAGTAAATAAGTCAACAAATGTTATATTTACTTTTAATTTAATAAAAAACAGCTTCAAAATTTCATAAATTAATTACAAAATTTTGAAAGAAACTCCCTCAACTTTGTTGAATTGTATTTCGTTGGAATGGGCCAAAGAAATAAAAATAAACTTTTTAATTGTAGTTTAATGTGTCTTCTGAATACTTATATAATTCAAGAAAATTGATAAAGATTTGCCACTTTTATTTTGCAAAACAAATGAACGTGTAAAAATACTTTTTGAAAAAAACCCCAACATATTCGAAACAAAATACTGTTTTAACTCCACATACAACTTATATATTTACAAAGATTATTTTCTTATCTTTTTAACCATATAAATATTTTAAAGATTTGACCAGAAATATGAGAAATTACAAGTTGAACAGGGTAAAGTGCGAATTTGTAAATGTCACCACCGCACCATAATGGGTGATTGGTTGGGGCTGGTTTAGTTTAAATGTAAGCATGTATTCTGATAACAAAATAGCTCTAACTAAACATTTAAGAACAGTTTCAATATTTCTATTTTCAGTTTTTAAAATTCGTTCTGGAATGCAAATAAACAAAAATCTCTGCTTGCTACTTGTTGACTATTATTGCTGATATCACAATCAGTCTCACTCTCAAAAGTCAACAAATAATTATGACCGGGAGAGACAGTCTATTGCTTGCGGCTTGCTGTTGTGAATTCGGAATAGCAGCACGCTGACTACCGGTCACTTTGTCTTCTGATACGCCAATCTTACTTATAATAAGTTAAAATCAAAAGTCGATTATTTGATATAATAGGGACGCCTTCCGAAATAATGACGTTTTTGGTTTTGGTGCACGAATGAACCATAATACTTGGCTTCTGCGTTTTAAACTTAAATTCCAGCCATTAAATAATAATAAATTTTTGTCTGACATTCTCCCAACTGATCTTAAAACATTCTCTTAACCAAATAATTACGGCTTCAGCGTGACGTCGTAGATTTATGCTTTACGTTATGTTTCAAAACATGAGCCATAATTAAAAAAATTAAAAAATTGGTAAACTAGCGTTGGAAAGTATTTTTATTTTAACTTTTCCATTAATAATAATCGCTAAATACTACTTTCATTTGAGGTTAATTCCTACTTCAGTCACGTAAATTATTTAGAGTCAAATACTCATAATCAACTTATATTTTCATTTACCATGTTTGAGTAAAAAAACAAACAAAATGCATTAAAAAATCCTAATTTATGTAAAGTTTTATCATACACGTGAAAACGCCGAAATGAAAATTAGATTAGCAAAAAAGGGACGGAATACAGGTATTATTTGAAAATCTTGCTTGATTTTTTGCTCACATTTTGAATGAAATATATTAATTAGTTTTAAATTGTATTTATTATCCCGAAATAAAATTCTAATTTATTTTTTAAATACTTGAAATCCAAGGGCTTAAAGTTTCTTTCGCGTTTGACATCTATAAAAATGAACTAATTTTATTTCCAAAAAAAATGTGGTGTCTGCGTTTATTTTATTTTTCATTTTTTAAAATTTCCTATTTTTTTTTACTCTTATTCACCCCAAACAAGGCACATGGGAAGTTAGACATAATGAGGCTACTGTGATTAAAAAGGGGCATTTTATCTCTTTCTGTGTGTGTATGTGTGGTTTGTTCACTTTACACTTTTTTAATAGTTATAACATGTTTAAAATGTTTTTTTTAGAGATTATAGTTAATTTCACCAAAGGTTTGGGTGTGCGATTTTCTGGAATGAATGTTATAGAAAAAATATGGAGTTTTTGGTGCCTGTCGGCTCCAAAAATGAAAATTTTATGTCCTATGAAATTGTGAACATCCACAAAAACAGTTGGGAGTGGCTTATTTGGGCCAAGAGGTCACTTGTTCATGCGCGCAACCAAAAATTTTAATTTTTTTACAAACAGTCATTACATTAAACAGCCCTAAAAGGAATAACATATAGTACAAGTGAATTTTAGGACTTTTGAGTAAGGTTGAAACTTTGTATGTACGACTCAATTGCAAAAAGAACTTGTGCCTAATATCTTATATAAAAAAGAAGGAAAAGTCAACTGAAGATAGAATCAAAGCAGAGAAGTAAAAAGCCTATATTTTGCAGAATACAAATACATAAATTAAATAATATACATATCTAATCTATTCTTATTGAAATTTATATTTTAAAGCAATATTGTTTAGATTTTTACACAAATTCAGTTGTTTTAGGGGTTGTGACATGTTTAACATTGTTTTTAGAGATTTAAAAAAATTCAACCAACAGATGGCGTCAACTTTTTTCATTAGAAACGGTGTTTAAATACCGAATTTCTAAAACTAACAATAGAAGCATAAGTAGAATTTAACTCTTTTTAAAAATTTTTTTCTTTTAGACGAACGAGCTTTCACTCCTTTGATGCCTGCGCCTCCTTTGTCGCCTGCAGAATATGTGTAGTATTGTTAACCACAAATGTTGCCGAAATAACTATTAAAAAAATCAATGAATAAATAGGTTTCACAGTAGTAGAAATTTGATGTAACATGTGGAGTCACCCTTAGAAATAGAAATATCCAATTGGCGTATGAAGTGGTAGTGCAAGACCCAGTTATTTATTCGGAAACCAGGGGCAATATTGTCTTGGACAAGCAATATCACTGACCCAAGACCCTGAGTATTATAGTTTGACCTGTGTATTTATTCTTTTTTCTGGGATTTCAGAATAAAATTAATTACAATCTTTCCAAGAATGAACCCCATCACCTACTTTCAAATACCTTTTCAGCCCTTAAAAAAATTCCCGTGAATTTTTTTCCCCTGTGGACCGCCAAGATGCCGATATTGTCCAATCGGATACCGAATGATACAATGCTATAATAGTGAGCCATTTTCTCAAAAAAATAGACCCACAATTGGAACTGCCAAATAAAATTTGCATGGCCTTCATTATAAAAGTCGTTAAAATTAACTCACTTAAACAATTCACTGAACCTGCTTGGTTGACTGTGGAACTCTTCAGTCACAGGAGGAAGAGACACGGTAGCCTAGTTAAAATATACGACAGTAGAGAGGATATTTTGGCTAGTCTGTTATATAAAGGGCAGTTGTTTATGTGTGTGTCTATCTAAAAGTCAGAAACTACACAAGACACACCCACAAAAGCTGATATATTCTTTTTCAGCATTGCCTCAGACAGAATATGGGTCCATTTCTTTTCGGGATCAACAGAAACAAAATTAGGGGGGGGGGGGCATTTTTTTTCCCCCATCGATCTTAGGTGTAAAATAATACATTTTGTCCTAACATTTGAAAATGTAATATATTTTTTAATGTATATAGGAGGGAGGGAGATAAGGAGAAAAAGGGTATCCACTTTCTTGACCTTTTGGCTTCTGTTTTGATACTACACTTCATCTTCTGACTTTGGTCAGTAATGCGAAATTTTTCTAGACTGAGGCAATTTAAAGTTTTGCCCCTATCCAGAGTGCTCCTTTTTGAGGAACTGGATTAAAAAGTGACCTTGTGTCTAGCTCTGCCCTTATGGGGAGGCAAGTAAATAGATACTGGTTATTACTTTTCTTGCAGATTTCAAATATTATCTTATTTTTTCTCTAGGATACACAGTTCCTGAGATATATGCTAGTTTTTACATATGAAAAGATTCATATATAGTCAGAATATATACATACATATATATTTTCTAATAAATTTCTTTTCTTTTTTTTTTTAAATTTAATTTTTTGTTTTCTTTCTTTTCAGATATCAGGATTTACTTAAAAACTGCCTCGTTGCCAGATACCATGATGTTCCACCTGTACAACAAATTACCTCAGCTGAACAAGTTTCTTACCAAAATGAGCTGTTGTTACGCATCATTGAGGTTACTTCATTTCTATTACTAAACAAATCAAAAAATAAGCCATGCTTGCTGGTTATTTTTTATCTTCATTATTGGTTTGTATTAGAAACATTACAGTCTACAGTGGTTGAAGAAATACCATATCAACAAAATATTAAAATTTGGACATTTCAACCTTCATGTTCTTATTACCACTAAACACAAGTGATTTTTTTTTTAATTCTCAAGTAATTTTGTCAAAACAAGATCTTTTTCAGTCTGTAAAACACTTATACATATTAAAACATTCATGTTGAAGTTTAGAACTAATTTATGCATGTTTATATAAAATTGACTGGAAGAATTTGTCATGTGAAATAGACTTTATTCAATTCATATGAGATTTTAATAAAATGTATACTTCCTTCAGATGTTTAAAAGCCAAGAGAAAACATCTGTTATTAATTTGGAGAAAGCATTTGGACATTTTCTAATGTTCTTTCCAAATTAATAACAGCTGTTTTTTCTTAATTTATATTTTTAAAACAATTCTAAATAAAACCTATTTCATATAAAAACCTTTTTCCAGTCATTATTATATCATATTGTTAAAAATTTCCCTATTTTCTGGGGATACACACACATACTATACGTACACGTGACCTATAAATCGGTATACAGAAAACAAAAGAAAAAAAAAGGTTTAATTATGGAAATAGATTGAAGAGGGGGTTGTTTGACTTGCTATTTGCTTTTTCAATTCCCCATAATATTTGAAATGGCAGTTTTTTTTACTCACTAACTTTTGTGTGATGGGACAGATATATTTCTCTCTCTCTCTCCCTCATATATATATATATATATATATATACACACAATAGGTTTAAAACTCGCACCATTTATGTAGTTGTTCATGATGGCTGTGAGGGTTAAAACGTCAGAATTTGAGTTATAAACAGAACTTGTTCCAGGATTTCGAATCCTGCAACCGGCTTGAATAATTATCTCTTCACTGACGATTCCGTAAGGATGAAATGTATACGTATGTAGATAAAACAAATATTTATAATTATATATATATATATATATATATATATATATATATATATATAAAAATACACATTGCTCTTTATTATAAAATGGAAGATTATTCTTACAGAATTATTACAGAAGTATTATTCTTTATTATTCTTGTAGAGTTATTTGTAATATAATTTACATAGTTGTTTGTGGTGTTTAGACACAAATGAAAATTTGATAGCAACATTAAAAAAAATGTTCACAGAAACATTAAGAAATATAGTCGTTGAATGAACATGGTGATAGAAATGCATAGATAGCTAAGTAAGAAATGGGTGATTTATTCGGTAAATTCTGACTAATTATAACAAATAATATAGCATTTTTTTTAGTGCTTTTATTGGCCTAAAATTTATGAAATGAAGTTTAAAGCTTGAAAAATGAAGTTGTTGTTAACATAAGTTAACTTTAACCCAACAAAAGAATGTTACTTTAACTTTGGTATTCATAACTATAAGAGAAGAGGCACCCGGTGTTGCCTGGGAATGAAAGTGATCCTTTTATATTAGAAAAGAAAAGCAAACATGGAGTATAGAAATTTACAAGGCAAGGTCAGCTGCGTAATCCATGTCCGTTATGTTTTTGCTGGGTGGCGTGAACTTGCTCTTTGAAGGATGAACCCCAATTCTGTGTTTACATGTCCGCAGGACGTAATCTAGGCACAGGATGAAAAGGAAAAGAGTAAATTTATCTATCTGCAATACTTTTGCAAGATTGAAGAACTCTGTCCACTAGGATATCGTATAATTGAGCTAAGGTTGTTATACAGTATCATGATAGCTGATACTGACACTTGCAGAATCCCATATGCCAAGATGATCTCTTTAATGTTCCCATGATGGATGAAATTGAAGTCTCTGGAGAAATCGTCAAATACAAACACAGCATTGAGATTCTTGGTGTTTACACCCTCAATTATAAGACGAATGGTTAGAATTTGGCCAATTGTTGATGTTGATCTGTTTTGTCTTTTTCTGTTGGAATAAATCTAATGAAATATTGTATTTACTTAAAATATTTTGTGGTTAAGTATTTTTGAAACCTAAATAAATTTTTGTTTTATGTTATTACTACTGTAGACCAAGGGAAGAGTCTAGCAGGCATGTATACGCAGTATGATGATGTATGGAAGTGAAACCTGGCCAATCAAGGTTGAGGACATGTGTTGCATAGATAAAAAGGATATAAAAATGATATGATATTTATGTAATGTGAGTATTAAAGACAAACTTAGATCTGATGACCTCAGAGGAAGATAAAATCTGAACAGTATAGTGAGATATGTGTAGAACATGAGATTTCGATAGTATGGCCACATTGAAAGAATGAATGAGTGTTCTTGGTTTAGTAGATGTAGAACAATTGAGGTAGCAGGGTATGTTCACAGGGGAAGGCCAAGGAAAAGATGAGAGAAAGCGGGATAAATAAAGACCTGGCCAGAGATAAGTTTGTTTGGAAGTCAATTTCTAAAAGACGTCCAACACATGCCAGCATGTAAAATGGATGCTAAACTGAATATGATTATGATGATTAACATGAAAGTATTTTTTTTGTCTTTTCAGCGAATCAAAAATCGAACAAAGTCACCTGTAAATATTATGGCACATGGATTTCAAATGGCAAGTTATTTTCTTTTTAACATCTTCCACAGATTTGGCGAATTTTAATTTCATTTATCTGTTTTTTATACAAATATTTAAAGTTACTTTGATCCACGTGAGTAGATTGCTCTTATTTCCTCAGCCATGATCGTGAAGAAGTCTTACATAATTCTTAATTATATTCTTAGTATTGGCTGTACTGGGGATTGAACCATCAACCTCCAGAAGACTGTCATTTAGAACTGATTATTACTTTGCACTTTATCTGTTGTGCCATGTTTGACGTTGATGAACAGTTTTCATTAAGTAACTATGAAGCGCGGAGGTTACATCGACCAAAAGATAAGAACGGTGGTCCGAATAATCAAAAAATATAAATTATAAATCCTCATCTAAATATTCTGAAACATTAGACAAGTAATAAATGAAGAGTCCCAATCAAGGGAAGTGATGCGTATGATGTAAAGGATTTTCACAATACTAATAATTAAATTTGCTTCACATTGTCGGAAAGGTTTCCTTAACTAACTGTGAGGAAACGATAACTGTCTACAAAATAAGCTTTTCTTCTGCTATGTAGTTTTATATAATAAAATCTTGTAAGGAGTTCAGTTTATATATCATTGTTGCCTGTTAGCCATGAGCATCTCGGCTCTAAAATAAGACACTGATCTGAATAACTAGTAAAAGAAATGACACAATGAGAAGTTATAAAAATGATCATCTCTTTCTTTTCTCCAAACGATTGATTACAAGTAAAAGATATTTTGCTAATGTGAATATTTTTACCGCTTGTCTTAGTTGACGATTAAGCAAACATGCCTGATCTGTTTGAGTGTATCAAGAGAAGATGTTGATTGTTGATTGTACTGTTTGTTTAGGAACTGTTTGTTCTTGTCTTACCTCGTTGACCGTTTTTCTTTGCACTTGCTGTTTATCTCAGTTTTCATGTTTTCGGACAATATTTTGTTGTTAAGTGTTCAGTATTTCTTAAAGGTCATCTCTCCTTCGTCTGTAACATTACAAAACAACTACGAATTATATCTCAAATTATGCAACATTTAGTTTCTTTATAATCAAATTATTATGAAAAAAAGCACTACATTATGTTTTTACCTGTACCTACCTGGCATTGTTTTGGGTGTCTTTTTACTTACGTTTTTGTTTGTTGCATTTTTTTAAAAACTATACCATTTGTTTTGTTTTTTTTACTAAATTATTATCTTTAAAAAAAATAGAATTTTGAAAGTTAAATTTAATTTTTACAGTATCGCTTGGTGATTAAATTAATTCAACCAAATTGTTATAAAACTATAACTAATTTTATTAGATAATGTTGTTTTAATTTCGATTTCTAAAAGTTATAAGATGTAAATAGCTCCCCCCCCCTCAATCTCCCCCCCCCCTCAATCTCTCTTTTTCCTCCCATTAATCTCCCCCCCCCTCAATCGCTCTCTCCCATCCCTTCCTGAATCGCTCTCTCTCTCCCGTCCCTTCCTCGATCTCTCTCCCGTCCCTTCCTTGATCTCTCTCCCGTCCCTTCCTCGATCTCGATCTCTCTCTCTCTCCTGTCCCTTCCTCGATCTCTCTCTCTCCTATCCCTTCCTCGATCTCTCTCGCTCCTGTCCCTTCCTCGATCTCTCTCGCTCCTGTCCCTTCCTCGATCTCTCTCGCTCCCTTCCCTTCCTCGATCTCTCTCCCGTCCCTTCCTCGATCTCAATCTCTCTCTCTCTCTCTCCTGTCCCTTCCTCGATCTCTCTCTGTCTCTCCTGTCCCTTCCTCGATCTCTCTCTCTCCCGTCCCTTCCTCGATCTCTCTCTCCCGTCCCTTCCTCGATCTCTCTCTCCTGTCCCTTCCTCGATCTCTCTCTCTCCTGTCCCTTCCTCGATCTCTCTGTCTCTCTCTTGTCTTCCCTCAATCTCTCTTTTTCTCTCTCTCGCTGATAAAACAGAACTTTATTAATAGTAGCAGTACATGAGAATACAATTAAAAGAACATGAAAATGCCAAAATAGCTTATATGACTGATAAATTTGAACAAGAATGTCTTTGTAATTCTGCCAAAGTCAAAATGTCTGTTTTGCTGAAAAAGAAGCAAACATGTAATAATCTGAAGTGAAAAGAGAAAAATGTTAATTTTTTTCATAGGTGAAAAATGTTCTGCTATTGCATAAAAATGCAAATGTTCATTTGCTGAAAAGTGCAAGAATTATAAATGTTTTCAAAAATGGAACAGGGTTCATTCAAAAGGAGGATTTTACGCAAGCAGGTGCAAAATTGTAGAAATGGTAGTCAATTGCTTCAGGAAATGGAAATGTTCAGATATAGTTCAAGAAACAATTGACGTAGTGAAGTTGGAGGATGTGGATCGATGAGAGCTTTGACTTTTTCAGGAAGGGGTGAAATACCTTCCAAACTTATTACATGTCCAAAGAAAACAAGAGTTGTTGCACAAAAAGTACAATCAACAGGATCCATCCCAACATGATAACGCTGCAAATGCTCAGAAAGGATGCGGAGATGTTTTAAATGTTTTTCAGGTGAGGTGCTAGCTATAAGAATGTTGAAATGCATAGTAGAATGAGCAGGTTTGTTTATCTCAATATTCAAGTTCGTTAGGTCAGCCGCAGGAGCAACAAAAAATACAGAGCTAATAATAATAAGCTGTTCAGAAGCTTTTCTACCCGATAATGACAGGTTAGTGCTAGAATTCGTAAGTCTTTGTCTATGCAAATCCGCCATCAAGTAAAAGTGTTGCAAGAAACAGCACCTAAGATGGGGTAGTAGGAACAAAAGCAATGATAAAGATCCGTGTGAAATCTTTGCGTAGTTGCACGTCCAAGGATCATGCAACTTGACTACACGTTGCTACTGAAGAACGGTTACAAACTGATGTTGAAATCAGTCGTCCGTGTGATTATACACTGTAGCAAACAGGGAGCACAGGTTTGTGACAGCACACAGACTTGTGCTCTATGCTTGCTACAGTGTATAATCACACGGACTACTGATTTCGTTACATGCATGGAGGAGTAGATGTTGATATCTACTGTCATGCGTGGGAAATGCATGTGTATATGCGCTATTGCGAGTAAGTGCATGTGATTAATGCATTTTGGTACACAAGAAGTGTATGTAAGTGGTGCGCACTGTGTAGGAAACTTCCCTGTTTTAACGATTTCGCTGTGTCATGAATGGCGAAATGTGTCTAAATCTGGAAAATATGTGAAAATTTAATGCCCTAACATAGAGTAGGCGGCAAAAAATAACGTGAATGGGTAGGCATCACGTGTTGAGACAAGGCAAGCACTAGTAGTAGAAAAAATATTGAATTAATTTCATTACACAAATGGGCGTGCAAGATAGCACGTGGGAAGTTAAAAATGGCTAAATTGAAAATAGCATACATGTTTGGTAAAAATATGTGAAAAAAACGCCAATGCAAAACAATAATTCTTACAACTGAAGTCTATACCATATAGGATGACTTAGAATTATAGTTATTTAAAAGCGATTAACTTAGATGTGAGTTAGATATTAGGAGTCAACCACGCAAGGCCGAGATGTGTGCCATGTGCGAATATTTAAAAACTTGGCGGGAAAGCATAAGAAAAGAAAAATATGTTATTATTATTACAATTCTGAAAATCGCAACAGATCTTAATTCAGTCACGATTTATTAGCGATGGAAAATGTATTTTATAACAGAATCAACAAGATTTAATTGCTATTCCCTTTTAGTCTGTCTGAATCAAAATGTTTAAATGCTAAAATGCTAACCTTCTCCGACAAAAATTCTGAACGAATTACAATTAAAATGACAGGCAAGGAATGAATAAGAGAAATCCTCCTAGACTGAGGCAATTTTTTTTTTTCTTTTTTGAAAAGAGATATGTAGTTCGCCGTGAAGAAGGTTGCATATTTTAAATCCCGTCGTGGTCGCCAATTTTTACTTGGTAAAAGCCTGTTTTTTTTTTTCTCCTTTTTTTGAAGCAGAAGGTTGTGTGTTTTAGATAAATTTTAGATGATTAGAGTTTGCAGTTTAAAGCGGGAAGAAAGGAATAGTACGTTTTTTTATACATGGGGTTGAATATATATTGACAATGCGAAATAATCTTTTCCTGGTGTTTGTATATTCTCTGCCATCAGTCTGGCAGAAACCGCAGGATCACATCTTGACTTGTTGGCTGTAAATCACAAACTGGTTAACCACGCTGATCACATGATTTGGGTTTTTGCCAAATCATGATCTATCGCAATGAAGAGCGCACTTCCGGTCAATCATGTGACTGCTATATTTTAAATACCACATTTGTCAAATTGATCCCCCTCCCATGTTCAATATCTCATGTAACCTGCTGATAAAAAAAAAATGGTTGCTCATTATTATTTTACAAACGAACCAATCAAAGGGAAATAATTTTATCCAAAATAAATATTTTTTCATTATAATAATAGCATTTTTGTGATTTTGGACAATACTAATAATACTGTGATTTACATTTTGAAAAGTAATACTAGAATATTTTTTATGGATATATTCTTTTTATTTTTCAGTTATCAACAAATAATAACGTCATGAGAACACAACATTACAATATTGAGTGTTTTTATCCAAGTTACATCTATAGTAGACTTCGTTCTCCACATTTTGAGAAGTTACTGTCAAGGTAAATTTGTTGCATTTTTATTGATTGTATTACATACACTGATAGAAAATAAAATTTCTATGCCTTGAATGCAAAACAAGAAATATTTGACTTCTGACTCCTAACTGCACAGGTAGGGACTAAAAATTGTTGACTCTGGCTCCCCACTTCAGCCTGAAAGACTATTTTGACTTGGGTACGGCATAATGCATGGAGATGGATGAGATTCATGTTGGATGAATCAATACCTAACAATGCTATAATTGCTTGGTTAGAAAAGGAACACACAAGCTAATAAATTTTGTTAATAATTACTTAATATGTAAGAAAAATAAAGAAATTCATACACTATCCGTAAATATGAGTAATATAGAAGCCATGTCCAAATGTATGCGACAAACTGAACTCTTGATTCACCTGTATAATGAAAAGATTTAAAGAGATCTCTCCTGACTTTGCAAGTCTGCTGCCAAAGAAGCTGATAATTTTTTTTAAGTTATAGAACATTTTTATTTTTAGACTCGCTTAACATCTTCCCTTTCACTTTTTTTAACTGACCGATTTTATTTGCGTAGTTTGATTAAGTGAATTTGAGAATATTCTTTTATAAAATTTTCGATATTTTGAAGGTTTCAAATTTGTCCTGTTATTATTATTCTGAGTATTCTCATTATACACGGCATAATCGCGTTGACACATCGGTTCTTATTAGATCACCAAAGTTAAGCAACGTGAAGCCTGACCGGTATCAGATGGGTGACCATTTGGGAATGCTAGATGTTGTACGTCATTTTCTCATGACCGGAATATACATGCAGCTAGGGACCGCTTGTGAATTTCATATTTCCTGTAAGCTTCCGACCAGGGCTAAATACCACATCAGGTATTGCCGGTTCATATATATATTCTCAGTATAGGCATTATACACACATACATATATATATATATATATATATATATATTATATGTATAATAAATTGAAGAAAAAAATAAAATAAAAATCTAAATTTATTTTTGTAATTATGCCAAAAACTGTTTCATTTACATTTTTCACAGCATTAGTTTTGTAAAGTGAAATTTTACTTTCAAATGAAATCCTTTACATTCCTCTCGCCATGTAAAATGAACGTTAAACCGAATATGATGATGATGAGAAAAAAGTTTTTTTTCTTCTCACTATCCGTTTCAATTTGGAATTTTGAACACAATACAGAAATAAAGCCGTGAAAAGATATTCTTTTATGTTTTGAAAATAGAAATTAAAACATCACAATTGCTAAAAAAAAACCTAGTGATTTGTATTTAAAACCAGCGAGACTTATTGCAAAAAACTAAAAGTTCTCGAGATTCATAGAAAACGGGACATTTTTTGCAAACGAAGCATCTTGGGCTAGTAAATTCATTTTCAGTGATAGAACGCAACTACTCGTGATTGTAAAAAAATGTTAGAATGCCTATCCCGTGAATACTCGGGATAATCAGGAAAGAAGTTAAGACATAATGAACAAAATATGTCAAGGGGAGATAACTCTTTTTGTTTAATGTTTTGGTTTCCACTGTTTTACATTCTGGTAAAATTCTTATAAAGTTGCACTCATAGTAATGTAGTTGAACTGTAAATGATATAAATGACTTTATTTCTGGTCCATAATTTATAGACATTTATTAATCAGGAATATGGAATTGTGGTAAATCTGTTCTGTACATATAAGCTTTCAGTTGCTTTCTGATACTCATTAATACTATATTAAAAAACAAGGCATATTGCAACTGGTACGTAAGGGCCTACTGTGATAGGGGCCAGATTTATACAGAGAACAGCCTGGGTGAGGAGTTGAGCAGCAAAATATTTGTTCACATTGCATTTAAATTTCTGCATATTGGTATGGACAGAGAAACAATAAGTAGGAGTGGAATTCCAAAGGCAAGTGGTCCGAGGAAAGAAGCTATCAGTAGAAAATTTTCTGACATCTAGGGACATCTACAGTGAAGGGGTGGGATTTTGCTGCTAATCGAATAAGTTGGAGGTATTTTCTTTGAGGGAGGAGATTTACAAATACAGTAAGTTCATCAGAGCACATTTTGTGAAAGTACTTGAAAAATAAGCACAGGGATGCAACACTGCAGTGATGCGACAGGGTCTGGAACTTAGCAGACAGTGCGGGACCTATTTGTGTACAATTTAGAGTTACCAATTCTTGTAATCTCTTGGGGATTATATATTAAGATTAGTGTATCCATGATGGCAAAAATTATATTACATATTTTGTCACCACTAATATAAAAATAATATTAAATTGATGCTTATACAGATGAAAGCACATATGAAAAACGTATTTCCAAATAAAAACTCTTGTTTATACTTACATATCAAGCAAACATAAGTATCCTCAAAAAATAGTTAGGAAAATTTATCGAGTAGATTTTTAATAAACGTAAAAATCAATTTTTTATCCACGTTTAACTCGTTCACATCCGTTTTCGGAGAAGTTGTGACCTGTGCTGAAATGACACGTAATCGTCTCCCTTCAACATTACCGGCGCTAGGCTAGGGCCCATGGATTCAGAAAAATACGATAAAATTGATTTTTACGTGTATTAAAAATCTACTCGATAATATTTCCTAATTTCTTTTTAGGATTCTTATTTTTGCCTGATATGTAAGTATAAACAAGAGTTTTTATTTGGAAATGTGTTTCTCATATGTGCTTTCATCTATATAAGCACCATTAAATTAGATCATTATAACTTTATGTTGTGGGGTACAAATCACCCCTATTGAAGAACTAATGGAAGCAACCATCTATAATAAATACCATGGTTGCAAAGACTCAACAGAGGACATTCCTATTCATGTTTTACCGCATGGTAGGAATCCGGTCATCTCCTACCACATTTAGTGGCGTTACTGTATTGCTATGAATAAATACATTGTATATTTTAACCTGTCACAATTTGTGGTTGTTATCTTTGTGACCCCTAGCACGGGTCTACAACACTGGCGACGAAGAAAATATGTAAAGAACAAATGTGAGGATTTTGATGTTATACCAGTCACGACAACTGGCTACCAGGATTACTCAAGAAAGTTACGGGATCATTCGACAAAAAACTGAATAATGAAGATTCGGGCAAGGATTTACTTGAAAAAAAAAAACGTCTAACAACAAAAGACGTTGTCAAAAAAGTCTTATCTTGCTGTTGGGGGAAAAAAAAAAAGCCACAAGAAGCCTAAACTACGAGTTAAAATGGAATTCATAAATGGCGTGGATTTACGACAATAGAAAAAAATAAAACGACTCAAAGTTTCAGTAAGTACAAAAAAAAAATTTGTTCGTTCTAAAAAGATTGTCTTAAAAAGGCATTAGCATTGAAAAAAAAAAAAATTATTACGAAAATACAGCAAGTAAATGATAGTATATTTTATTTTGGCTAAAGCGAGTATTCGCAAAAAATTAAAAGTTACGTCGGATTTTTCCGATTAAAATAAATTTTTCTCTGACTGACTGGCACGTTGAAAAAAAAAAAACACTTTCGACAAGCAGGTACGGCATAACACTTTGTGTTAATGAGAAAATATGATATTCTGTTACGCACTTAAAACGGAAATTATGGCCAATATTTAAATAAATGCTATGAACTCGTTTTTTTTCACAAAAAAAACAAACTAATTCTTTGTAAAAGAAAAAAAAAAGTGTACGTTCAACAAGGATTTGAACTAAATACTTACACGTTACGAAAAGAAAATTGAAGAAAAAAAAAAAAGGTCAAACTTTTTTCTGTATAAACACAAACGCTGAATTATTTTCTAGTGGAAAATTGCCACACAAGGAAAAAATAAATTAAGGAAATACTCGTCAATATAACCAGATACAAAAATTGTAAAAGTTTTTTTTGTAGAGTTGGTACTATAGAAAAAGAATTGGTTTGTTTCTGAAAACGCATTTTTGTCATATAAAAAAAAAAAAGAAATGGAGGATTTTTCAAAACAGATTTTGGAAATTATAAAACTTCAACAAAATCAACAATTAGAACTTGAAAAAAGGTTTCGAGAAGAACAATTGATAGTACAGAAACAAAATGACGAGAAGCACTTAAGTTTAATGAAATACTTCGAGGAAAAACAGGGAAGAGAAAGAAAAGAAATGATGAAATACGCCGCGGAAGAAAAGAAAGAAATGAACAAACAAATATTGGAATTGAAAAAATTACATTTAGAGCATCAAAACCAATCAGATAAAAAAATGGATTTGTTAACACAAGCTTTAATGAATAAGTACAACAGACAGGAAAACAGTACGGCTTTTTCGCAAAATACGAGCTGGTCAGCCATTGATACTTTTCGCTATGCTCCTGAGGAAGACCTAACGTTTGAAGCATACTTCAGAAGATTTGAAGACTTATTCAAGATTGATTGTGGTTCATGGACGGATCAAAAGAAGGTTCGTTTATTACTACGGAAGTTGGGTGCATCCGAACATAACAAATTCGTGGATTATATTTTGCCAAGAAAAACCAACGAATTGTCGTTTGACGAGGCAGTCAAACTGTTAATGGAGTTATACTGTCCAAAGACAAGCCTTTTCCATAAAAGATGGAAATGTATGAATATTACACATAAGGAGAATCAGGACTATACGACTTTTGCGTCTATAGTTAATAAAAACTGTGACGACTTCAAGTTGTCCTCATTAACGGCAGATAACTTTAAATGCCTAATATTCACACAAGGTTTGATAGCCACAAAAGACGCCGATATAAGACGTTGTGCTCTAAATAAACTGGAATTAGAACCTGATTTAACGCTTCAGAAACTGGCTGAAGATTGTCAGCGGTTCGTGGCAGTGAAACAAGATTCCCGAAACATAGAGGAAGCAGGTATCGCTCACATTAAAAAGATACGCTCCAAAAATAAAGGACACTCACCCGCCAGCTATTACCAACCAAGAGGCAAAAATAACCCTTCACAAAATTATCAGGATAGACAAAAGCCTAGGACCCCTTGTAGTAAATGTGGAGGACCTCATGGGTACAATGCATGTTGGTACCATAAGAAAATAACGTGTGACCTATGCAAACGAGCAGGGCACAAGGCCTCATATTGCAGAGCAAAAGTAGAAAAAAAGAGCTACATAAAAACTGCAAAAAGGGACCCTTCACCAACAGAGAACATAAGGAAATATGTTACGGTGAGAATAAGAAATAGAGAAGTAAATCTGCAACTCGATTCAGGGTCGGATATATCGATTATAAATGTTCACACGTGGAAGAAATTAGGTAAGCCCACGATGATGAAGACAAATAAAGTCGCAAGATCGGTAACTGGTTAAAAGATACATTTTGAGGGTGAATTAATTATTAATGTTTCACTAAAAAGAAAGACAAAAAGGCTAAAAGTATTCGTTCTTAGGAACGCATCAAATTTATTTGGATCTGACTGGATCCAAGAATTTGAATTATGGGACTCGCCAATGAGTGATTTTTGTCAAAAAGTCGAAAATTTAACGGCCGGAGCCGACAAACTAAAAAAAGATCTAAAAAAATTTTTTCCAAGTGTTTTTTCTGAAAAGCTTGGATGCTGCACGAAAATAAAAGCGAGATCCGAATTGCTGGATGAAGCAAAACCAATATTCAAAAAACCGCCGAATACTACAGTTCCTAAAAAGAGGTATTTACCTGGGGAAAAGGTATTTTTCCAGGTACATAAAAATAATAGTATGATGTGGGAACTAGGAAAGGTCAAGCAGAGGATCGGGCGGATGGTTTACATAATCGAAGGTCCAAAATTTACTCACAAGAAGCATTTGAACCAAATTCGGAAACGTGTCACTGATGACGACAGACAACCTCCTGTTGAACAAGAAGAAATAATGGACGATATATATGACATGTTCGACCTGGTAACACCACAAGCAGCCGGACAACGCCGATCTTCCAGAGAAAGAAAAAGGATCGATCCCATAGAGATCAATCCCAGAAAAAAGAGCTATACGATCATTCCAGGGGAATGAAAAGCTCGGGAGGGGGGTGTTGTGGGGTACAAATCACCCCTATTGAAGAACTAATGGAAGCAATCATCTATAATAAATACCATGGTTGCAAAGACTCAACAGAGGACATTCCTATTCATGTTTTACCGCATGGTAGGAATCCGGTCATCTCCTACCACATTTAGTGGCGTTACTGTATTGCTATGAATAAATACATTGTATATTTTAACCTGTCACAATTTGTGGTTGTTATCTTTGTGACCCCTAGCACGGGTCTACAACACTTTAATAATTAAGTATGTAATTATTTAAAAAAAAATATTTTTAGCTAAAATTTACCATTTAAACAACACTTGAGTAAAATTATAATACATATTTAAATAATTAGTTTAGTTACTATGTATTTTTTTTACTTAAATGCAAATTATTACTTTCCAAACGCATGAATATTATCGTTCAAATGCAAAAAAATAAAATTAAAATTTCCATTGTTTATTTTTACTTTGATTTTATATAGCTAAATCTTTCTCCTCAAGACTGTTAATAAAATCTGTCTTTGTAGAATTGGGGATGAAGCTATGGAATTACTCATGAGCAAACGGTCATTGTTTATCCCATTTCCTCACACGTCCTATCTTCAATTGACTGGTAAGAACTATTTGCTTTCTCTTTTCTTTTCTGTTTTTAATCGGTAAGAATTAAAATCAACTAATTTGGTAAATGTGGAAGCTGGTTCTTACAATCCTCAAAAGTCCCCAGTTGTATGAGTGTATGTTTGTCGGAAACTGAAGTACTTGGTAAATAAAATGATGCTGGAAGATAAAAATTTAACATGTTTTTGGCAGTTAGTCTGTAGTGAATAATTGCCTCTGTGTTTGATGTAAAATCTAACGTAAAATAACAGTTTATTTGACATACAGCAGCAACATTTTTTGTTAAAGAAAGCAAAAGTAATCAAACTTTTAGTTTTAAAGGAAGCTATATGCATTGATTGCCTCGTTAGCTTTGACTTGTCATAATAAGAAATAGGGTGAAATTTTAAGCAGATACCGCCTTTTTCACATTTCACATAGTGAGTTGGTCAAACAAGAAACTTTATTTGAAAGTGATTTTCAATGTTGGATGATGATTTGTCCTCTGTGGACTAGTGTTCTGGCTTTTCATTGTTCGACTAGCAGGAAAGACTCATTTGATTACATTTGTTTTTAGCATCAGTGGCAGAAAAGTGTTCAGTGGTTTCAAATACGTGCCTTCTGACACTTACCTCATTTTGGCATGTCTTGCCAATGGCAAGAAAACCTGACATCTTTTTTTTTTTTTTTAAATTCTTTCTTGTGTCTTTGGTCTATAAAGGTGACAGATCCACAATTAATGTGTCTTTTTTTAGACCTGCTTGAATGAGTTAGTGGATTTGGAAAGTCAGTGTTTTTTATTTTTTGTTTTGAAGATATTCCTGTTGGATATTTGTTGCAAATATTCAGTGTTGCTAATTTTCACAGTGTATAACTAAAAATGCAGGCTTAGATAAGTGAAAAATCCTTGCGAATGTAATGATAAAGATGATTTATAATACAACCAAGAATCACTAGATCAAACCAGTCCAAGACGATCCATAATACAGGCCTGACAAACATGCGACTGGGGGCGGACATGTGAAAACCAAAATTACTATTAAATAATAAGTTTTAGTAAGAAATTCTCTTTATTCATCATGAATTAGACACATTTTTGATATTTCAAAAATCATGAGTCAATTTGTTTATATTGACTACTTGATTACAGAACATATAAGGATATAATACAATCAGAAAGCAAATCCAACATTTTTTGTTTTTCACATAAAAAATGAATCAGTTGTCATCGCAAATAGTAACCTAACTTGAAGTTGCCTGGAAAAGAAAATTTATTAGCGACACAAGAGAAAGAATTGTACAGTTATAAAAAGAAAAGGTTAAATTTTGTTGACACCTATATTTTATCAAAATAACCATAAAAATAAACGACAAATTAAAGAGAATATCACTATATTACTAATTTTTGCACGGTAAACTAGACTAGTTTGTGATACCGATTAAAAGTATTCTGAAAATTATTTCAAATATTTATTGGATATATTTATATTTCTTATATTGAAGGTAAACCTTTATATGACTTAATAAAAGTCGGACAACAGATCTACTCCAAGCCCCAGACAAAGAGTCAGGTTTTATTCAAAAAAAGAAAGTTTCCGTTTCATGATGAGGAAATATCAGCTCCAACAAAATTCCTGAAGAATTCATCCTCTCAGAGGGGATCTATTGTACATCTTTCTTCAAAGACTGAAGCAAGATGTTTCTCAAGACCAATTATTTCTTCAGACACATCAATTCCATCTTCAAATAGAAGTCTAATATCACCAAAAGTAACCAAACTTATTGAGACTTTTTCTGCTGATTTCTCCCCAGCTCAATCTGATTATTCAAACTCTCCTACGTCTGTAGCCAAGATATCATCAGGAAACATCCTACAGATTAAAACATCAGGTTTCTGTAAAAATCCTCTTGGAAGAACAAGTGATAAACCGAATCCAAATGTTCCATTGCAGAAATATCAGAAATGTCTTTCTCAAGAATCCCTTTGTTTAAATTCGGAAACGGTTCCTGATTCGTGTCGCAGAGTTCTTTCTTTAAATGATACGTCCAAAAATAGAAGCCAGGAAATGGGAATCTTGTCAAACCAAACATCTTCTCCAAGGAAAAGGCACTGGAATGATGACCAATTTAAATCCAATAAAAACGAAAATGAACTCACAATTAATGTAAATAAAAATGGTGATTCAAAGTATTTAAAGTTGGACATTTTACCAAAAGATTCCAAGAAAAAGAAAACTCGAAGGGGCAAAAGGAAACCTAAAAAAGTTCTGTTTTCTTGTTCTTTAATGAAACGGATCTTTAACCCTTACAAGTAAGTAATTCTGCTTTTTCTTAAACAGTACAAATTTGATGCTATGGAATGGCCCACACTCTCATAAGCAGGACCACTAGCAGAGATATGCTAGGAATCTAGAAATGACAAAAAAGACATTTGAATTTCACAGACATTACCGTTAGTTGTTGATAGCCTAAGTGATCAAGATAGGGAATTCGGAAAGACGTGGAAAAAGCAGAAGTCTTTCGGTTAGGGGGAGGAGGAGTAGAGATAACAGACAAAGAAAGGTAGAAAATGGAATAGGAAGTAGAAAAGGAGGTTAGGTAGAGATTTGGAAAACAAAGTAAAGAAAAAGGAGTCAGTTGGACTGAGAAGAGACAGATGACAGAGTTCAACTGAGAAGGATCACGGTAAGCGACGACAGTTCGACTGAGAAGTATCGCGGACAAAGGGGTGAGTCTTAGCTGAAGTTTCGAAAGACAAGAGATCAGAGAGTTAGCTCGGACGTAAAAACACTAGTGACAAGACACTAACTACATGCACACACACACACCTGTGTCCAACAAGTCGTTTGTATGCAATGCCTGTATCTGTGTTGTTGTCTTTATTATATATGTAAACTTTTGCTGTGGACTATGACTTTGTGCTCCAGCAACCGACAACACTAGAATCTCGACATGGCCTAGATGAAGATGTTCAGAATCATGGCATATGAGTTTGGGGTAGGGCGGCCAGTTGGGATACAGGTATACAAATCAGAGATGGAAAAGCTAATTGGCAGAAATTTGCTATTTTTAAAAATCTCTTCATCTGTCTTATTTTAACCCCCCCCCCCCCACCATTTCACACAACTTGTAAACTCTTATCAATAGTATTCATTCATTCAGATATTCTATTGTTGGCATTGGTTTTCCCGATGTTTTTCTAGTTAGAATTCTTTTTAAAAAGACATGGGGTACCTACAGGAAGGGCCACGTGAAGGTTGCCTACATCCTAAGTGAAAGTGTTTCTGTGGAACGAACTGGATTCAAACTTGGCACGCCCAGGTTGTCAGTCTTTGTTGTTAGCCACTGCCACCTCCCATGAATGGTATAAATGATAGTCATATGCTTTCTTTGAAACTGAAAATTTTATGATAACAATAGCTAAGACTTTAACTTTAAACGATTTTCAATGTTTTCTTAGAAACAAATGTAGACAGTTTGGAATAGGAGGTAGAGGTTAGATGGCTTTAGCTGTTCCATCAAAGAGAGTTTTCTTGTTCCCTTCACTCCCACTTATCAAATTACTTTTCTACTAAAATTCACAAACTGGGCCCAAAACAAATTTACAAAATCTATCTGTAAGTTTGTGTATGAAGAAATTTGCTGATTAATTATATGTAAATTGACTGCTTTTTTCCCCTAACTTGCATGAGAATGTCTAATTTTTGCTGTAAATGTTTGCAGTTCTAGGTCCAAAGTTTTTAGCTTACCCCTTTGTGTCAGGAGTAAGAGAGTTGTTGGATTGTGGCCCCAGATTGAAAAATAGATCTTGATTTCCCTACTCCCTTGCTCCTTTTTTGCTATCACTCACTAAAAACATCCCTCAATAAGCATATTTGTGAGTTTTTTTCATGAATAAGAAACTATTAACTGATATTGGAATATCTAACGGGCATGGAACATAGAATGAGAGTACTCTAATCCAGTGCTTCAGTCTAGATTCCCAGAATAATGGATTTACCTGAGGAAAGCCGCCAATATTTACTTTATTTCTCATCGCACAAGGACAAAAGGTGGGGAGCACAATGCTAGCACACCAGAATGGGGGTGCACTCTGGCTCTGCAAAACATGGATTTTTTGTTTGTTTTATGAGGCATTTTCTTTTTTTCCAATTTTCCAAATAATCCATTTGGTATTCTGATCAAATAGGTGCATATAAGTTCCATAGGTCTCTTGTTTCCTATTTTCGCAAGTTTTTTTGAGTTTGATTCATCAAATCATCAGATAGTGGTTAGTCTTGATGAAAACACACCAAAACTAACCCCTGTCTGATGATTTGATGATTCAAATCGAATACTTGTGAAATTATCGAACAAGAAACCCATGGAACTTATCTACACTAATTTGATTGGAATACCAAATAGATTATTTGGAAAATTGAAAAAAATAAAATAAAATTCATAAAAAAACAAACTCTGTTATTTAATAACATTTGCCTTAATATAAATGTATATGTGTATGTATTTATAATTAAAAGTTGAAAAACGACTATTGATGAAATAAGATGCCCAAAGATAAATGAATAAATAACTTGATCATAATTTTTCTATAGTGCATTTTCTTTTATCCTTCAGCTATTATGATGTGATTCCTCATTCATATATTTTGTATGTTAAAGATTTGCACCAAAGGTTAGATAAACATCGTAAGTATTTTTCTCATTAAATTTATTTATCTTTTTACATAATAATTTTGTTCTGTATATTCTTCAAGACAATTTTTTAGTGTTCAAATATAATCTGAAAATAATAGACAGTTATCAAAGTACACTTGAACAATGCATTGGTCAGCGTTCCTGGGATCACAAGAAGTTTTCTGTCTGTTAAACATTAGATTTCATCCTGAAAGGATCTGATCAGCATAGGTAGTTCCTGATTCACTAACCCAAAAAATTATAACACTACAGCCACCTCCATTTTAAAGGTATGCTCACAGTGCTTATCTTGTATGTAGTTCTGTTGAGAATTTACTGACGTCATCATTTTTTAGATTTAGTTAAGCGCCAATTTTTAAATGCCGATCAAGTTGTTTGGCGTCATTATTTTTTTTTTGTTACTATTTGTCTAGTATTCAGCCAAAGTATTTACATGCTAGACATAGAGGAAGCCATAAAAAGACAAAAAGGGCTTGCTCGCCTAATAAATAATCTTCAACATCAAGCATGTTAGTGAAGAAGTCAAGCTGAGAGTATTTACAACATACATCCAAAGAATTTTCACGTACAACTCGAAGCTGTGGACACTGACCAAAACATTAGAAAACAACATTGACGCTTTTTAAATAAAGCTACTGAGAAGAGTCATCCAAATCAGCTGGACAAGGACAGTCTCAAACAATAATCTCTACAGTTGCACTGAAGCAAAACCATGGAGCACTATTATACTTAATAGAAGACTGTCATGGTTTGGCCATTTAATGAGATTGTCCTCAGAAACACTTGAACGTCACACACTTCATAAAATCAACCGAAATACCATCATGACAATTAAAGATGACATGACTCAACCAAGTGATAAAAGACTTAATACTACTATCGGACTTCCACTTTGAAAACACCCTGTTGTCTGGGGCTGTAGAATTCGCCAACTGCACCTTTGCAGAAGGTAAGACCCCCCCCCCCCCCAATAGGGTCACCTGTTTGCCATGGGTGATGACCTGCGAGTGGCTGAGCAGCCTAATGACTATATAACAAAAGGCCATTAGCTGCAACACTCTACTTTGGCCCTTACCAGACTAGATGGATGGTCGGAGAGGCCCGATCTGACCAATCGACTGGTTACGACAAACCCTAACACAAAAAAACCCCCCCAAAAAACTTGTCTAAATAAAACTGCCAATATAAACCTTTTATATAAATGGACTTACCAAAAAGTAAAATAAACAAAATAATAAACTAAATAAATAAGTGTTAGAAGGCGGTGGTTCAGGGTCAATCTATTCTGGGGAAGAAAGCCACAACATGGCTGCATACGCTCGAGAGGCATCCCTGGACTTGACCAGTGAGGCCTATGAATTGCAGGTGCTAGTGGCTTCCCCAGATAAAAGTATACTCTTCCTGTAGCCCTGAGGTGCCAGGGCGAATGGGTTTCCCCTCTGGTACCTCCCACGCAGTTGGACTCCAGGGTTGGTGGGAAGCAGGAAGGATGAAATGGGAAAAAATACAAATGTACACACCAAAATCCACTAAGTGACCTCACTGTGAAAGCTCAGATAGCAAGGTTCAAACGTATCAAGATACACCAACATTCGTTGTAATACAATCAATTGAAGATAGACCGATAACTGAAATATCGCTCTTTAAAATAGAACAAATCTTCTGAAAAAAAATTATACCTAAAACAATTAAAAAGAACAATATTAATCGAAGTTAAAAAAACACAAGTTGAAGAAATATTAAAGTGGGAAAGTTTCATTGATATAAAAATCAAGGCTTATCTCCACCAATCTCTAAACTACTCAAAAGGTGTCGTTAAAAGCTCCGAACTATCATTATGCACAATAGACGAAATAAAGACTAATGAAAAAAGAAACAAAATGTAACGGATGTTAAAAGAATAAGTTTTAAAAAAAAATGGAGAAACCGTAAATACAAATACGTACATATTAAATTTTAATATATCAAAACCACCAAGTAAAATTGAAGTAGGATATATGAAAATAAAAGTTGAAGCCTACATACCAAACCCACTTAGATGTTTTAACTGCCAAAGGTTTGGTCACCATCAAGACATGCAATAGACCCCTAGCATGCAGAATATGCGGTGAAAACAACATAAAACATACAGACTGCCAAAAGGAGGCAAACTGCTCTAACTGCAAAAAAAAAAAAAATCGTCCACAAACTCCAGAGAATGTGAAGTCTGGAAAAAGGAAAAAGATATATCAAGGTTGAAATATACCAAGAATATCCCTTTCCTGGAAGCAAGGAAAATAATTGAAGCAACAAAATACGCAGAAATAACCAAAAGAAACATACCAAATACAAACCAACAAAGACACCAAATATACAACCAAACTGAAATATTACCTGATATAATTACACAACTTAGAAACGAGATCATAACACTAATACAAAAAATGAAAACTATCATTAAAACACTCACAGAAAACAAACAAGTTCCCAAAGAAAACTCAAATACCAAACAAACAACCAAAATACACAAACAAAACCAAACAAGGAGAACTTGAAGCCTCAACGGCTAGGACACCACAAAAATCTAATAAGGAAATCGGAAAAGAAACCTCAACCAAGGGACAGGGTTACAGAAAATCAAGATTAACTTCAAGATCAAAAAATACTTCCAACGAAAAATCGACTTGAAACCTTGGAGAATATGGAAACAGAGGAAGAGATCTTACATATAAATAAAAAAAAAAAAGAAGAAATCTTACTCTAAAACAACACCCACAAAAAATTCAAAACATGGCTACCCATAAGAACAACACAAATATTCTGCAATGGAACTTTGATCCACATACACCTACTTGGAGAAGATGAGCATCTGTGTAATGATTGCAATGAAGAACAAACAATAAAACACATACTAATCAAATGCAAAAAATATGCACATATACGCAGCAAATATTACAAAGCAACAAATATAAAAACATTATTTGAAAATATAGCTCTGTCTCAAATAGTAGGGTTTCTTAAAGAAACCAACTTCTACAAAAATATTTAAAAAAAAAAAAAAATCCAGTATTAACAAAATAACATCAGACAAGAAAAATACCAATTAACTTGAATAGGAAAGTTAATTATCTTGTCACCAAGCAGACAATTTGAAAAACTCTCTTCAAAGAATGACCCAAATAATATTTTCCTTCCCACCCCCCAAAAAGCATACCAAAATTTGAAAATCAAACAAAACAATCATACATTAAGAATAGTCAAATCCTACACGCTAAAAACAAAACAACTCCACAAAGAAGAAACATTGCAAAAACTGTCTGAATCTCACAAAGAAAAAAAGAAAAAGTTGGACCTGAGATGACCTTATAATGGTTGAAAGGTCGTTAAACACAAACAAACAAACAATTGAAAATGACATGAACAAAAAATATCAGTATCTTCAAAGTTAGGTGTTCTGACAGAAATGACTAGAGATCTGTTGTTAACAGCATGCAGTGATGGTGATGATATAAATTGATTATATGCAAGGGTCCGTTTGAAAAAAATTGAATAAAATGTGAGATTTGCTGTTTATGAAAATAAGGAAGGGGGGGGATGCTAATTATGCATAGCTATTTAGAATTTATTTTCTTGAACCTCAAGAATGGCAACTAATTTTATAACAATATATATCAGTTCCAAAAGCTTTGTTTAACAGGGATGTGCGCTATCCCAAACTCTTCAACTCCACCATCGACGACATCCTTGTTCATGCTCTCAATGACTATCATGGGGTGGTAATTAGGTTGACTCAGCTTATGCCGACAACATCGTATGACTCTGGTAAACCAGGGACAATGTGCAGATTGCGCTGGACAGGCTGCAAGAGGTTGCGCTTCGCATAGGTATATACATTGACACATCAATGATTAATGTTCTCTCTATCTTGCTCTATCTGGATGTCTGGAGATCATTGTCTCTGAATGGTGCTATTTTGGAGGACGTGGAGTCATTTGTGTACCTTGGGTCAACCATTGGTCTGTCCAGGCAGACTGTGATGGAGGTTGATCGTCAAGTTGGAGCTGCAATGTCCGCCTTTGTTCGCTCTGAATGGTTCTTGTGATGGTGTCTGGAGATCTCAATATCAACCAAGAGGTATGTCTATCAATCTGTCGTCTGGTCGATCCTCTTCTATAGCTATGAGACATGACCAATGAGAGTGGTCGATCGGTAGAAGATGGAAGTCTTTGACAATGACTGCCTTCACTGCATTTTGCGTTGCCAGCTGGCCGACTGTGTCCCAACTATTGTTCTCCACTAACATTTTAATCTAAAGTGTCTGCCTTTTCTCGTGTTGCAGTGACGTGTTCGATGGTCGGGCATGCAGCTCGTTGCACAGAGAGAGAATTAATTTGCAATGTAATCCTCCCTACTTTTCTGCCTGAGTGGCGCAAGCGTATCAGTCGACAGCTGAGGACATAGACAACAACCATCAAGGAGGACTTGGCTGGGCTTTCAGATCCACAGGTGGTTGGCCATCGACAGTGGAATCACGTTGGTTAGTCATTTTCTGCGGCCTTACTATAGACCACCGTACATGGGCCGCCATGATTCGAGATGTGGTGCAAGCCAGGGAAGAAGCCAGCTAAAACCGACCAGTGTGAACACCATTGCAACAACAAAGGCAAATACACACACATGAAAGAAGTAAATAGACACACCACAAAAATAATACATACACGCTTAAAGTTTCTGCTTCCTTTACCGACGACCAGCACTCTGAACCAGACATAGCAGCAATAAAAGTTTGAAACTTAAATAATTTACATTAATTGGCATTTTTTTGTGTTCCATATATCACCATTTAAGTATAATACAGGTCAAAGGAGCATTAGAATTCTCAGTTTCAGAGGAGTCGTATTATTGGTTAATATGAAGGTGGACTTAATCAGCATTAAATCATCACAAACCTCTGGATTTCATTTTCCATTGTTAGCCAAGTGATTGTCCAATTCATCAGTAAGGGAAAATAATCGATATTATCTTACCTAGATCAATCAGGACCCTCTGACAGCAGTCTTCAATATTAATGATAATAAGTGTGTCTATTTACTTTTTTCGTGTCGTGTACAATGTATCTGCAAAATTCTAACATTTTTCTATTTTTTATAAATATATTATAAACAACTGTTGCCCTTATAATTTTATACATATATTATAAACAACTGTTGTCTTTATAATTTTATACATATATTATAAACAACTGTTGTCCTTATAATTTTATACATATATTATAAACAACTGTTGTCCTTATAATTTTATACATATATTATAAACAATTGTTGTCTTTATAATTTTATACATATATTATAAACAATTGTTGTCTTTATAATTTTATACATATATTATAAACAATTGTTGTCCTTATAATTTTATACATATATTATAAACAATTGTTGTCCTTATAATTTTATACATATATTATAAACAATTGTTGTCCTTATAATTTTATACATATATTATAAAAAAACAATTGTCCTTATAATTCTAATCACTTCTAATTAAAACTGATTCACGTTCATGTTATGTGACTCATTATATTTTCATTTACAAATTAATCTGAATTAATTACCACTTTCTGTTTCAGAATTGTTATGCTCAGCTGAAGATGTTTCTGAAGTTTCTGAGATGATATTCATAGACATGTTTGCAAAATCCAAACCCAATTTAAAAAGTGAGGTTTCTCTTGATTGTGATCCCGTTTGTACAATTGAAACAAACACGGTACCCAGCTGTCAACCAACCCCAGGCACATTCCCAATGACAGAAGGACAATCCGAATTTTCAACAACTGACACGAGTTGCCCAAAGTGCAAAGTAAAATCATTTCTCAAAGCCCACGTAAAACCTTTGTTGGAAAGGCTAATACAAAATCACAGGTAAATTGTTATAAAATACTAATGCTTATTTCCGAATTTTTCTTTGGGCTTCTGTGGCGGATGTGATGATCCTGACTTGTCCACCGAGTTTCAATCATGAATGTCCAACAGTCTTTGTTTTATCACCATTCAATGATATCCTCCAAATGTGCACCTTGGCATTGCAAGCATACCTGGATACGACGTTCAAAATTGTTAATAACTCTGACGTCATCTCCTCTCTTGGCACTGCCCTGATTTTAGCTGTGATGGCCCCCTTCAGTTCAGAAATAGTCTGGGCATTGTTTTGTAAGACATTATCTTTGAGATAACTCCACAGTTAAATATCTGGGGTCTTAAGATCCGGTGAGTGTGAAGTCGATTCATGATCATCAAAATGTCTCGGCAACCATTCCAACAAGTTATTTGAAGTGTGGGGAGTCACCCCATCCTATTGAAACCACTGTCCATAACCCATAAACAACAACTAGATAGCATTCAGTATTGATCATGGCTGACATTAAACAATGATAAAACAAAGACTGTTAGACATTCATGATTGAAACTTGGTGGACAAGTCAGGCATATACAGAAGTTTATTTGTATCAAATATGGTTGGATTGCAGAAAGGATTTTATAGGCGTCATTTTTTAGGAGAGAGAGGGTAAATGGATGATAACAAAAAAAGCAAACATTCATATTCTTTGTTTAATTTTATCAATTCTTTATTACCATTACTAACCAGCACAGTGTTACCACTGTCGACCAGGGGAAGGGTCTATCAGGCATATGTATGCAGTGTGATGTTGAATGGAAGTAAAATCTGGCTCGTGAGGGTTCAGGATATGTGTTGCAAGTTTCCATCATGTTACATAGTCTGACTTGATGGCCAGGGGTTAAGAGGTATTTAATTTTTATAATCATTTTAGAACCTGTAGCAGTTACATAATTATAATCTATTTTCTTTTGCACTTGCATGTTCTCACTCGCGGAGTGATTAGTTTATAGTTTAGTAAGAACACACTCGCTTAGTGATATTGTTGGGCGATAAGAACATTCTTTGTGTAGATGGTTATTTCTGGTTCCGCCCAAGTCGGTTTCCTGCAAAATTTAAACGGTTCCGTTTGAGATGTCACGAAACAAGTCGTATATCTCTCTTCTCGCCTCTAACAATGGTTCTACTAGATGAGATGAAACTAACAGACTCAATTCCATTTCTATAGTACATACATGTCGGCTGAATCAACCTGTCTTGATTTCCTGTTTTCATAACTCTTTCCGGACCATGTCTTCTGTTGATGAAATTGATTTAAATTGTAGAGAAGTTTGTTCTTTTGGAGACACTTTTCTTCATTCAGTAAGATGAATACGGACGCAGCGATCCTACAACAAAATGGCGATCTCCAACAAGCTTCTCCCACAACTCTACAAACTTTTGCTTTTCTAATACAAATTGTTATAAACAGCTTTTTAAATTTCTAATTAGCAACATAGCATTTATTATAAGTACAGAGACAGCTACTTCATATTGTCACTTAATATAATCACTTTTGGATTTTTACTTTTTTTTATTACAGTAAAAAGTTGATAATATTAAGCAATTATGTAATTAATTATGTGTGTTTGAGAGCAGGAGAAACATTCTACAGAAAACACAAAAATGTGGAGTACGAGAGGCACATATTCACTGAAGAGAATTTTATATATATTATAAACTGGAGTTTACATAGGTAGGAAAACAAAAACTGTTAGTTCAGAGTTTTGCAAAACAAAAGGGATTCATTAGCTGACCTAATGTGGAAACCTTAGTTGACAAATTAAATTCTTTGAAATGTCCACAGGACAGAAGTCATAACCAAAAACTTTGTTACCCCAAAATAAGATTCAACTCTTTTTAGGCAATTGTGTGTGAACACCCTGAAAAAAGCAAAAAGTAAACAATTATTTTAGAATTTAGAGTAAGGGATCAGTTTCGCATATGAATTTAACATAAAATCATTCTCCATTTCCGAGCCATTCTGGCGTTTTAGGGCACTTTTTTTTTGTTATGGGAGATAAACTCTTCATTTTTTTTTTGGGGGGGGGGGGGAGTATGCTTTTAGCCAATTACATGTGGTCTTATGACTTTTTTGTTTGAGAGTGCTTGCCACTCTGACAGGGTTAGTAATAGGGTTAAGGGAGTCTTTTTTGATTGAAATTTATTTTATAAGAGTTAATGTTCATTTGATACGTGCAGTTTTCATTGTCAAAAGTTCGGAGTCAGAAATGTTACGAGTGTTAAAAATTAACGTTTCTACATTTGTTTTCAGTCAGTGTGTATCTGCGTGCGACAGTGTGAGGGAATTAGGTATGGTGTGTGTGTTGCCTTTTTATCCGAGTGTGTGTGTGTGTGTGTGTGAGTTGAGAAATGTAATTAGCTTTCCCTAGCCCAGCAGGGGACGAGGGAAGCTGAGCATAATATAGATGTTAGCACTATTCTGGATTTTGGCTCACTGGTTAACGAAGGAAAAGTCTGGCATTATATGCGCTCAAAGTGGATCCCAGACGACAAATTCGACAACTTCACACGGATGCCTCTGATTGGCTCAAAATATATTCATCTGTTTTTGTTAATTCACTCAGAAGTATGTGTGGAGCCATATTGATTTTGGACATTTTTATTTTGTGCCCTAAAGAGTAAACTTCCATCACCACAAGTTCTCCGCTTTTTTTAATTCAGAAAAAGTGGGATTTCCACATAAATCTTCTTTTTTTTTTTTTAATACGAAAAAGCTGATTTCTGCTTTGGTCTGATTTTATTTCTCTTTTTTCCTCTCTTTTGTTTTATCTTTCTTTCTCTTTTCCTATTTTTTCTCTCTTCCTCTCTCCCCCTCGTCTTGTCTTACTTCCCTTGCTCCTCTCTCTAGAAATGTTAATCTTGCCATGCTTCAAATGATTCACTATAGAAAGGGTAGGGAAGATAGAAGACTTATTTCATCAAAGAATGACTTCCTATCTCCTTCCCCCACATGCGCACTTGTGGTCTTTATTTCTTGAACCAAACATATTTTTAATGTCTCAAACATTTATTACACAAAAAAAAAACGTTTTGACACACAAAATAAATTGTAAACATTCTTTTTACACAAAAAGCTAATTTTAACAGTATTTAACAAATTTAAAGTAAAAACAAAGTTAAATCATATCCGTTGATACTTTCACTATGAAAAAAGGTATTGTAGATTAACATCCTTCGCTACCCCAAAATAAGATTCAACTTTTTTAGGTAATTGTGTGTAAACACCCTGAAAAAAGCAAAAAGTAAACAATTATTTTAGAATTTAGAGTGAGGGACCAGCAGTGATAATGGGCATAGAAATGTAGAATTTAAAATATGATAATATAATTTATATTTAAAAGACTAAGTGCATTTTCAGTAAATTTTTTTTTTTTTTTTGTTATGGAAGATAAACTCTGCATTTTTTTTTTTGGGGGGGGGTTATGCTTTTAGCCAATTACATGTGGTCTTATGACTTTTTTGTTTAAAAGTGCTTGCCACTCTGACAGGGTTAGTAATAGGGTTAAGGGAGTCTTTTTTTCGGGGGGGGGGCGCTTGCCACGCGAACTTAAGGTTAGTGGTAAGGTAAGTAATTATTGAAAAAAAAAAATTTTTTTACTGACTTTTCAGTATGACCCCCCCCCCCCCCAAAAAAAAACAAAACAAAACAAAAACAAATGCATAGAATGTATCTTCCAAAAGTTTTTGGTTAATGCTCTAAAAAGCTAGAATGGCCCAGAAATGGATAATTCTGCATGCAGGAGGAGGAGGGTGTCAGATTGGGAAATGGGGGGGGGGGGTGTCATGTCTACCCAGGTTGGGAAATTCATCTCGATTTCAGCTTTTTTTTTTTTTTGCAATTGGCCACTCAATCCGTGATGATTGCCCTTCTATTCTGGAGCGAATAACACATTGAATAGAAAATTTATTAATTTTATCACTAAATTCATAACTTTGTCTTCATTGCAGATGTTGTCATCACATGTCTTTATTGAATTATCACTGCCCATTTGTAGTGACCAAAGCTGAACCACAAAGAAGAAGAACATCAAAGAATAAAACGACTGCTGATTCTTCCAAGAAAAATAGCAACAGTAAGAAACGTTGGATTTAACTCTACAAACATTTATTTATGTTTCAGAATTTTTGAGATGAGCGTTGACAATTTGTAGAATTTGGAATATTCGGACTACTGTTCTCATCTTGGGTGTTTTTATCACAACGTTTCGGCCGATGTAACCTCCGACCTTCTTCAGGTATACTTTGTCGAACTTACATCGGCCGAAACGTTGTGATAAAAACACCCAAGATGAGAACAGTAGTCCGAATATTCCAAATTCTACAAACATTTATTTATGACTATCAGACTTAAAGATGGCGCAAATAACCAATGATTTCTATCCATCTCTCTGGAACACTAAATTAGTTTAATAATACTAAACCAGCAGTGATGATGGGCATAGAAATGTAGAATTCAAAATATGATAATATAATTTATATTTAAAAGACTAAGTGCATTTTCAGTAGTCCAATTTTGCTGGCAGATGAAAGGAATAGGTTTAGCATGATGCCATACATCGGTTCCACTGCTCTCACGTTATAATCTCATGATTATAATGTGAGAGCAGTGGAACCGATGTACTATAATTAGTCGTTCAGTGTACCAAGACTTAATAATTGGAGAAAGGCATGCATGTTCAATAAATATGATGAATAGCAGTTGTAAGAATAACAACAATTTATTGAGTGAAAGAGAAGAGGTGTGCTGGAAAAGTGTTCATAGGCTTGCTTCATGTGAGAGTAACTTGGTTGGCAGAAATATGTGTATACATATGAGAAGTTGTTTTAGCTATTTGCTTGTTGAACGCTATTGTTTGTTTCTAAAGGTGATGGTGATAAATAGAGTTGGGCGGTTTTTAAATTTTGGTTTCGGTATCGGTTTCGGTTTTTTTCCCTTAAAACCTCGGTTTACGGTTCGGTTTTTCGTTTTTTTTTTTTTTTTATTTTTTTACTATGGAATCTATTCCTTCTCTTGTGTGATGATTAGTTATTATTTAACGTTTAGTTGAATTATGTCACTGTTTCGATAAGTTTGTGACTGAATCATTCTCCATGATATGAATCAGATAAGTTTTAGGAAACGAATCCTGCGTTATTTTGCCGGTTCATGTATATTTAACTAAATTGTTAAACATACAGTGACGCCCGGTACAATAATTATTTACTAATGTAAAGGGGTCGTTATTATGCCGGTTCATTTTTTTTTAAAAACCTAATTGTTATGGCCTTGCGAAAGAAAAGGTAATGAAATAAATAAGGGCAAATATTTAAAAACAATTTGTTTTCATCATCAGTTGTGTTGGTTAAAGAAATAAAAAAAAGTCGACCTGCCCTATTGTGTCGGTTAAAGAAATATCTGCTTTTAATACAAAAAACATTAAAAGTAAAATAATTAAATGAACGGAAATATTAGAGACAATTAGATTATTTAGTCGGATTTCATTTGCTGTAAAGCGTATCTGATGTAATTTCTTTACGAATTGCTGTTTGCAGACGGGAATATTGGGACCCCATTCGTACACAAGCATCTGAAATCCGGCTAAAGAATCTAATTGTCTCTAATATTTTCGTTCATTCAATTAATTTTTATTTTCAACTGCTACACATTTTAATCCAAGGTTGAATTGTTTTACAAACAAACATTGTGAAGCGGCAGCACTTTTTATACCCGTCACGGGAGCCGGAGATACCACGGGCACCAGTAGGCGTGGCTCAAATGAACCAAACAATCACAATCATTTTAAAATAGATATTTTACCTTTATTATTAAAAAAAATACTATTTTTCTTTTTGGTTTATTTTTATTTAGTTACTTTTCATAATATAATTAATGTTGATGAATTTTCCCAACATTACTAAGTCTGCTCTCGATTTAAGTAATTGAAATTAAGGAAAGTTATATATAAAGAAAAAAATAAGCAACAAATAAATGTTACCAAAGGCAACATAAATTATTCTTCTACCTACCTGTATAAGTTTATTTGTTTATTTTATTATTTATTTTGATAAATGATTTTTTTAAATAAAAATAAATAATAAAATAAACAAATAAACTTATACAGGTAGGTAGAAGAATAATTTATGTTGCCTTTGGTAACATTTACTTGTTGAATTAACTTGTTAAAAATGTGCTTTAATAGGTGTTGCTTCGTAATCCTTGAACCAAGGCCAAACTTTTAAAAATAATGAAGTTATTAAGTTGTTGAATTAACTTGTTAAAAATGTGCTTTACAAAGGAAAGATTTTAATGTAAAATTCTGATTTTCTTTATGAAGAAAAACTTCGATAATGTTAAAATATACAGAAAATCACTGGACTTAAACAGTTTCTTTTTTAAAATGTTCTTTCAATGAAATCATAAAATAAGTCGTAATTTTGAAGAGTTCACTCCTAATCGAATCAACCGGAAGTAAAAATTAATTTTATCATTATTTTAAAATATATTGTCGCTTAATAAAGTTTTAAATTATACAAAAAAATCAATCAGGCAAAGTTTAATTAAAAACAAACAAAAAAAAACAATCAGGCAAAGTTTTAAATTATAAATAAAATTTCGTTTGATAAAGTTTTAAATAATACAAAAAAATTAATTTAAATAATAAAAAAAAAAAGTAATTTATAGTTAAATAAACACGAGCCGGCAAAATAACGTAAGACTCATTATTGTGCCGGGCGTCACTGTATGTTTAACAATTTAGTTAAATATACATGAACCGGCAAAATAACGCAGGAATCGTTATTTTGCCGGGACCGGCAATATAGCCTATTCGTAAGTTTTAAGGTGTTGACTGTTGTAATCAAAGTTCTGATACCTTTTCAACAGTTAACTCGTTAAAACAGTGACCAAAGATTCATGAAAGATTTCTGAGTTTGAATATACATTCTATCTAATTCTTTAACCCATCAGAAGCTAAAATATAACTCAGAAATGCAAGAAATTAAAAAACGAAGATTTATTTAAACAAACAAAATAATTTTACAAATAAAATTAAGCAAAAATGATGATGAAAATGAAATATTGTGAATCAAATAGATTTTCGACATCATACGGAACGCGTTTGATTTTTTCTTTTTCATTTGAAAATGCTAAAAATACGATGTCATGTTGTCTGTCGTATTTCTCTTTTTTTCATTTGAAAATTCAAAATGTTAATGATAAACAAACTGTAAACAAAGATTTCTTCCTACAAGTCAATTAAATGTTTTTATCATATATTTGTTCAATCTGTCCTCTTACTAATATAACATTTTTTGGTAATATTCAATTTTATTCAAATCGGAAAATCTTTTCAACCGTGTTTTCTTTGTATATGGTGGCTTACTGTAGTAAAAACACAATACCGAACGGTTACGGTTTAAAAAAAAAAAACGATTCGGTATGGAGACGAAACCGAAAAACCGCGGTTTTTCGGTAAAACCGCCCATCTCTAGTGATAAACACAGCTCGTAAACATTAACAAAAAAACACAACAATCTTAAAGAAAATTAATATTTTACTCATTTCTCATTCCTCTCTTGCTAAATACAGATTTCAATCTTGATTATTTCTTTAGCACACTTTTTATTAAAATTAGATTATCTGGTGTTTTTTGTTTAACCATTTTATATTTGAACCAACATTTATAAAGTTTACGATTGTTTCACATTTTTTTTTTTAATTCTTTCCTATAGCATCCGCAACAAAATCCAGCATAAAAGTAATTAAAAAGTTAACCACGAGAAGAAGGAAAGCCTCCGTCAAAATGTTATTAGATGACTTTATTCCACATAAACAGGTAAATTACTACTTTACTTTATTGCATAATCCTCAGAGGATCTTTGTACACCACTTTTTGGATACACAAGCCTTCGATATTGTTCAGTTCTTTGCTAATTTTTCCATTGTTAACAAAGAAAGCTCTACATCGCTATGGATCTGATCAGTCCCGCACCACACAAGGTTTTTTTCTTTACTGGTAAAATTCTTCCTTGAATGCTTGGTATACATTGCTTTCAGAACCTCTTCTAACGACATGGCTAAACCAGTTAATTTTTATTTTTTTGTTAACTTTGCACATAAACAGGTCAATTTGTTTAACAAAAACAAAACAAGTCAAATTACCACTTGAAAACTCTTTACTCTTTATTGTTAGAGGAGTAAAAATACAAAAACACACGATATTTCGAACACACACATTTACATGGTAACTGTCAACACTCAACTTAGGGAAAATCTAAAAAGCTTTTATAAAGTCCATTTTAACCATCGTGTGAGACAGGCCTATATCTCCATTGTCACTGCTGGTTTAATATTAATAGATTTGTTTTGTATTCAGGAGAGATGGAGAAACATAGGTTATTTGGGTCATCCTTTGTAGCTATGAAAGTCTGATTTTTAGAGATAAATTCTTGGGAAAATGAAAAAGGAAAACCAAAAAATGGATGTTTTTTATGTGTACATCAACGTTTCGTCTTTATTTATAAGACTTCATCAGGATGATAATATAGAGAAAAATATCATGCAAGTACAAACGCATGTAGGGTTGACATATTGGGAAAAAGGAAGAAAATAATGGCCACTACTGGGTGGACGTCCGTACTTGGTGAGGAGTGAAAAATGAATGTTGATGAAAATGAGTGGGGAAGAGGTGGAAAGATGGGGGTGAGCACTTGTAGGGAATTAATTCGCTATTTTGGAAAACATGGAATCATTCTGATACCTTGGGTCCACCATTGTTCCATCCAGGCAGGACGTGGCGGAAGTCGATCATCAAGTTGGGGCCACCAGTGGTTCTTGTAAAGCTGTCAGGAGATTTTAATATCAACCAAGAGGTATGTCTATTAATCTGTCATCAGGTCGAATCTTTCTCTATGGCTGTGAGACATGGCCAATGAGGTTGGATGATCGCTGGAAGTTGGAAGTCTTTGACAGTGACTGCCTTTTCTATCTTCTGCATTGATAGTGAGCCGACTGTGTCACAACTGCTGTTTGTCAACATCTCAACTTGAAGTGTCTGCAGTTTGCCTTGTTGCAGCAACGTCTTTGATGCTTTGCCATGCAGCTGATCGCCTAGAGGGAGAATTAATTTGCGTCGTAATTCTCCCTCTCTCCCAGGTTCTTAGCTGCCACCCACAACATAATCCTCCATCTCTATCTGCGTGGTGAAGACATATCGGTGGACAGCTGAGGACCTGGGCAATAACCATTAAGGAGGACTTTGCTGAGCTCTTAGGTTCACAGTTGGTCAGCCTTCGACGATGGAATCCGATTGGTTAGCCATCTCATGTGACCTTGCTCAGTACTGCGATGCATGAGCTGCCATGGTTCAGGATGTTATGCAGATCAGCGACTAAATTACTGAACATGCACAATATTGTAAAATCAATATACTGATATGTAAATTTGTAGAAAATATCTGAAAGTCCATTTCTCATCAGGTTGTTTCATCAGTTTAGGATATCATTAATTAAGCCTGGGTACTTGTGTTTTTTTTTGTGTTTTTTTTCATCTTTTCATTTTGCCTGATCTTGAATTTTATTTGTACATTTCTTTTTTTTCTTTTCAATAGGTTTACCGTTTTGTTCGTGCCTGTTTATTGCGATTGATTCCAACCCAGCTACTTGGGTCAGATCATAACATGGCAATTCTACTGAAAAGTATCCTTTATTAGCATTCTCGGTTGATTTTTAAAAATTTATTTTAGTTTATTGTTATTTAATCACATTAGTTATAAAGAACTCTCTAAATGGAGTTCAAAACTGTTTGAATTATGCAAATAGTCATAGTGGTTCAAAAGTTATGAGAATTTAAAGTTCTGAATTTCTCTACTACTTATACATAGAAATCAATTCCGTAAAGGAACCAAGGATTCCATTCATAGACAACCGACCATTTTGTATCTATAACTCAGGAACTGATTTCTATGCAAAAGGTTTTTTGATTTTTTTTTTTTTTTTTTTTTTTCTTGCTGGAGGATTTTCTTCCGGAAGTGATCTGTTGGTCTTCTGATGAGCTGCATGAACGAAAGATCCTGATAATTATGTTTATTCACACTTGTTTGTTTGTGCGCAAAACAATTGTCAAGTTACATTGAATTATGTTGAGATTCTGGACTAAAAAATATGAATAAAAATTTGGTCATTGGAATTTAAAATACCATTGTTTACTTATATATATATATATATATATATGTATATATATATTATATATATATTTGGTAGTAAAGATGGTATCCAATGAGTAAAAGAACCTTATGTTCTTTTATGAAATTGCATTTATGAATCCTCTAACAATATCATTGATGTTGTTTCTTGTTTTTCATTTTTTTCTGAGGTGTTGCACATATGGAAAATCCAAGATATATAACACTATATTTGATTGTTAATGTGTAGACGGAATGGTCCGTCAAGTATATGGATTTTTAAAAATATGAATAAAAGCTTGGTTACTGGAATCTAGAATTCTATTGTTTATATATATATGACCAAGATTTAAACCTAACCGATACACACAGACCCTCCGATAGGCTCATAAACGTAATTAGGTAAAAAGTTAACAGAATTAGTTAAATACAAGGATCCCACACAAGTACCACCACATATATTACGATGATAGTAAGTCTATATTGACCCATCCACTTGATTTGATACCTATTAGGACAACCTTTTTTTCACTGATAAGGATACCCCCTTTCCATTAAACACCATGCCCCTACTTAACTAATAAACTACAATTATAACAAGTTTTACACTCAAATATAAACCTCTCCCCAAATAAATATAAATGTAACACTTAAATCCTTTAATAACAGTAATACACCTCCACCCAATAAATGAATAACAGTCAGCCACACCAGTATCTAACCATGGCCATCATAAAGTTAACTAAGGCTGGTTCACTAAAAAGTGACGTCATGCTAGTAGGTAGCAAGCGAGATCTGTCGAACTGTCACTGTCAGTAATGAATGAAAACCTTTTATAAAAAGCATTAGAAACTTTTAAAATTGTATTTTAAAAAAAGAAAAGAAGAGAACACAATTCGATTTATACTGAAAGTGAACTTTATTCAATATAAATAAAATTAACAAAAACACAAATTCAAAATGAATAGTTGTTATTGCTGCGTTAAAGTAAATGAACATTACGTTGTTTGATGGATTTTTATTTATTATTTCTATTTACTTGCCTCCACACGAGGACAGGGCAGAGTTAGAAAGAAATTCGGTTTTTAATGTGAGGAAAATCAAGCTCCCAAAAAAGAACACTCTGGATTTGAGACAAAAAGTAGAATTGCCTCAGTCTAGAAGAATTTATCATTCACCTTTACTGACCGAAAAGACAAAGTGTACTATCTGAACAGATATTATACTTTTAATTATTTTATTGCAAAAAATACAATTTAAATTTTAGACAAATTAGGCACAAGGCCATCAAAAGTGTGGGGTGGAATATCATTGGTCATCTTCTGTCTATCCGACTCTTTGCCATAATCAATAGTCAATACTATACCACAAAAAATATGTAAATTTAATTCAATGTTTTAATCATTGTTTTTTTCTAGCATCAAACATATTTGAACTGTTTTAGAATTTTATTACACACATTAAGAACATGTTGGCACAAAAAATAAAGTTTTTTTTATACAAAAAGAAACAAGTTTGTAACCGAATTTCTAGTTAATATTATTTTATGACAGTCGATGGATAATCATAAAAGTTAATTTTGTATCAGGACAAACAAAACCTTTTATGTTATGCAGAATTGTTATTGTGTAAAAATATTTAAAATTTTAGAGAAAAGCAAGTATTTTTTTTATTTAAGTCTTTTCTATCAAGACAAGTTTATCAACCATCTTGCATTTTAGTCGATGAGTTTTTTGTTTATAGTTTTACCTTCAAATCACTATGAGATTTCCAACCATGAAAACGACATAAACAAACTCGCCGGTATCCTTTTTTAAATACCAAATGATTACTAGACTGAATATTAAATAATTTGAGACAGAAATGACCAGTCCTGTTTCCATGTATTGTTGTGTAATAACCTTTCTCTTTGAAGCATCTTGTTTTAATGTGGGGAAAATTCAACTTCCAAAAAGGGGCTTCTGAATTTAGACAAAAATTCAAATCGTCTCAGTCTAGAAGGATTTCTCATTCACTGACCGAGGACAAGAAAAAGTTAATTATAGTATCAGAACAGATACTACACTTTAAAGTTTTAATTAAATTTCAGTTGATAATATTTTATTGCTAACAAATTGTTAAAAAAAAAATTGTGTCGACACGTGAACATAAAAGTTCAATTTTCTATACATTCAAAATTAAATCAGAATTTTTTTTCAAGACAAACAAAACTTTTTATGTTATGCAGACTTGTTATTGTGTAAAAAATATTTCAAACTTTAAGGGAAACAAGCAAGTATTTGTTTTTTTTATAAATATTTTTCTATCAAGACAGGTTTGTCATCCATCTTGAATTTTAGTCTGATTTTTTTTATAGTTTTACCTTAAAATCATTATCAAAATTCCACCTTGAAAATGATATGAACGAAACTATCAGCATCCTTAAATACCAAACAATTACTAGATCAAGGATGAAATAATTTAAGAGAGAAATTATCACCATCATGTCTACATATAGTGTGTAACCGTTTCCTTCGAAGTGTCTTGTTTATCTTAATACCGACCACTGTGACGTCAGCAGAAAAACAAGACTTTTTACTTTACGATGGCTAGGATCTAACTCACTCGCTGACCAATAAATTACACCACATACCATCACCCCTAAATATGAATATGCAATTGAAACAGGAAACTATACAGCATTCGTTATCAACAAGTAAATTATTTTTAAATAATGCTTAAGATTAGGACACATGAACCATACAATCCGTCTCTATTAACTTGGTACTTTCCCCAAAACGGACGCTTGAGCGAATACACCGAACAAAGATACCGGTGATTCTTGAACTCCATTCTTCGATTTGTCTTCATTTAGTGAGTAGCTGAGGATTTGGGATGGATTGTAACAGCCTTTTGTAAACAGTAAATGGTCAATCCATGTCAATGAAACTATGGTACGTCTCTGAAATATGTAACATATAGTTTTTAAATAAATAATTTATATTTTATCTCTCACATTCTTGCGATCAAACATTTTATTGATTTGTTTCAACATACCCCAACGCACTATATATATATATATATATATATATATTCAAAGTGATTAAATTAATAATTATGTATCTTATAAAAAAACAACTTTTATTTTGTTTTAGGAAATGTTTTTATTTCTTATTTATTTGGATCTGTCTATTTTTCTGTCTATGTTTTCTTACATGTTTTAAACCAGATGTAAAGAAATATATTTTTCTGGGAAAATTTGAGAAACTCTGCCTGGGTCAGATCATGAATGGTATCAAGGTAAAGTTGAGCAAAATTCATTATTTTTATCACATTTTCTGATATATAACCCAATGTAGAAGAAAACAAGTCAAATTTTACACATGGTTAACAATGGTTGCTATAATAACAAAGTACAATTCAACTCTCTTGTCAAACACAACCATTATTCAAAACAAGGGACATCACTCTTATGCAGACACATGATTTTATAATCAGGGGGAGATCACGCTTGTTTGCATTTTATGTTACACCCACAAACAGGAAAATTAATGCACAATTTTTGCATATGATACATATGATGTAAATTACATATATTAATTGCAGATATAACTCACATCAAATCATCATAATCATCCATTTTATCATGTTGTTTCCCTTGGTAAAGAGTCTGACATTTTCTAGCAGCTTGCAATCTCAGTCTCAAACTTATCGATCTTGAGGATTGATTCTGTTCAAATTCCACTATCTAAAATCTTTAATGATGATTGCAGTTGAGTTTTCTTGGGTTGTCCAACTTTCCTCTGACTCTCCACCTCAAAATTTCTGCATTTTCTTATCCAAGAGTTGCTTCTCTTAACGGGGTCAAACCAATGTAGCTGACTGATTGTCAGTTCATGAAGCTTTGATATATTAAACCTCGCCAACATGGTATCAGAGCTGATATGCTGGGTCTCATCTAATCCGATATTGCACATCCATCTGATCATTGTTCTGTCATTACACTGAAGACAGGTGAGCGGGGACTGGGTGGGAGCCCAGCACTTACCTCCATACAGCATCACGCTTCTAACACAACTGCTATAAACATTGTTAAGTCCTATATATATTAGCATATATTAATATGATTCTTTATAAATATATTAATTGTTGATATAACTCTCATCAAAAGAAATATATTAAAAATTATGAAAATATGTTTATCATAATACATGCCAGAATCTATGTATCCTCAACTTATGAAGATAAACTTTTGCTATGTATCTTATATATAAAGTAGAGTGAGATTTTGAGATTTTCCCTTGTACCATTGATGGGTATAGCTTTCTAACCAAAAGCTACGTATACTAATCTGCATTGGCATCGATTTAGGTCAATTATTATTGCATGTTTTCAGAAACTATGAATTTTGTTTTGTTCAATTTCATAGGTTTTCATATTTAGTCCTGCTCGTTATTTTATCTTGAGATACTCATCCATACAGGAAGTCAGAGGAATTTTCACTCTCACGCTCGGATCTACTGCTGCCTATATATACCTGGGAGAATATTTTATAGGACACTTTTATAGCACCATTATTATTTCATATTTCAATCTTACTATTGTATGTAAGATACTCTACATTTTCAACCAAAACAAGTGTCGCTCCCTCTACCTACACTTTTCTCTCTTAGAACCATTTTGATTGGCTAATCCAAATAATTTTTTACATTCTTGCTTACTGGAATAAAAGATTAACAGATTTACATTTATCAAACACTTTCTGCCTCTGGGTATTCTATACTAATTCTATCTTTTCTTAATTGGAACACAATAGACACCATTGCTTTCTGCATACATGTCACTTAATATAATATACTGCATTCCGGTGATATTGAGCAGTTATCATTCTTTAAACCATAACTTTCCTTTCTCTACAATTCAATAACTTATCTCTAATCGTCATTATGTCATTGCATTCTACCAGACTCAATTGGTTTTAACAAAAAAATTATGCATTGACATGTCTAGAATATTTAAAAAAAAATGGAAATCGCTCCAGACAAGGCATGAAGCCACTTAATGTAAGGAGCTAAAAAAAACTCATTCCATCATTGTTTTTCCATACTGTTGCATTTGCCATTTTAAAGTAATTAGTGTTATGCATTCGTCCTTAGCCTTGACACATTACACAGTAGACGTCCTAGCACATCTTATGGTTTCTATAGCTATCTGTTGCCACTACACTTCTTATTCATCAGTCGAATATATGCTTCTGCACTAAGCTCATAAACTTACTCATCTACACAAAAATAGCAGCTATTACATTGTCATTTACGTTTATCAGCGATTGTTTGTGGGTGGTAAAGTGGTCTCTTCAGACAAAACAAACAAAACAAAATTCACTCGTAACTCAAAGTGGATCATGTACACATTAAATATATAGGGTTATTCTTAATGTTAGTGGACTAATTTTCAGGATGGCCTGAAGTAATAAGTCACTTAGAGCCACGACCATAAAACAAGTACCGAGAACAAGCAATGCATCAGTTTCGCATATGAATTTAATGTAAAATGATCCCCTCATTTCCGGGACATTCTAGCGTTTTTGACCAATTTCTTTTTTGCTATGGGAAATAAACTCTGTGCATTTTTTTTTTTTGGGGGGGGGGTCTACATTTTTAGATGATGTGTGGTTTTACCAGTTTTTTTTGTTTTGGGGGGGGGGGTTAAGGGAGTTTTTTGGGAGGGGTTTTCTACGTAAACATAGGTTAGTGGTAAGGTTAAGAAGCGGTTTCTTTTTAGGAGAGCTTATCACTCGGACCTAGAGTTAATGGTAGGGTAAGGTATTTTTGCCCGAATTAGGAGGTTATTCTATGTTAAGTTTCACAGGTTGAGGCATGGCATCTCAAGTTGGAAAATTGGTAGTAGGCTGTGCCCCCCCCCTCACCCCTCCTCCAGGTTGGAAAATTCATCTTGATTTCAGATTTTGTTGCCATTGGCCACTCACATCCCTGAGTATAGAAAGATGATGTAAAAAACAGGAGACCTTGTTTGTTTGGTCATGTTGAAAGAATGGATGAGAGTTCTTGTGTTAGTAGATGTAGAATAGTTGAGGTAGCAGGGTCAGTTGGCAAGGGAAGGCCAAGGAAAACATGGGAGGAAGTGATAAGGATGGATTTGAGAGAAAAAGGGATAAATAAAGACCTGCCCAGAGATAGGGTAGTTTGGAAGTCAATTTCTAAATTGCCAGCATGTAAAATAGACATTAAACTGAATATGTTGATGATTATGAGGTGTGTGTAATTTGCATATTATGCTGCACAAACTTAATTGTGACAGACCAAAGAAAATGTTACTTAAGACTTAAGCATGACAGACCAATCTGATGAATGGAGCTGCTTTATAGAAAAGCTTTAACACAACTCAAATAAAATTTGTCCATTTAATCTGCGTCTAGTGATGAAAATGCTATTTCAAACTGAAGCATGATAGAGCCTCTCTTTTCTATTCATTAACAATTTTTCTGTAAAAGTTTGAATAAAGTATTTTGGTGCTTGTATAATAAAAAGCCGAAAAAAAGTTTTTTCGGCTTTTTGTGTTGGAGAGGTAAATAAGGGGCAGGTAACTCTTACCACAAATTTTAAGCAAGATTTTCCAGTAATCAATGCACATGTGGCTACTGTGCAAGGAGAACGTCGATTAGACATAAAGGGGTTAGGGTTAGAAAAATATTGTTCGAAAGCTAGAGCTGTTGTGAAGAGTTACCTGCCCCTTATTTACCTCTCCAACACTAAAAGACAAGAAAAACTTTTTTTTCGGCTTTTTATTATACAAGCACCAGTATTTTTTATTTAAATATTTTAAATACATTTGTTTCTTTGTACTTATTCACAATCTTAGCTAATTCTTATGGATTTAGAAACAAAATAAGAACTCTCTAAATTTTCCCAGGTTTCATCTTGTATGTGGCTGAGAAAGATTCCTTCCCTTTCATGGCGATGTCATCTTCTTTCTCGGTGTCTGGCATGGATCTTTTTCAATATCGTCATAGTGATCATTCGAGTAAGTATAAAACTTATTTTATTATTTTATTTTTATTAACGTGCTGTAACGGGATCACCCGGGGTGATCCGAGAATCGGGATAGTGAATAAGAATTATAATCTAGATGTTAACGAGATGTAGGCTAGAAGTGGTGTGTGGATAGCCATCACATTTGGAATGCGACTCGTTGTTTTTATAATTTCAAGGTTGGAAGGAAAATGAAAATATAAACATTTATTGTTTGTCTTTTGAAGTATGTGGATTGGGGAATGTGTTAAGAAAAACTATTTTAAGAATTACAGTCACCGATCAAGAGAGAATTGGGGGGGGGGGGACAACAGATCTAGACTTGAGATCGAGATGAGCTGACGTTGCACCTTTTGCTCCTCCAGCAGGGGCTGGTGAGCTGATTGTATAAGTACTGCTGAGTATACCAAAATTGTTAGCTATGAATAATCTTTCTTATCTGACTCTTAATCTTTGCTGCAACAGCTTTTGTATTTTAGGACCAGTAAAAGAATGGGGCATAACGCGACAGTGCTAGTATCAATGGTTGTGTGCGAATTAAGAATAGTTTTTGAAAAATTAGTTGTCCCTCACAAATAGTTATTTATAAAATCTGACGTTTTTAGTTATAGAAGGTCCTCGTAACCATAACCTTGTACATGTCTTCAGCCCTCCTGAACACTTTTTTTCTCTTTGTACCTTCTGCTGCCGGTTTTGTCTTAACACTCACTGTTTTTCCTTTTCTCTCTTTCTATCTAATATGGATTTTTAATTCTATTTTATATTCCACACCCAGACTCATTGTTGTTTCTGTTATAGTATTATTAGACTGGGCTAGTGTTTAGGAGAGATGGAGAAAAATACAGTTTATTTAGACCATCATTTACTATAAAAGTCTGATTTTCTATTATATAAAGTACTAGCAGGGCTACCCGGCGTTGCTCAGGTTATAGAATAGAAGAAAAATCGCGTGTGTAACATCTTTATATTCAAACTTCTATTTCTCTCCCTTTCTTTATAGCCGTCTCTTTATCTTTCTACTTTTCTCTTCTCTGGTCGCCCAATTTAACAACTACTTTCTCATTTTGCCTTTTGCGAAAGCTGTTTCTTCTCCACCATTCCTCTTACGTTGGCCAGGGCAAAAGTATGACATATTTCTATAAAAAGTACCACCTCTGTCTGTGCCTTCTATATAGGTACATAATATATAAGTACCTATCGCCACTCTGGTGTGAATGCTAAATCCGTATCTATTGTCGCCCAGGTGCGCATGGTATGTACTTACTTATCGCCATCCCTGTTCACATGCTATATACGTACCTATTACAGCCCCGGTGCGCATACTATATACGTACCTATTGGCGTTGCACGGGGATCACTTCTCCAGTCGCCCTCCTTCCACAGTTGCCAGGAGTAAAAGATGTCACGTACATGGTTGCCAATTCACCCTGGCTACACTATCTCCGGCCTCCCCTAAACTCTGCACTACCTCTCCATTCCCTGGAGTAAAAATGTAACATTTCTATTAAAAGTACCATATTTGTCTTCATTATTAATGTTAATAAGGGTGTTTGTTTATTTACTTCTTCATGTCCGTGTATGTTAGATAAAATAACCTAGGTCGATCAGGCCCCTCTGACAGCAGTCTTTGTTTATGATAATAATGGTGTCTATTTACTTCTTTCATGTTTGTGTACGTTAGATTAAATAACCTAGGTTGACCACTGATTAAATATTTTATATGAATATAATAAATGGTATCAATGGGGAAGAATACTTTTTTCTTTTAAATTCACCGATCGAGACATTATTTTATATGAATATAAATAATAGTGCTAACAATGGGGACCCTTCCTATACCATTCTACTCAGACTCCGTAATATTCCATTCGGGTTGAACTCCAGGCCTTGACTCTTTCCTGAACATCAGGCTCTGACTCCTACCCGAACAATTAGGACCTGACTACTTCCTGAAGAGCTGGCTCTGACACCTTAAACATCAAGGTGACTCTTTCATATACTGCAAGCTCTGAATCTTTTCCCGAACCTCCAGCTTTGACTGTTTCACTGTTTGACTGCTCCCTGAACATCAGTTTGTTTTTTTTTAATCCTGTGCTATGGTGTGTATAATAAACACACCTGCTCTATCTAGGATATTGAACTCTATTTAATTAAACACTCGTTCTATGTAGGATAATGAGCACTTTTAAAATAAGGAGGCCAAGAGAGCACTATCACAATCAAGCGCCTAGAACTTGTTAAATTTCAATGTAAAAAAATGCTGACTGATTTGCTATTCTCTTTTACTGGATAACATTAAAAGCAGTGTTTAATTATTGATAACATTAAAGGGAAAATGCCAATGTTACCTTACTGTAAAGAATTTACTATTTTATGTTAACCTTCAACTAACCTTGCTCAGCAACAAATGTCTTAGCTGGGGAAACATAGAAATATTAATTTTTTTTCATATGTTAGAACAATGATGACCGACGACACTCTTTCCCACACTTCTGATGGTCTTGTGTCTAATTTGTGTTATGAGTAAATGTGGTATTGTGGTGACTAACATTCTAGTTATAGTAGGATATACATTTTTATTACTTTAGAACACTTTTGAAAGCCTTGTTTTGAATGTAATTTTTTCATATTTTCTGCAAGTAAATAATTCAAAGTTTAGTATTTGTTCAGATGGATGCTACAACCCTTAATTGGTAACTGAAGTCGGTACCAGTCTAAGTGTTTGGTTAACGTCCGTAAAAACTAAAAAGAATGAAAGTTTACAACTTGTTCAATAAAGCAAAAAGCAAATATAAGGTTATGAGTAAATGTGGTATTGTGGTGACTGATCATTCTAGTCAAAAGTAGAATAGACCGAATTTACAGACAGCTGCTGTATTTAGGGTAAAGAACACCGACAGATTAAGCAGGTACACCTTACCAAGTGTTACACTGTTCTATCTAACATATTGAACAGTTACTGATTTAGTATATATCCATTAGTAAATTACACACATGCTATCTCTATGATATTGTGCACTGTTAGATTCACCATAAGACATACTAAGAGTCACACTATATTATAACACATACTTGCTCTATCTAGAGTATTAAGTACATCCGAATGCAGCATTTACTATGTTTTACGTGTCCTACTGCATCATTGCACACATCTGTTGCATCTAGGGAACTGATCAGTGTTTTCTACAAAATATAACATTTAGAAAGTGTCCTAGTGCAGTAATAATGTATTGCTCCTGAGTTTGTTTCGGATTATAAACCTAGGCATGAACAACAAAACAATAGTCAAAAAATGTGCTTAACATATTTATGAAAAATGATTAGTTTATTGCTCAATATATTGAAACACATTTATTTTAAGTTTGTTCACCACTTTCAAGCAAGAATATAATGAAAAAAAAACAAAAACAATTTTATATTTAAATGGGTGATTTTTATTTTAATGTGTCTTTTGAGAATGTGTAATTGTGTCAAAAGATAAAAACACAAATTTAAAAAAGGAACTGCAGCACTTAATGATATCAATCACAGAAACACATTGTTCAACCGTGATGTTTTAGTAATAAAACGTTTTTTTAACCGTCCTCATTTTGATTATTTGTAATAATATTTTGCTATAGTCTTCATTTTATATAAAAGAATATAAAAATAAATTTCAAGCTACATTGTCATCATCGAAATCTCCAGGTTGATTGTGTGGTTAATGAAACTAAGTAGGCAAATTCACTTAAATGAAAGATGTAATTGAGAAAAACAACCAAATTGTCTGAAATGGGAGATGAAATTAGAAAATATATTATTCAATTGAATGAGTACAGTAATCAAAATGATGTGGCTAAAAATGTACATCATTAATAATCACTTTTTAAAACTCAAAATATGAAAGTACTGAAATGTTTGTGTTAAGTTCTTATTAGTGACTTGCTATCATCAAGAATTCACCCCAAAGAATGTTCTTTCTTTTATGATTTTGAGGAATAGATAATTATAAACATGAGAGCTATGACGTAGTTATTATTGCAAAAACAGAGTCCTTCGTTTGTGATGATCAGTGATCTTTTTTTTTTTACTAATCATACATCAAACTAAAGTCATGTATTAAAAAGAAATTGTTCATAAAGATTACACACTCACAAAAAAAATAACTGAAGCAGTGAGTCCTGTGTTTATAAGAATAAATAGTGTCTATTAATCCATGCATAAGGTAATGGGTAGTCTGAATTTCTCTTAATTCAAATTGTGGTATAGCCGGACTCTGATAATCAAATCTGAAGGAAAGAAAGCATCAAATATATAGAACATAAAGGAATCTATTTCAAAGGTGTTCTGAATTGTGAATAGAAAAGGATAAAATGCAGTTTGTTTAAAAATAGATAGTTTTGTAGTAAAAGATATAAAATTACAAAGAACAAATGCTGTACTCTATTGAAAAAGGCTGCTTCAATTGAGATTTTCTGGTACTGGGGGGTCTCAGGCTGTTAAGCAATTCCAAACTGAAACAGAACTAAGATATTGTTTAGTAGTAAAATAGCTTGGCCTTTTGGCTAAGATCAAAGTGTGGTATCTGTTCCGATGGGTGCTGCACTTCATGGATCGGTGTTGTCTTGGCCTTCGGGGCTTGGTTTCCGCCGGTCTGTGAGTCTGATCTGTCCTGTGCAGTTCTAAGAGGTCCACCCTCCCAGGCTTTACCTCCCCTCTTTGAGGAGGAGTAAGTTAATTGCTTGCTGCCTGAAGCGCCCCTGTCGGGGAATGTCGACAGGGCTGCCCAGGAAATTTTTAATGGCCAGAGTGCTCACCTTCTCGAGCGCTGGCTTTTCAAATCCCACTTTCAGACCTTGTGTCACATATTCCTATTGTGGGTGGGGGTTAAATAACGCCTTTTGGCTAAGATCAAAGTGTAGTATCTGTTCCGATGGATACTGCACTTCATAGATCGGTATTGTCTTGGCCTTCGGGGCTTGGTTTCCGCCGGTCTGTGGGTCTGATTTGTCCTGTGCAGTTCTAGGAGGTCCACCCTCTCAGGCTTTACCTCCCCTCTTTGGGGAGGAGTAAGTTAATTGCTTACTGCCTGAGGCGCCCCTACCGGGGAATGCCGACGGGGCTGCCCAGGAAAATATTAATGGCCTGAGTGCTCACCTTCTCGAGCGCTGGCTTTTCAAATCCCACTTTCCTACATTGTGTCACATATTCCTATTGTGGGTAGGGGTTAAATAACGCCTTTTGGCTAAGATTAAAGTGTAGCATCTGTTCCATGGATACTGCACCCCATAAACTGGTATCGTCTTGGCCTTTGGGGCTTGATTTACGCCGGTCTATGGGTCTGTCCTGTGCAGTTCTAGGAAGTCCACCTTCCCAGGCTTTGCCTCCCCTCTTTGGGGAGGAGTAAGTTTATTGCTTACTGCCTGAGGTGCCCCTACCGGGGAATGCCGACAGGGCTGCCCAGGCAATTTTTAAACCCCACTTTCCCAACCCGACTTGTGGGAGTAAGATAAAAACTGGCCTTGTGCCTAACTCCTGGAGAGGAGTAAATCAATACTCTAGTGTAAATTTGTGTTGACGTTTTCCTTTGTGTAATTTTCTAATAGGAGATGTATTTACTATTGCCTGTTGGGTGAGGTGCCTTACTATATTCACGAGGGAGTCTCAATGGGACTATACAGTCATTTCACTTCTCACCAAAGTGCCATTGTTTTCACTAAGTTTCAGTGCTAATAGTTTTTAAACATTTAGTTAGAAAGTGAAAATAATTATAAAAAAAAGAATGTGCACCAAAAAAGTAAACAAAAATATTTTCTCTGATAATGACCGTTTTCCCCTATCTGTCCGACTGTCTCCCTTGCTTCATTTGTGTGCATGGTTTGGTTTATATCATGTGGCAGTATTTATATGGTGTTGCATAGTTAATAGAATAATACACATGCTGTTTATTGAATGTAACATCGACAAACTAATAGAATAAATAGCAAGCAAATAAAAATACTTGTTTGAAACAAAATAGTTGAAGAATACATTACCAGAGCCTCGTTAGCCAGGGTTATACAGAGTGAAACGGGCTATAAGAACTGGTGTAAAGTTACATCCATAACCTCCTAAGCATTTACACTGTTTTACCCTGTTACCACCTCCCAGAACAGGGACCAGAGGTTGAATTTTGGGAGGCATGTTTGGATGTTAAGCAACCAAAACCATGTTCTTTTAGTCAATTCTCAACTGTCATTCATTTTTAGTTATTCTCAACTCTGGAGAGGTGTCATTCATTTTTAAGTCATTCTCAACTCTGGTAGATGTGTCATTCATTTTCTAATTATTCTCAACTCAGGGGGGGGGCATCATTCATTATTTAATTATTCTAAACTCTGGGAGAGTTGTCATTTTAGAATTGGTAATTTGTATAAAAAAATGTAGTTAAAATGAATTTAGAATTCTGAAAACTCTTGAGGAGTTTCAAATTGGTGACTTACTGAAATAGAACATGGTGACAATGAATATTGGAATTTTTATTGTGTTCTACACATTTCAGTTGTCAATTTTGTTTTGTTTAGCTGTTGATTTTAGATTCTTACTGATTTAGACTTTAGGTCATTTTCGGAGTAAAAATGAATTTAGAATTCTGAAAACTCTTGAGGAGTTTGAAATTGGTGACTTACTGAAAAAGAACATGATGACAGGGCTACCCGGCGTTGCTCAGGTTATTGAATAGAAGAAAAATCACGTGTGTAACATCTTTATATTCAACATCTTTATATTCAAACTTCGATTTCTCTCCCTTTCTCTATAGCCGTCTCTTTATCTTTCTACTTTTCTCTTCTCTGGTAGCCCAATTTCACAGCTACTTTCTCATTTTGCCTTTTGCGAAAGCTGTTTCTTCTCCACCATTCCTCTTACGTTTGCCAGGGCAAAAGTATGACATATTTCTATAAAAAGTACCACCTCTGTCTGTGCCTTCTATATAGGTACATAATATATAAGTACCTATCGCCACTCTGGTGTGAATGCTAAATCCGTATCTATTGTCGCCCAGGTGCGCATGGTATGTACGTACTTATCGCCATCCCTGTTCACATGCTATATACGTACCTATTACAGCCCCGGTGCGCATACTATATACGTACCTATTGGCGTTGCACAGGGGATCACTTCTCCAGTCGCCCTCCTTCCACAGTTGCCAGGAGTAAAAGATGTCACGTACATGGTTGCCAATTCACCCTGGCTACACTATCACCGGCCTCCCCTAAACTCTGCACTACCTCTCCATTCCCTGGAGTAAAATGTAAAATTTCTATTAAAAGTACCATATTTGTCTTCATTATTAATGTTAATAAGGGTGTTTGTTTATTTACTTCTTCATGTCCGTGTATGTTAGATAAAATAACCTAGGTCGATCAGGCCCCTCTGACAGCAGTCTTTGTTTATGATAATAATGGTGTCTATTTACTTCTTTCATGTTTGTGTACGTTAGATTAAATAACCTAGGTTGACCACTGATTAAATATTTTATATGAATATAATAAATGGTATCAATGGGGAAGAATACTTTTTTCTTTTAAATTCACCGATCGAGACATTATTTTATATGAATATAAATAATAGTGCTAACAATGGGGACCCTTCCTATACCATTCTACTCAGACTCCGTAATATTCCATTCGGGTTGAACTCCAGGCCTTGACTCTTTCCTGAACATCAGGCTCTGACTCCTACCCGAACAATTAGGACCTGACTACTTCCTGAAGAGCTGGCTCCGACTCCTTAATCATCAGGGTGACTCTTTCATATACTGCAAGCTCTGAATCTTTTCCCGAACCTCCAGCTTTGACTGTTTCACTGTTTGACTGCTTCCCGAACATCATTTTTTTTTTTTTAATCCTGTGCTATGGTGTGTATAATAAACACACCTGCTCTATCTAGGATATTGAACTCTATTTAATTAAACACTCGTTCTATGTAGGATAATGAGCACTTTTAAAATAAGGAGGCCAAGAGAGCACTATCACAATCAAGCGCCTAGAACTTGTTAAATTTCAATGTAAAAAAATGTGACTGATTTGCTATTCTCTTTTACTGGATAACATTAAAAGCAGTGTTTAATTATTGATAACATTAAAGGGAAAATGCCAATGTTACCTTACTGTAAAGAATTTACTATTTTATGTTAACCTTCAACTAACCTTGCTCAGCAACAAATGTCTTAGCTGGGGAAACATAGAAATATTAATTTTTTTTCATATGTTAGAACAATGATGACCGACGACACTCTTTCCCACACTTCTGATGGTCTTGTGTCTAATTTGTGTTATGAGTAAATGTGGTATTGTGGTGACTAACATTCTAGTTATAGTAGGATATACATTTTTATTACTTTAGAACACTTTTGAAAGCCTTGTTTTGAATGTAATTTTTTCATATTTTCTGCAAGTAAATAATTCAAAGTTTAGTATTTGTTCAGATGGATGCTACAACCCTTAATTGGTAACTGAAGTCGGTACCAGTCTAAGTGTTTGGTTAACGTCCGTAAAAACTAAAAAGAATGAAAGTTTACAACTTGTTCAATAAAGCAAAAATAAGGTTATGAGTAAATGTGGTATTGTGGTGACTGATCATTCTAGTTAAAAGTAGAATAGACCGAATTTACAGAAAGCTGCTGTATTTAGGGTAAAGAACACCGACAGATTAAGCAGGTACACCTTACCAAGTGTTACACTGTTCTATCTAACATATTGAACAGTTACTGATTTAGTATATATCCATTAGTAAATTACACACATGCTATCTCTATGATATTGTGCACTGTTAGATTCACCATAAGACATACTAAGAGTCACACTATATTCTAACACATACTTGCTCTATCTAGAGTATTAAGTACATCCGAATGCAGCATTTACTATGTTTTGCGTGTCCTACTGCATTATTGCACACATCTGTTGCATCTAGGGAACTGATCAGTGTTTTCTACAAAATATAACATTTAGAAAATGTCCTAGTGCAGTAATAATTTATTGCTCCTGAGTTTGTTTCAGATTATAAACCTAGGCATGAACAACAAAACAATAGTCAAAAAATGTGCTTAACATATTTATGAAAAATGATTAGTTTATTGCTCAATATATTGAAACACATTTATTTTAAGTTTGTTCACCACTTTCAAGCAAGAATATAATGAAAAAAAAACAAAAACAATTTTATATTTAAATGGGTGATTTTTATTTTAATGTGTCTTTTGAGAATGTGTAATTGTGTCAAAAGATAAAAACACAAATTTAAAAAAGGAACTGCAGCACTTAATGATATCAATCACAGAAACACATTGTTCAACCGTGATGTTTTAGTAATAAAACGTTTTTTTAACCGTCCTCATTTTGATTATTTGTAATAATATTTTCTATAGTCTTCATTTTATATAAAAGAATATAAAAATAAATTTCAAGCTACATTGTCATCATCGAAATCTCCAGGTTGATTGTGTGGTTAATGAAACTAAGTAGGCAAATTCACTTAAATGAAAGATGTAATTGGGAAAAACAACCAAATTGTCTGAAATGGAAGATAAAATTAGAAAATATATTATTCAATTGAATTAGTACAATAATCAAAATGATGTGGCTAAAAATGTACATCATTAATAATCACTTTTTAAAACTCAAAATATGAAAGTACTGAAATGTTTGTGTTAAGTTCTTATTAGTGACTTGCTATCATCAAGAATTCACCCCAAAGAATGTTCTTTCTTTTATGATTTTGAGGAATAGATAATTAAAAACATGAGAGCTATGACGTAGTTATTATTGCAACAGAGTCCTTCGTTTGTGATGATCAGTGATCTTTGGGTCTGATCTGTCCTGTGCAGTTCTAAGAGGTCCACCCTCCCAGGTTTTACCTCCCCTCTTTGGGGAGGAGTAAGTTAATTGCTTACTGCCTGAGGCGCCCCTTCCGGGGAATGCCGACGGGGCTGCCCAGGCAATTTTTAATGGCCAGAGTGCTCACCTTCTCGAGCGCTGGCTTTTCAAATCCAACTTTCCGACCTTGTGTCACATATTCCTATTGTGGGTAGGGGTTAAATAACGCCTTTTGGCTAAGATCAAAGTGTAGTATCTGTTCCGATGGATACTGCACCCGATAAACTGGTATCGTCTTGGCCTTCGGGGCTTGATTTACGCCGGTCTATGGGTCTGTCCTGTGCAGTTCTAGGAGGTTCACCTTCCCAGGCTTTGCCTCCCCTCTTTGGGGAGGAGTAAGTTTATTGCTTACTGCCTGAGGCGCCCCTACCGGGGAATGCCGACAGGGCTGCCCAGGCAATTTTTAAACCCCACTTTCCCAACCCGACTTGTGGGAGTAAGATAAAAACTGGCCTTGTGCCTAACTCCTGGAGAGGAGTAAATCAATACTCTAGTGTAAATTTGTGTTGACGTTTTCCTTTGTGTAACTTTCTAATAGGAGATGTATTTACTATTGCCTGTTGGGTGAGGTGCCTTACTATATTCACGAGGGAGTCTCAATGGGACTATACAGTCATTTCACTTCTCACCAAAGTGCCATTGTTTTCACTAAGTTTCAGTGCTAATAGTTTTCAAACATTTAGTTAGAAAGTGAAAATAATTATAAAAAAAAGAATGTGCACCAAAAAAGTAAACAAAAATATTTTCTCTGATAATGACCGTTTTCCCCTATCTGTCCGACTGTCTCCCTTGCTTCATCTGTGTGCATGGTTTGGTTTATATCATGTAGCAGTATTTATATGGTGTTGCATAGTTAATAGAATGATACACATGCTGTTTATTGAATGTAACATCGATAAACTAATAGAATAAATAGCAAGCAAATAAAAATACTTGTTTGAAACAAAATAGAGCCTTGTTAGCCAGGGTTATACAGAGTGAAACGGGCTATAAGAACTGGTGTAAAGTTGCATCCATAACCTCCTAAGCATTTACACTGTTTTACCCTGTTACCACCTCCCAGAACGGGGACCAGAGGTTGAATTTTGGGAGGCATGTTTGGATGTTAAGCAACCAAAACCATGTTCTTTTAGTCAATTCTCAACTGTCATTCATTTTTAGTTATTCTCAACTCTGGAGAGGTGTCATTCATTTTTAAGTCATTCTCAACTCTGGTGGATGTGTCATTCATTTTCTAATTATTCTCAACTCAGGGGGGGGGGCATCATTCATTATTTAATTATTCTAAACTCTGGGAGAGTTGTCATTTTAGAATTGGTAATTTGTATAAACAAAATGTAGTTAAAATGAAATTAGAATTCTGAAAACTCTTGATGAGTTTGAAATTGGTTACTTACTGAAATAGAACATGGTGACAATGAATATTGGAATTTTTATTGTGTTATACACAGTTCAGTGGTCGCTTGAAGAGCTTAGTTTTACTGTCCCAGGTATAATAAAGTGGAACTTCCGAGTAAAAAAGTGTACGTGCAAAAAAATCTGTTTGACACAATTTGAAGAAAGCTGTTAGAGTGGTTGTAGGTGGATTTGCAACTCTATCTGCTGCAGTACTTTCAGTAAAGTATATCCGCTGTCAATTTTCTAGATGAACTGATAGGTGAATAACTGGGGGATGATGTACATGTATGTGAAAGTTAAGTATTCTCCAAATGGCTTCATTGGTTGATATGTAACGTCCTGTTTCTTATCTCTTAACTTCATCATGAGCATTACTTTCAATTGTGAAGATAGCTTGATCACTACCTTTATTTACATATTTACAAATGTATTTTATTGATTTCACGCTGTTGCAGTATTCAACATTGATATGTGCATCAAAAATCTTACAAAGCAGTTTATTATGTGGTACAACCCATCGGTTGTCTACAGGAACAGTTATGTTGCCAGGTAGGGTAACTGTCGTCTCAAAACCTCCAGCTAAAGGAGATAGTCGATATTGTGGGTAGCCATTTGTATCCGATTGAGTTTCACTCAAGAAGTGTCTGGGATATCTCTTACTGTAGTGTCCATCTTTGAGACAGAGTGAACATCTGTTTATGTTTCCACATGGTCCATGAATCATATGGTGCCTAATGATATCATGTAAAAGCGGATCTGCCACTGGATCCGGAATTTCCGCACTGATAACTGAATCTATGTCAGAGGATCTCAATTTTTGTTGAAGCCAAACCAGACAATGAGCATGTGGCAATCCTCTTTTCTGCCACTCAACAGTGTACATGTATGCTATGACCACTCCTAAAATGTTTCCTTTCGTTAGGAGTTGGATAAGGATACCTAGCTTTAGATGGAAAACTCTTGCTATGAAAATCTTGAAAATGTGGCAGGTTAGTCACATCTGATTTGCAAGAAATTAAACCAATTTTGATCTGAACCATGTATTGTGTTAAAAGTCCAAAGGATATGTTATTGTATGTAATATGTTTCTGATGTGTATCAATTGGGCAAATGAAGGGGGGCATTAATTACTATTTAAAGCACGTAAATTCTGTTTCCGTTTGGAGCTTGAAAGGCAAACAAATCTGAGGTGTTGGTCAGTAAATACTACTGGAAGTTATTGTAGTAAGTGTGAAACAGAAATATTGTTGTAGTCGAGTGGTGAACACTATCGACAACATGTCGCTTGCCACCGCCTCACGGGTAAATCTAAGTCTAAATTAATGTCAATTAGTGTATGTTGAAAAAAGAAGAAAATGTATTTAATATAAGGGCAGCAGTTTGGGGGGGGGGGGGGTTGATTTTAATGTGGCTCTGTAGGCTTCTTTAATTTTCAAAGGCCCCCTTATCACAGACAGAGTAAGTGTTTATTAAAAAATTTCAGCAATTTAAAAAAAATTTTTTTTTGTGAGTTTCATGTTTTTTTTTAAAATTTATTATAATGGAAAATATCCGAATTTGTCAATTGTTTTTTTATCGTGTAAAGTTCTAATGCCTTAAAAAGAAGTGTATCATATTTAATTATCGACGTTTACGAATTCATATTTGATTATGTCGGATGAGTTTTTATACTTAAAAATATTGTAATATTATTTATAAAAATATTGTAATATTATTTATAATGGGTGGCACGTTATTATGTAGTCGCTGTCTTATATATTTAGGTGGGGGTGGGTGGGGGAACATTTAATCCGTTTACACGGATTTTTCATTTTTGCCATTATTTTACGTAAAGGACAGCTATTACATAATAACGTACCACCTGATATACTTCTTTATACGCAATTATAACTTTACACGACAACATAATTATGCCAAATTCTGATACTTTATATCGGCAGCACTTTTACCCCCCGGCACACCCCCGCCGCCAGCATTTTGGCTCACGTGACACAATCGCCGTCATTTATAAACAGAATAGTCTTCATTATGAACAGTTAGCATATATCCCCCCCCCCCATACACATTTTTTGTTGTTTATTATTTTGTTACCTTACGAGGATTGATGAACGAAGGTTGATGGATTTTCCCTTCTGAGTATATCCCCACTGAAAAAATTAATGTATCAAATTCTTTAAACTCAGTGCTCTGAAAGTAATTGAACCAAGTTTCAATTAAAAAAATTTTTAATACTGCACTTTGTTCCAAGCGAAGAAGCTAAGAAATGTTGTTTAGACCTTTCATATTTGTTTTACGAATGTGTGGCGGCGGTTTGCTGAGAATCGATTTACACTTTTACCCCCCGGCACAAATATGAAAGGTCTAAACAATATTTCTTAGCTTCTTCGGTTGGAACAAAGTGCAGTATTAAAATTTTTTTTAATTGAAAATTGGTTCAATTACTTTCAGAGCACTGAGTTTAAAGAATTTGAAACATTTATTTTTTCAGTGGGGATATACTCAGAAGGGAAAATCCATCAACCTTCGTTCTATCCTCGTAAGGTAACAAAATAATAAACAACAAAAAATGTGTATTGGGGGGGGGGGGGATATATGCTAACTGTTCATAACGAAGACTATTCTGTTTATAAATGACGGCGATTGTGTCACGTGAGCCAAAATGCTGGCGGCGGGGGTGTGCCGGGGGGTGCCGGGGGGTAAAAGTGCCACCCGGGAAAAGGGTGGGGAAAATCCATCAACCTTCGTTCTATTTCGTAAGGTAACAAAATAATAAACAAAAAAAAATGTGTATTGTGGGGGGGGGGGATATATGCTAAGTGTTCATAACGAGGACTATTCTCTGTTTATAAATGACGGCGATTGTGTCACGTGAGCCAAAATGCTGGCGGCGGGGGTGTGCCGGGGGGTAAAAGTGCCACCCCTTTATATTATAAAAAAGGAAAAAAATAAAACTTTAAACTCTAAAAAATAAGGAAAAAAACAATACAAAAACTTTAACAAATTCTGATATTTTATTGTAATAAGTAAGGGTAGTTCTGCATTTCAAACGTCACTTGGACTTAATAATTGAAGAGTTCCATTCATTCCACCGAGTCAACCGGAAGTGCTAGACTGAATGTAAAGTCATCGATTTATCTTATTGTATGAATGAAAAGTTTCTGAAAGTAGGCAACAGTAATTTCTGAAGTGAAAATTTATCAATGAAATGAGTAGTTAGTGATTTGTTTTATTGTAAGAATTCAAATTCTATTGACTATTTTGTCAATAGTGATCGTTTAAAACGATTTTAAGAAAGTTCAAATTCTGTATAAGTAACAGTTGTTTTAACTTCATGTAAATAAGTAAAACGTAAATTTTTATATTAATTGTTAGAGGTGATTTTTTTTTAAAATTATTATAATATGAAATATCGGATTATTCATACAAGAGTTGAGATTCGGTGGACCAGAAATGCGTGCTCACTTTACGTATAACTTATATAGGAAAATGCCCCCACTCCTAAATTCTAAAATAATAACAATTTTCATAAATTTTTTTCTTAGCAGATATTTTTTAAGGCTGTTTACATGTAATTTGCCAAAAAAAGTAGAAACTTTTTTTTTTAGGGGTCGAAATACGAAAGGTGCACTTCTATAAATTTACCAAAAAAAAAAAAAATGATATATTTTTTTTTCTTACGATACGTTTAATAAACAAAAAAATTAAGTTATAGAAATATTTGTAAATAAAATTAGCGATCTTAATTGTTGATTATGCCTAATGTACGGTTATTTTTTAAAATGTATACATTTAGTTTATTTATTAAAATATATTGCGTTTCACGTTGGGAAACTAAACAAAAATGTTTTTGTGTCAGTATACTTGCCTCCCCGCGAGGACAGAATGCATAATAAACTCATATAGTGTTGCTGTTTTTTTATGATACGTTTAATAAACAAATAATATTAGCGATTTTTTTTGTTTAAATAAAAATTAAGTTGTTTATAATTGTTGATTACAGAAACAAATAAAAAAAAGTTTGTAAACTTACGTTTGTCATAAATGGCGCGTTCAAAATTGTGTTGTTGAGGCTACATAGTGTAGAAGTCACAGATTTGTTTAAAAAAAAAAAATGATATAGTGTTTTTTTTTTACGATAGGTTTAATAAACAAAATAATTAAGTTATAGAAATATTTGTAAATAAAATTAGCGATCTTAATTGTTGATTATGCCTAATGTACGGTTATTTTTTAAAATGTATACATTTAGTTTATTTATTAAAATATATTGCGTTTCACGTTGGGAAACTAAACAAAAATGTTTTTGTGTCAGTATACTTGCCTCCCCGCGAGGACAGAATGCATAATAAACTCATATAGTGTTGCTGTTTTTTTATGATACGTTTAATAAACAAATAATATTAGCGATTTTTTTTGTTTAAATAAAAATTAAGTTGTTTATAATTGTTGATTACAGAAACAAATAAAAAAAAGTTTGTAAACTTACGTTTGTCATAAATGGCGCGTTCAAAATTGTGTTGTTGAGGCTACATAGTGTAGAAGTCACAGATTTGTTTAAAAAAAAAAAATGATATAGTGTTTTTTTTTTACGATAGGTTTAATAAACAAAATAATTAAGTTATAGAAATATTTGTAAATAAAATTAGCGATCTTAATTGTTGATTATGCCTAATGTACGGTTATTTTTTAAAATGTATATATTTTGTTTATTTATTAAAATATATTGCGTTTCACGTTGGGAAACTAAACAAAAATGTTTTTGTGTCAGTATACTTGCCTCCCCACGAGGACAGAATGCATAATAAACTCATATAGTGTTGCTGTTTTTTTATGATACGTTTAATAAACAAATAATATTAGCGATTTTTTTTGTTTAAATAAAAATTAAGTTGTTTATAATTGTTGATTACAGAAACAAATAAAAAAAAGTTTGTAAACTTACGTTTGTCATAAATGGCGCGTTCAAAATTGTGTTGTTGAGGCTACATAGTGTAGAAGTCACAGATTTGTTTAAAAAAAAAAAATGATATAGTGTTTTTTTTTTACGATAGGTTTAATAAACAAAATAATTAAGTTATAGAAATATTTGTAAATAAAATTAGCGATCTTAATTGTTGATTATGCCTAATGTACGGTTATTTTTTAAAATGTATATATTTTGTTTATTTATTAAAATATATTGCGTTTCACGTTGGGAAACTAAACAAAAATGTTTTTGTGTCAGTATACTTGCCTCCCCACGAGGACAGAATGCATAATAAACTCATATAGTGTTGCTGTTTTTTTACGATACGTTTAATAAACAAATAATATTAGCGATTTTTTTTGTTTAAATAAAAAGTAAGTTGTTTATAATTGTTGATTACAGAAACAAATAAAAAAAAGTTTGTAAACTTACGTTTGTCATAAATGGCGCGTTCAAAATTGTGTTGTTGAGGCTACATAGTGTAGAAGTCACAGATTTGTTTAAAAAAAAAAATGATATAGTGTTTTTTTTTTTACGATACGTTTAATAAACAAAAAAATTAAGTTATAGAAATATTTGTAAATAAAATTAGCGATCTTAATTGTTGATTATGCCTAATGTACGGTTATTTTTTAAAATGTATATATTTTGTTTATTTATTAAAATATATTGTGTTTCACGTTGGGAAACTAAACAAAAATGTTTTTGTGTCAGTATACTTGCCTCCCCACGAGGACAGAATGCATAATAAACCAATATAGTGTTGTTGTTTTTTTCCGATACGTTTAATAAACAAATAATATTAGCGATTTTTTTTTGTTTAAATAAAAATTAAGTTGTTTATTATTGTTGATTACAGAAACAAATAAAAAAAGTACGTAAACTTACGTTTTTCATAAATGGCGCGTTCAAAATTGTCGTGTTGAGGAAGTGACATATATTTCACGCATGCGCAAATCGTTTTTGTACTCTGTCTTGATTTTTTAAGACATCCCCCCCCCCTCAACGTTTCGAGCCATTTCTATACGAAAATATGAACGTGTTCCTCCAATTCTCAGAGATAACACGTCTGGGGGCTGGCTGGTTTTAATAATGTCATCTGCGTAAGTGTCTGTTGGGTAGTATCGGAGGAGAAGACCAACATACATACATACATACATACATACATACATCCATACAGACAGGTGACATTTATATAATAGATGTATTTTTTGTGGGTGTATGTTCGACTAAAATTCAGAAAGTACACAAGATGTCCACACAAATCTTACATTATCAAATTCAATATGACCTCAACCTGGTTATGATAAAAAAACTGCTGTAAATTATCACTGTTAAATTTACATTTGCAAATTAAAAATTATGTAATAGTAAACTAAAATATAAAGCGGACATTTTTTACAGTATTTCAAACATTACGGTAGACCAAAATGGACATATTTAACAAGTCATTGTCATTAATTTGTATATTGCTGATACCACTTTTAATGTAACATATTACAGCGTCCTTATTTCTCCATGTGGTATGAAGTATTTCTAAAGTTATGCCATGAAAATATTTATCTGAACAGGCTGAAATTTTGCATGGTGGTTACTGTTATAAAAGAACATCAGATCCATACATAAAATTTTGAAAAATCCGAAGTTGAAATTCAGTCAAAATTTCGACCTTGACCGAACTTTCCAAGGTCATTGGCTACAATATGGGTTAAGTAGCTAGTTTCTACGATAGACAGAACCGAAGTTATCTCTAAAAGGGTGACCTTGATCTTTGACTTAGAACTGATTTAATTTTGGGATATTTAAGTTAGACTGTGACCGGTATTTTGACCAAATTTGGTGACGATGGGCTAAGCGATATTTTGCTATACAAAAACAAACAAACTTGACCGAAAACATAACCTGGCTCAGGTAATAAATGGTAATAAAGAAATAAAAGTGCAAAAAAGATATCCATTATTCGCGGGGTTATGAAAATTGTGTTGGAAAAAATTTCTGCTAATGTCTAATGTTAACAATTAGATATTTTTAATTCATATAAAATGTTATTATCATGATGATATTTATTAAATAAAAGTACTTCTGTTTGGCCTATCATACATTTAGATATGCTAAAAATACTTATTTTTCTAAACAAAGCAATGAAGACATGTCTATTACTTTTCATTAAGTATTTTTTTATGGATGTCGCTCCAGACAAGCCATGAAGCTAATTGATGTAAGGAGCTAATCAATAATAAAAAGGGAGCGGAAAGTAAAATCATTTGAAGACAAACCAAGCCTGAGAGAGACCCCAGCACTAGCATTCAATCCCCTGGGCTTCACACAGGCTAGCCAAAAAGTAAGCTCTTAAAGAGCCAAATATGGAAGGAAGGGGTTACGAGGTTGGCTGATAAAAAAATCTACCACTGAACTCATTTAATGACTGACCAGAAAACGGTGTTTCATTTAATCTACCCAAATGGATAAAAAATTAAACTTTTAATCAGTTTCAACAATTTTAAGTGTATATTTGAATTAAAATAAAAAAAAAATTGAATTAAAAATAAAAAAAACAAAAAAAACTGGTTGACATAATTTACACCATCATAAATAACCTGAATCCTTTCTTCTTCTCTGTACCTAAAATCAAATGGAATTTCTATGAACACAGTTTCTTTCCAAGAACTTCCCATCTGTGGAACACATTACTACAGTACTGCTTCACTCCAGACTACAACAGTTTTGTTTTCAAGTACGATGTCAATAAATACTTATCAAGCTGTCTTCTTCAGTTGTTAAATTTTGTCAATTTCGTCCATCTTTTTCAATCCTCTCATGCTGTTGTTTGTTATCCAGCTGATAATCTAATTAACCTTTATCTTCAAGTGGCGTTTGATTTTGTTAAGTGGTGACTCATTAGTATAAAAATTAATTCATTTTAGTTTAGTCTTTCTTTCAACAAATTTTTGCATGAATGAAAGAGAGAGAGAGAGAGAGAGAGAGAGAGAGGGAGGGAGGGGAGTAGGTAAATAGGTATAAGAAACAAAGATGTATGTAAATCTCCTGTAGCCATAATAAGGTCACAATGATGGTCCAAACTTCAGAAAGAACTAATAATACAACACCGTAACAACACTGATAAAATCACCAACACCAACGCTTTCTCTCAGCTGTCAAAAATTGTACTCTCCGTCTGCTTTTAAGTTCTTTTTGTGTTATAAATTGTGAAAACATGGGATTACCTGGCAAACGGTCTCGATGCGCGCTCTGCAGGGCTGGACCGCCCAAAGAGCGGCAAGATGGCGCCCTAGGCTTAATATCGCCAGGTAATCCCGTGAAATCTCGTGTTCTCTCGCGGAGACGAGAGTCCAGTTTGATATAAAAACGGGTCGCTGGAGGCAAGACGGCAGAAAGGCTGAGAGCGTAGTCTACGAGGGACGACGTAGAAAGAAGAAGAAGAAGAGAAAGAAGAAGAAGAGAAAGAAGAAGAGAAAGAGGAAGAAGAAGAGAAAGAAGAAGATAACGAAGTAGAGAAAGAAGAGGTGGAAGATTAATTTTTTCTGCTACAAGCTATTTCGGCATTGTTATGGAAAAATTCGACATCAGATTGATTCCGGAATTCGACGGCTCTCCTGCTGGTCCATCGGTGGTCGAATGGCTGGAGAAGGCCGAGCGTGTTTGCCGGTTGTGCAAAATTAAAGACCCAGCTATGGTCATCCCATTGAGACTCACTAAGGGGGCTTACGCCGTGTACCAGCAGCTCAGTAATGATGCGACCATGGAGCAGATTGCACAGGCGCTGCACGGGGCATTTGGTGCAGATCCTTTTGTTGCCTGGAGGCAATTTTCCGAACGCCGGCTTGGACCGGGGGAGACAGTGGACGTCTACATGGCCGACTTGAAAAAGCTTGCTGCTCCCTTCGGCGGTGCGAGTGACCGCATATTGGCATGCGCCTTTTTGTCTGGACTTCCGGACGATGCAAGCCGACTGCTGCGAGCATCATTGAGACTCACAGAGATTGAATTGGTGGAGTTGTTGGCGAGAGCACGAAACATCTTGAAGGACGATCGAGAACTGGTCTCTGCAGCGGTTGACACCTTGGACTCGCCAGCAGAGGGCCTACGATGCTATACATGTGGTGGCCCCAACCACTTCTCCAGAGACTGCAGAGGCGGCACAAGGCGCACCCCAAATTATGGAGCACGAAAAGTAATACGGTGTTACCAATGCAATAAGCCAGGCTACATAGCACGGAATTGTCCGGGAAACGGGCAAGGGGAGGACGCCGCAGCGCTAGCACCCTCCCCAAAGCGGCATTGAACAAAGCGCTTCCTGCAGTGACAGTTCAAGTTGATGGGTGTAAACGTTCAGCGCTGGTTGACACCGGCTGTACCCAAACCCTCCTTCGAAAGGAATGTTGCACCACATGGAAGAAACGACAGATCCCCGTCCTGACTGTCGGCAAAGGCTCATTAGTGTGTTGTGGATCCAGTGTTGTTCATATCAGCATTGACAATGGCCCCCCGGTGGCTGTGACGGTGTTGGTGGTCGATGGGGAGCTGCTCGGATATGACCTTCTCCTTGGAATGGACACTATTACACAGCTAGGCGGAATTACTGTAAACAGCGTCGGTGATGTGAGATTCCCTCGACCAGACAAACAAATGTGTGCAGCAATCACTCTTGACGAACCCGATTTCCACGCAGAATATGACAAGGGCACAAACACATGGACAGCGTCCTGGAAGTGGGCAGGCGACCAGCCACCAGTGTCTTTGCGGAATCGGCTGACAGAGTATCCCCCTCCTGCATGGCTTAGGGGGCAGTACGAGGCAGAACTTCAAGTGTGGCTGGATAACGGCTGGTTAATTCCATACCCAGAGGATGAGCTCGGGCCCCCGCGGGGGCTAATTCCCCTGATGGCTATCAGACAAGAGAACAAGCAGAAAGTTCGACCTGTTCTTGATTACCGGGAACTCAATGAACACGTTGACCCGTACACTTCGGGGGCTGACGTTTGTGCTCATAAACTGCGAGAGTGGCGACGGCAGGGTGCGGAAGCGGCCATACTGGACTTGCGAAGAGCTTACCTACAAATACGTGTTGAGAAATCGCTGTGGCCATTCCAGACGGTGGTAATCAAAGGAACTCGCTATTGCTTGACCAGGCTGGGGTTCGGCTTGAATGTAGCCCCGGGCATCATGACGGCGATCATGCGGGCGATCCGGCGTCAGGATAAAGCTGTGCAACAGGCGACATCGTCTTATATAGACGACATTTTTGTCAATGAGAGCCTGCTGTCTGCCCAGGCGGTCAAAGAACACTTTGAGCACTTCGGGTTGTCGTGCAAGGAACCGGAGCGGCTGCAGGATGGGGCGAAAGTGCTCGGGCTGCAGGTGAGCGGAAGTGCAGATGGCCTCCAATGGGGAAGGGGCGGTGAAATCCCGGAAATCCCATCTACCATCACACGTCGGAGCACGTTTTCCGTGTGTGGAAAACTGGTGGGTCACTTCCCTGTGTGTGGGTGGCTCCGAGTGGCTGTGGCGGCTATAAAGCGACAGGCAACTTCTTTGTCAACAGGATGGGACGATGAGGTGCGTGATCCTTCCCTGCGAAGCATGCTGGTGGAAGCTGTGGCCAGAGTGACCAATGATGACCCTGTACGAGGGAGCTGGTGCGTCGATGGGAGTGAGTTTACAGTTTAGGTGGACGCCAGCTCACTTGCCCTTGGCGTTGCTCTGGCAGTCAACGGAAGTATAGTAGAAGATGCCTGCTGGCTCCGGCCAGAGAATGACGCTAAGCACATAAACCTAGCTGAACTCGATGCTACACTGAAAGGAGTCAATCTAGCGCTTCAGTGGCAGGCTAGCGTCCTCCACGTTATCACGGATTCCACGTGTGTGCATCGGTGGATGACCGATGCCTTGAACGGAAAAGCACGGCTGACAACGAAGGCATCGGCCGAAATGTTAATCCGGAGGCGGCTTGCTACCCTAACCGAAACCATCAATGAATACAACTTGGTCATAGATGTGACACTGGTGCAGTCCTGTTTGAATCGAGCGGATCGATTGACCAGAGTGCCTCGCCGTTGGCTGGACCTGCAGAAAGAAGTGAACGAACCAGCACCTGTAAATTGTGCTGCGGTGGGACGTAGACTCAGCCCAGAGCGTATCGCTGATGTCCATTGCCAAAGCGGGCACCCTGGTGTAAACCGAACCTTTTACTTCGCCAGGTTGGTTGACCCCTCTGTGTCACGGAGGGCTGTGAAATCTGTTGTGAGAAGTTGCAACACCTGCCAATCGATCGACCCAGCACCTGTCCGGTGGAAGAAGGGCACACTCGGTGTGAAGTATAACTGGGATAGGATTGCGATGGACATAACTCACTACAACGGGGGGAATTTCTTGACCCTTATTGACTGCGGACCGTCCCGATTTGCATTGTGGCGGTCCCTTCGCCGGCAGGATACGGCTGCCATTGTCCATGAGTTGGAAAGTGTGTTCCTTGAGCGTGGCCCTCCTTCTGAGATATTGACCGACAATGGCCCCGCTTTTGTTAGTGCACCGTTCAAACAGTTTGTAGATGGCTGGGGTGTCCGTCTGCATTTTCGGTGTGCCCATGTGCCCAGTGGGAACGGAATTATTGAGCGCAACCATAGGACTATCAAGACCATCGCAGCGCGGAAGGGGTGTACGGTGGCTGAAGCAGTCTATTGGTATAACGTCACCCCTAAGGACGATACTTCACCCTCCACCGCGCCAGCTAATGCGCTACATACATACCATGTCAGGGCGAGAGGTTTGGAGAGCAGCTTACTGCCCGAACCAGAACCTCCACAGGAGAAAATGAAAAAAGGAGATGTCGTTTGGGTTAAAAAACCCCGAGGCCAGTGCACGACTCGTTACGGAACCGGTCGTGTCACTGAAGTGATCAGCCCGCAGGCGGTGCGAGTTGATGGAGTACCCCGTCACATTAAAGACTTAAGATCGGTATTCCAAACGCAGCTGCCATTTAACGAGGATAATGACATTGAATCCGTGACCAGCGAACCATCATTCTGGTTCATGACGGCTTCATCGCGCAGCGACACTGAGAGTGATAGCCTTGAATGTACTGACCCTCCTACTGCTGATGAAAGCCCGGACAGTGATGCTGCGATGCGCAGCCTCAGGTTCGCTGACCTTCCTGCCACGGAAGACAGCACGGATGACGATGAGGCCCCGAATCCCCCTCCCCGAAGAAGCACTCGAAGAAAAAGGACACGACCTCCCTGCTCTTTCTGTGATAATGAGATCAGGGGGGGAGTGTGTTATAAATTGTGAAAACATGGGATTACCTGGCAAACGGTCTCGATGCGCGCTCTGCAGGGCTGGACCGCCCAAAGAGCGGCAAGATGGCGCCCTAGGCTTAATATCGCCAGGTAATCCCGTGAAATCTCGTGTTCTCTCGCGGAGACGAGAGTCCAGTTTGATATAAAAACGGGTCGCTGGAGGCAAGACGGCAGAAAGGCTGAGAGCGGAGTCTACGAGGGACGACGTAGAAAGAAGAAGAAGAAGAGAAAGAAGAAGAAGAGAAAGAAGAAGAGAAAGAGGAAGAAGAAGAGAAAGAAGAAGATAACGAAGTAGAGAAAGAAGAGGTGGAAGATTAATTTTTTCTGCTACACTTTTTAAAGTCTGTTGGTCTTTACACATGCAAATTAGTTCTAACTATAAAAACCTGCAATTATGAAGACATGTCTTTTTCCTCCGGAAAACGGACGCCCTACACGCAAAACATCTGATATGCTTGAAAGCCGATAAGTTTTTGTCTCTATTGTTACAATAGGTTTTCAAAGAAAGAATCTTTTTTTTTATGGATTATTTGAACTATTTGCATAAAGTTGTTTTTTTAATGTGGGGAAAATCCAGCTCTCCAAAAAGGGGGACTTTAAATGAGAACAGCAGTACCTGTATAGTCCCATCCCCATAAGGATAATGTTAGATTCAAGGTTCTTTTAATGTGGGAAAAAACCAGCTCCACACGTACTCTGGATGGAAATAAGAGAACCTGTATAGTCTTGCTGGTATTCCCACACGAATGCGGGAGACTCATGACACAAGCAATAACCCCTCCTCCCTCAAAGAAAGGAGAAGGAATGCCTGATAGAGTAAAATAATATTGTGGAGTTTGTGTTCTACGCTTGATATCCATAAAAAAGAAATATGTCACAAACTCCTTCATGGTTTTTGGAACTAGAGTCTATGTTTTAACCAGATATCTGTAAAAGGAAATAAGTCCTCTTAGGGTTTTGGAGATAGACCCCCATAATTTACATATATTCTGAAACTACATTACACAGTACTCGAATAAGAAGGTTTAATTTTTAGTAAAGGAAGTACAATAATATTATGTGGTTTGCATTTGCGCCGGACATTCGTAAAAAAGGAAAGACAACTTTTTATTTTATTTATAACTTCAGAATTATAGAAATAGTAATATGAGGTTCAGGGCTTGGAGCAGGGTTATATATAGGTTCCTATTTATTTCTAAGAAATAGCAGATATACTTACCGACTATAAATTTACTGAAAATTCTTTCAATAGATGTCACTGTACTTACACCCCTCTCATCTAATCAATACTAAGTATATCCTTGAACCGTACTCCCAAAATTGCATATTATAAAATAGAAAAAATAAGAATTAAAAAAGTAATCTGGTATCGTGACCTGAGAATAGGAGGACGTAGGTTTCCTCGTTCAATCCTCAAGCTGGTTATGTAAAAATAAAAACTCTAATATTCATTTACCTGGAACAAATTAGTGCATGAGTCAGAAAAAATTACTTTAATTCTTACTGGTAAATGTTCGAAAAACAACATTGAAACTAGGTCAAACAATCGACTGCTGATTACCTTTTCTTGCTTTCTTTCTATTATATAGAAGCAGTTCCCAAAGTTTGCGCATGAATTAAGAGAGAAGCAGTCGGAGGGAGAGGTGTATGAAAAAAACAAAATTTTTTTAAAGTAACTTGACAGAGTGAAGTTTTAAAAGAAAGATGTTATACATACTTATTTAACTATTCTATTTTCTTTTTTTCGGGTGCCGGGTAACTCTGCTAGTCATAAACAAATGCTTACAGAGGTATCATATAGTCATTGCAACAGAATGATCTTCCAGATTTATGTTTACGACTGATATTTTTTTCTTTCATTCTCTCATTTGAACAATGTAATATTTATAACAAAAGAAAATAACAAATATTGTTCTTTCTTATTGTAATAAATTTGAATGGAATCCATGCAATTTTTTTTTGTTTATGGGAGATCATCTCAAGGGTGCTTGGTGCAACTCTGTTTAGTAGATTTTAAGCTTTATAAATGACCAACAAACAGCAGGGATGAGTTTATGGTGGCTACCCCGAATAAAGGGTAAGAGATGCCTTTATAGCGGCATGTCATCCCAACGCTTGGGGACCATATTTATTTGGGATTCCCACGTGGTCATGTTGGTTTACGATAGAAGTGCCTTGATTAATTAAAGGTTTTTAATTCTTATATTATTGGGATAAATATTGCTATTCGGATCACAAATTATTTTAAGGAAAATACTAGTAAGAATTTATATTTGGGGTTTACTTAGCAATTTGTGACCTATTTGCGTTATGTACAGAATATAAAATGGAATTATTACTCTACATGTGGGTACTAAAATGTAAGTTAAAATCAACAGAGGAAAACAAACAAATGAAAGAAATAACACATTATTATTATTATATTGAAAAAGAAACGAAGGAAAGGAAGAGACTTCAAAACAAGAATAGCATTTACTAAAAGTAACAATTAGCGTAAGATATTCATAGTAACAAAACAATTTATTGAACTACTTTTACATGAATGTAAGATCAGTACTGTGTGAAGGTGGTGTTCATTTTTTTGTTTAAGTAAATCGTGGTTCTGGTGGAGAAAGTGCGTGTGAGATACGGAAATTTTGTTTATATGAATGCGAGTGTGCGCGCGTGGGAAGTCGTTTGTCTATTTGTAACAATCTCCTTTTTGTGCTGTTGTCAGGAAAGTGGAAGAGACAAAAAATAGAGAGCGAGAGACTTTTTCTGCTGTATAGTGTCCGGCAAATCTCGCGTTGGTAACTGGTGTGCCATGTTTTGATTGACCGAAGTTTTCGGTCAGTGTTTTTCCACGAGATTTCCTCTTCTATGTCAGAGATGAAGAAAGGGTATCGGTCAATGCGATTTGCTTTCTCGCAATGTGTTTTGAGATCGCTACAGGAAGTCCCCCACAAGCAGCTGAGCTGATTAGGCTGAATAGTTTACATATATTTTTTAAATTTCAGTCCTTTTGGTTTGGTGATTTGCTTAGTTTTATGAAGCTGGGGTTTTTGTGGTTGTTTCAGCAAAGAATTAGTGTTCGTGGGCGAAATTTTAAATTGTGACTTCATCGGGTTTGCCATGCGAAGCCGGTAATTATTGGTAGTGCTGATTTTTGTGCATTTATTTTTTCTTTGCTGGAACATAGCGTTCATACAAAAGACTCTTGGGCTGAATAAAAATGTCAGGTTATGTCTCTCGTATGAAGCCGGGTTATTATTGGTAAGGGTTCAACTTTTGATGCCTTGTTGAAATTTTTGCGTCCGTGCAAAGACTCTTGGGCTGAATAAAACTTTTCAGGTTGTAGATTTGGCTTGTTTGGAGCTGGATTTGAATTGGAAGGATTCAACGCTTGGTGCCTTTTTGTTGTTTCCTTTGTCCTTTGGCTGACTAAGATTTTTTGTTTGTCGGGCTGAAGTTTTTTGTTTTTTTATATATTTTTTTTGTTTGCCTAATCTTTTCTTTCGTGATAGAATTTTGTTGCTTGTTGTTTCATTCTTTTGTATGGCTTTTTTCATCCAGAGTTTTGTTTGGTATTTTTTTTTATTGTTTTTTTTTATATCACGTAGTGTACGACTATTTTTCTATTGTTCTTGTTTTGCGTTGTTAAATATTTTCGTTTGCTCGATATTTAAAAGGATATTGCTTTGTTTTGTAGATTTTTTTTTTTTTGTGAAAAGGGATCCTTGTTTATTTTTTGTAGAATTATTATTTTCTTTGTTTTGTGAAAAAATTTTTTTGTTGTGTGTAGGCTCGTTATTGTTTTTGTAATTATTTTCTTTTGTTATTGTTGCCTCATATTTTCTTCTTTTTTTTTGTATTTTTCTTTGTATATGTATTTTTTGTTTTTTAATATCTTTCTTCGTATATGTATTTCTATTGCTATTGCCACCAGCTTGTATATTTCTGTGTATATACATTTTTTAATTATTATTTCTACACATGCATCCTTAAGACATTTAAAAAAAATTTTTTTTACTTTGTTGTAAGTTTCCTTCGCTAAATTAGGTTTATATTTAAATATATTTGTTTGTTTTTATTTTATTTTTATACTGTTTAGTTTTCAGAAGGTTTTTTTTGTGTTGTTAAATTGTATCATAAGATTGCATATGTTTTCAGAAGGGTTTACTTTACGTTAGAGTTTTTCTAACAGAAGGTTATTCTGCGTGAAACGTCGGGCGGTTAGCAGTTATGCCGAGGTGCCCGAACGTCAGGATAGCAAAATTCTGTTTTTTTTTTTTTTAAATCCAGAAAAAGCGGATTTCCGCTGAAATTCATAGCGCCTCCCATGGATGTAAGTTCTCTTTCTTTTTTTTTTGAAATCTTTTTTTTGGATTAAGGAAAACCCCTGATTTCCGTTAAATTGTGAGAATGTTACCTCATTTTTTCGTTGCTATTTGGATGGATTTTATTTCTCTCTCTCTCTCTCACACTCACTTTGTCTTTCTTTCTCTTTTCCTGTGTTTCTTCACTAACTTTTCTCTTTCTCTTCCCATCTTGTATTGCCGTTCCTTTCCCTCTTATGACAATTCTCTCTGAAAACTTAAAATGTCAATTTTCCTGTTAAGGTTAACTAAGAGTTCAAACGATTCATGAAGTATGTAGGGGAGTTAGATGACTTTTTGTTTCATCAAAGAACGACTTCCTGTCTCCTTACCTCCACATGCGCATTCAGTGTCTTTCTCTTAATTTTGACTTTCTTAATTGAAACTGATTAGAGTTGTTTCAGACAAAAGTTGTTATTTTTTGTGCTGCCCTATCTACACACACACACACGCACAGACAGTATGTGTATGAGGGGTGTGGGGAAGCGTGATCCCCTAGGTTGGGAAATTCATCTCTGTTTAGTAGGTTTTAAGCTTATAAGTGACCAACATGCAGTCAGTATAAATGCTTAGTTATAGTATAGACGGAAACATTTTTTTTCACTCAAATTTTAGTCTTGTATCCATGTATTTTGTGTAAATTTTTATAAAATGTATACAAATTAACTTCATTTTAATTAATTTAAAAATCTAACTAAAATTAATGTTTAAGATTTTTTATTTTTATTTCCTCTTCCTCCACCAGGGTTTCTTTTATGTAACAGAAACAAGACAATATCGGAATCGTTTGTTCTATTACCGAAAACCTGTATGGCTCCATTTAAGGCAACTTGCAGTTCGAGGTGAGTTCTTTATATAATAACTAGCAGAATATCCCTCCCAGGACGGGTAAAATTAATTCTCCGAACAGAAAAGTTTTGCATCACTTTTATGTCCCCTTATGAAGGCTAAAATCAAAATATAATAATACTAAACCTTATGTCAAAAATCCTTATTCCGATTTTAATCAAAATCCATTACATGATTTTGATTCCAGAAAATATCTAAAATTAAAGACTTAAGATTAAGGAGTCTTAAGAAGAAATTGTAATTTAGGGAATCTTTCTTAATTGGTGTCTAATGAATATGGATAAAATTCAATGCAAATCTGAAATATTTGAATTTTCAAATAGGAGGTTGAGCCCATATTATGCCCTCTAAAACCCTTTAAAATATTAAAAAAAAACTGACATTTGGAAAATATTTATTAATTGATCTCTAATGCCTATTGTTAACGTTTCACAAAACTGGAGGTATTTAAATTTCAACCGTTTTTTTTTTTCCTTTTTGCATAAAACTAAATTAAACTAAATATAGCTCATATTTGAACCCTTTATGCCTAGCAGCTGTGTTTCAAAATTAATAATGAGCAGTTAATTAGTTTAGGAGTGAATCTGATACATATAAATATATAAACATAAACATACCTAACTATATATATATATATATATATATATATATATATATTAAGCAGTATTCTTTCATATATTCGATTTATTTTATTTCTATTTAGGGGTGGGGGTAAATTCATTTTAACGTTATAGTGAGTTCATATGTGACTGTGATGTTGAGATTGAAGAAAAACATTTTTTTAAAATAAAAAAGCTTTTAATTTGATCTGTAGCCATTGAATACCACTTAAGAAAGACTACCTTGAATTTCAATTTCTTCTTAAGATTCCTTAAGCCTTAAAATTTAGACATTTTCTACCCTCTCCATCTTTTATTTGCCAATGAATAAAATGAATGTTTATTATATATTCTTTGTACTTTACAGATTTCCTCGCAAAAGGCTTACTAAAACCTATAAGACATGTAAGAACTCTTTCCTCTGTTTTTTTTCACAATTATTAGCTACACAAATATGCATAGGATTTCTTAATATAACTCGATTTGGAGTAATAACAAACTGAAGTTCACTGCCATATTAAACTTTTATGTCATCATCATCATATTCGGTTTAACGTCCGTTTTACATGCTGGCATGTGTTGAATGGCTTTTAGAAATTCACTTCTAAACTAACCTATCTCTGACCAGGTCTTTATTTATTCCTCTTTCTCTCAAGTCTATCATTATCACTTCCTCCCATATTTTTCTTGGCCTTTCCTTCTGAACTGACTCTCCTACCTCAATTGTTCTGCATCTACTAACCCAATAACTTTCATCCATTGTTTCAACATGGTCTCCCATTCTGCACACATCTTCCTATACTGTCCAAATTTAATCTTCCTTTGAGGTCATCAGTTCTAAGCCTGTCTTTAAGATTCACTTTACACATCTATTGTATCATTCTCATATCATTTCTCTTCATGCAATGCATGTTCTAAACCTTCATTGGCCAGCTTTCACTTCCATACATCATCACGTGGTACATATGCTTGATAGCCTGTTCCCTTGGTCGATAGTGTAGTGTTACTGCACTGACGATTCACCGGTGAGGGGACAAGTTACGGCCCCTGGCGATGACTCAGTAAGAATGTATTTTGACCGCCAATAAACCATGTTACTTATCCTATACGTCTCTCCGTCTTACTACTTATTTAACCCAGCCAATAACCTTACATGGTGTCAGATAAAGGATACAATTTGTGGAGACCAAAAAAACAAAGTAAAAGATCGGATATCGTAGTAAGAAAAACAGAGGATTTCTAAGAGAAAGAAAATTCTACTATCGATAAACAAACGACTTACGGAAAACGGTCCCACAAAAACAAAAAAAAAAAAGTAAGAAAAGAGAGAACAGTGAGTACAGAAATTTGTTTTTCTCATATATATCGTATACTTTTGAAAAATGCCTCACACGGACATAAAGCAATATTCTGCTAATATACCACCCCCCGAACGAATGACTCTCGTTGGAAATGTTGCTAATAACTAGCGAAAATTTAAACGAAATTTTCTCAATTATTCGATTGCTAGTAGATTGTCTGATATGAAGTATCTGATATGAAGTATCTGCTTCTTAATCGCAGGTCCTTACCACATTTATGGGAGGTACTGTTTCAAACGACTTCCATTCGGGATAAGTTCTGGGCCAGAAATCTTTCATAGGGAGATGACACACATTTTGTCCGGAATACCAGGAGTCATCTGTGATATAGATGACGTCCTAATAAGTGGAAGAAACCAGCAGGAGCACGACCAGCGACTAAAAGCAGTACTGCAGAAAATGAAGGCTGCAGGAGCTACACTCAACAATAAATGTGTATTTTCTGTCAGAAACATAAAGTTTCTGGGTCACATTATATCAAAAGAGAGAATACAAATAGATCCCGAAAAAGTAGCAGCAATTATGGACTTGCCCAGACCTGAGTATGTGTCCGAATTACGACGCTTACTGGGCATGGCAAACCAAGTTGGAAAATTTGCTAGGAATCTAGCCGAAACCACCAAACCACTCCGAAAGCTTCTTAGGAAAGAGTCAGAATGGATCTGGGTTGAGCCTCAGAAAGTAGCATTCCAGACTCTGAAGAAGCAACTGAGTTCTGCACCAGTACTGACTCATTACAATTCCAACAAGCCGACAAGGGTATCAGCAGATTCATCTAGCTATGACCTAGGCGGTGTACTACTGGAGAAGCAAGAAAATGACTGGAGACCGGTATTTTATGCTTCACGATCTCTGACAGAAACAGAGCAGAGATATGCACAGGTTGAGAAGGAGGCACTAGCAGTCACTTGGTGTTGTGAAAAATTTGCGGACTACTTGGTCGGAATGCCAAAATTCACAGTCGAAACAGACCACAAACCACTGTTGGCACTGTTGAAGTCGAAGCGACTCGATGAATTGACTCCAAGAATTCAACGTTTCCGCATGAGGTTAATGAGATTCTCCTATGAGATCATATACACAGCAGGAAAAGACCTCACAACAGCAGACGCGTTGTCTCGAGCACCTGGGAGTAGTCCCGTTATACAGGATATCCAGCAGGAGACAGAGACCGACTCATTTATCCGCTCAGTCATAGGAAATATCTCGGCGAGCGATAAACGATTGGAGGATATCCGACTAAAACAAAATACTGACCAGGTCTGCAGTCAGGTAATCAAATATTATGAGATGGACCACTGGCCCGAAAGAGCAAGGCGGGACCCTGAACTAAAACAGTACTGGTTTGTCAACCAGGCCCTAACAGTTTACCAGGGACTTCTAATGTACCAGAGCCGACTTGTCATCCCTAATATACTTCAAAAAGACATACTAGAGTGTCTACATGAGGGACACCAAGATATTGTCAAATGCCGAGCACTAGCTCGCGAAAGTGTATGGTGGCCTGGCCTCTCTAAACAAATTGCAGACAAAGTTGGGAAAGGCGGTATCTGTGAAAAAGAACGAAAATATCCACCAGAACCACTACAACCCACCAAATTACCTGCATATCCATGGCAGAAAATAGGAATGGATCTGTTCGAATTCATGGGACACCAATATCTTCTGATTGTCGATTATTTTTCCAGGTGGATTGAAATAGCCCATTTACAGACAACCACCTCAGCCAGCGTAATAGAGCATTGCAAATCAATATTCGCTAGGCATGGGATCCCAGAGACAATCATATCTGACAACGGTCCCCAATTCAGTTCTAGTGAATTCAGGAACTTTTCAAATGTTTTTGACTTCCTGCACCTCACAAGTAGCCCCCATCATCCGCAAGGAAACGGAGAGGCTGAACGTGCAGTCCAGACAATAAAAAACTTATTGAAGAAAGCAAGTGACCCATACATAGCACTTCTAAATTATCGCAGCACCCCTCTGCAACACGGCAAGAGTCCTGCAGAGCTGTTAATGAATAGAAAACTAAGAACACGGATCCCTACCATTCCTCAAAGAAATTCATTTTATCAGCAAAACATCGAGGAACATAGA